>JAQHUG010000389.1:915877-935418 GCA_028555095.1 Dicrostonyx torquatus | reverse complement strand
CCATTGCATCATTTCTCGGTAAGCATGGCACATGTGCTGCTTTATTCAATGCCCCTCTAGGCCTCAGTGTTCAGAGTCCAAGTTCTGGTTCATTACTGGTTCTGACATCAAAGGAGTGTCTGACCCAAAGCTTATGATTTCACCTCCCATGACATTAACGTCCTTGTTCATCAATTCAAATACACTGAGTGGCTAGACTTTAAATAAAACTTTATTAGCTATAATGAATTGTTGTATTCCAAACTGAGGGAATTGGAGACTGTGTCACCAACAATACAACATCTGAAAAAGTGCTTAAATCAGTGCACAAAGAAGCCCTGAGGCAGAGGGGTTACCGAGGTGGCCACTGTCCAGAGACAGGTCTGAATTAGGGCTTTACATGCCTCTGTGATGGGTTATGGGGCTCTGAATGAGCATCTCCACCCTTCATTGCTGAGGCTCAAACTGGTCCTCTGAGGACAGACTCCTTTGAAATGCTGACAAAATGCCATCTCCTGGTACCCGCCACACACTAATGCCTATGAGTCAGCAGTCAGAGGCTGCCCAGATATAAAATTGATAGGCCGGTATGACGATATTGTAACAAGTATGTTACGTGTTAGTCTTATCATTGCTGTCTAGCTTTTTAGTTATGCTGATGAATAATGACACACAAAGCCTGGAAAACAGTAAGTTAAAAGAGAGCAGATGAAATGGCAGTCTTGCTGGGCCTTCTGTCAATGTCTGTTTGGGGAAGACAGGGAAGGAGGATGGAAGGGAAGAAAGACATGCCACCTCTTAAAGGTTCCTCCACACCCTGACAGCACCAACACACAGGCCCCTAGCTGACCTTCAAGATCCAAACTACACCGTCTCCAATGTCATTTTCTGATTCTGCAAAAGAACTCTCTAGTTTCCTTGTTAGGAAAGTGGCGGGGCTGGTGGGGGGGAGATGCCAGGGGCCTCCCAAGAGGAATGATCTGCTCCCTCGCTCCTGCTTTTAATTTGGCTGTGCGGTTTTGAAGGTCAGTTAATACCATGTTCCCAATTGTTGCCCACAGTCAAACCTCCTGGGGGCAGGGATAAGGAATGGATAATGAAATAGAGTTATAGCCCCAGTTTAAATTAACGCCAACCTCAGGAAACTTTTCCTTGATGATGGAGGGCTGGCTTCATCCTTTCACGGTGGGCCCAGTGTTTGACAACTCCTGGGAGCACGATGCAATATTTGCACTGTCTCTCTCTAACATCTTCATTTGCATTTCTGGCCACAGTCCTGATCTCCTCATGGCCAGGCATGCCCATGCAATCCAGTGGCCTCTTTGCCACTTTTTGTTTAAATCCCAGTGATTTCAGAATGTCTCCCTCCTCCCCAGCTAACATTTGAGTTCCTGTGTGGGGGAAACGTAGGTTCCTGGTTCCAGAGATACAGCATTTGCATGCCTGGTTTCCTGTGACTAGCCGTCATCTCTGCTGCTTGTGTCCCCTCACCCTGGCCTTGCAGCCCAGACTTCCCTTTGGCTGAGCACAGGGGATGTGCTATGCAGGGGAGAGCTGGACTCTAGCACTGCCTCCAGGACACCTGAACAGACAGACCCCCTTTGCAGTCACTGTACCCCTAACCCCAGGGCTCAGGTATGATTTCCCCCAGAATACCTATACACACGCATACACGGACTGGCCCAGTGTGGGCTTTGTATGCATGCACTCCTAGAACACGCTCTGGTTTGTGTCTTTCCTGCTCCTCTCTCCTTCCCAAACTTAGCGGTCTTCTCTATTTCTATTGAGATTATTGTTGTCAGCTGTGGGCCATCGTGTACCTGCTGCTGCTACCTGTGTAAATGATCGGATGGGAGGCAGGGAAGCAGTACAGGGGAGACCCTGGTTGGTCCAGGATTTTACCAACCTCAGCAAGGTGACTATGAGTCTTCTTATGATGTCTGGAGGAGCTTTAGGTGGCATCCACATGGTTGGATTTTTGGAAAATAAGAACTTGCCTATAAATTTGTCCTTGATGTAGCTTAGGGATATTGCACACAGAATTCAGCCCTTGGAACCTCATTCCTATAATTCCAAGCTGGGACTCTATCACAGCTCAGGAGAATAAATACATAACTCTCACTGGAAATCACCCGGGGCCAACTGCTCACCCTCATTATGTGATGAGGATCCCAACTCTAGGTGGAGAACCCAGTTCTCATCTTGTGTGTTCACCTATGAACTCATAGTCTTTGCACAGCATTTAACCAGTGTGCCTCTGAAAGAACTGGAATTGGCACAGGACACACCAAGACCAAGCTCTCACTCAGCACAAATTTATTTACCCTGGAGACTTATTTACCTTGGAGAAACAAAGAGCAGGGATCAAGAGGCAAAGACAGGAGATAGAGGAAGGGGGACAGAGGGAAAAAGAAGCAAGCCAGTAAGCAGTGTTTCTCCGTGACTTCTGTCAGGTTCCTGCCTACTTCCTTTGATGATGGACCGTGATGTGGAAATGTAAGCTCCCTATGGCTTGTTTACTCAGCCTGCTTCTTTTTGTTTGTTTTTTTGTTTTTTGTTTGTTTGTTTGTTTTTTGAGACAGGGTTTCTCTGTAGTTTTGGAGCCTGTCCTGGAACTAGCTCTTGTAGACCAGGCTGGTCTCGAACTCACAGAGATCCGCCTGCCTCTGCCTCCTGAGTTCTGGGATTAAAGGCATGCTCCACCACCGCCTGGCCTCAGCCTGCTTCTTAAAGCCACCAGGACGACCTACCCAAGGATGGCACCATCCACATGAGCTAGGCCCACCCACATCTATCATTAAGTGAGAAAATGTAACAGGCTTGAACACAAACCTAGACTGGCGGCATTTTCTCCATGGTGGTTCCTTCCTCCCAAATGACTCTAGCTTGTGTCAAGTTGACATAAAAGCAGCCAGCACACCAGACTGCCAAGGAAACTGACTACTTTGTAGGGAAGTGAGGGAAGGGTGAAGAGAGCTCTTTCTTCCACATGAGTGTTTCTGGGATGTTCTAGGATGTGGTTCAGGGCCTGGGAATGCTTTTATCTGTCGAGTTCAATTTTAAAGATTTCCCCACTGTAGTAAAGCAGTGTGCAGTGTGCTGCCAATCATGCCCCACCATCAAGATCTACCCGAGTCCTTTGCTCTGTGATCCTGGAGCACAGAGGATTCCTAGTCTGGCTGGAGAGAAGCAGGCCCCCACGCCTGGGTAAGCACTGAACGTGGCTCCCGGGAGTCTGCCTGGATGCTTCCCTTGTCCTCATGTAACTCCTCTCTTGTGATGTCTCACAGCTCTCTGCTGAGCATTAGGGTGCCCTCTGAGGTTCCCAGCCCTCTGCCTGCCATTTTGGGCCAACCTGTGCTCCATGCGATCTGAGCAGAAGCGTCTGGGAAGTCTCTCTCGGAAGATGGCAACTCAGGGTTGCTGTCCTTGCCTCAGGCTCAGGATCTTCATGCTGTATTATTTGTCTGTCCAGCTTAAGTGTCTGGTTGGGAGAATGATCTTGCCCTTGCTGCTATAACCTGGTTGGAGACATTTTCGCTTGTGTTTCTCTGTTCTCAGCACTCAGACCTTTTTCTTTCTTCTTGAATTGTGTAGTCTTTTCTTCGCTCATTTCTCTCTAGGGTTTTCTTCTTCCCATCATCTTGAAAAACTCATGGCAACTTCTGTATCTAGAATAGCTCTGTGTGATTGTCAGATCAAAATCCAGCATATTTCTCCAGGACAATCACTGTCATTATAATTTTTATGTTTTTGCCATCCAAATGCTTTAATTTTATGATAAAATGCTTTACCTTATTGCTTCTAAATTATTAAGTGCATTTCTTTAAAACAAACAGACAAACAGGAGTCTTCTCACTAAGTGGGAACCAGGCAACACAGACGAGTGACAAGCATCACTGAGGTGGGGCACTGAGGTTCCCACATAATAAGAAATGCTCAAGAGCCACATTTGTTTGGAGAATGAAACATATCTCAATCTTAGAAACATATTTGCGAGGATCTCAGCTTGAAATGCTGTGTGGCTACAGTTATGTACGTGAGCCCTGCATGCTCATCTCGGTTGCTGTCCCAAGCTCTGGATGTACTGAAAGAGAGTCAACCCCAAGGAGCTCGCCAAGGCCTGAGATGTTGATTACTGCGTGTGCTACTGGCCGTACATAACATTCACAACATAATGAAATGATTACTAGAGTTGCTCGAACTAGCACATGTGTGTTGTGTGTGTGTGTGTGGATGTGTGTATATGCACATGTGTGTCATGTAGACTCTCTTCTTGCCAGTCTTCCATCTACAATGTAATCTCATTAACCTTCTCAGTGGGTGGGCCTCACAGGAGCTGCACTCCGTGGGAAAGCCCACAGAGTCTTGCTCAGGTCCCAAGGTCCTTCAGATTTTTGCGGGTGGCAAAGTCTTATCTGTACATGGAATCGCCACAGAGTTAGTTACATGATGGGCAGCTTTGGAAGCTGACTGTCCACCCCAGCACCTCCAGGAGGTAGGGTTATATTTTGTTACACTAAAGGTAAAGACAGGAAGTTGGTATAGGTATACAGACCTCAAAGGCAAAGGTTTTAAAAAAGGGTTCATTGGTTCCCCCAGTCCCATACCCACCAGGCCACCATGCGTACTAGAGAAGTTCTGAAGACATAGTTCCAGCCGGTGCTTTCCATTCGAGAATAATTATCAGCCTCCCAACTTGCTTTGTAAACACTTGCTGAGCACCCACTGTGTTTCTAGCCCCAGCTTGGTGTAGGTGTTTAAGATGGGTTCTGCAGCTCATGGGGCTGAGAAGAAGGGGACACAGCCATCTAGGGGACACTAATTGGGTGCTGAACATTGTTGAAGTCACTGTCAATGCCAGTAGGAAGATTTTTTTTTAAGTTCTTATTGTGAGTGTTCCTTTTCCTATCTATCTTCCTGTAAATAAGCAAAGACCAGGGTGATTTAGTTCTCCAATTGGCAGCCATTGGACTTTCCTTCACTGCTCTGACTTCTTTGAGCATAAGGATTTTCCATCAAATCACCTGTCAGATGACCCTTATACCAGCAGCTGTCACCTTGAATACTGGGCAGACACCTTGGGGAATCTACACAGTAGTCTTACGGTACTTTCTCGGCAGCTATTCCCAACAGACCAGAGGCCACTAGTGCACCATAGAGACCAGGTGCCCGTTCCTTGTGCCCTGGCAGAATGTCCACGACGATTGGTGCAAATACAAACCTTCATTTGCATGTTTGCTGTTCCTTTCTCCAGCTGTACAGCAGGCTGTTCAGCTCACTCAGCCACCCTACTGTGCTGCCTTCCCTATCAAAGACTTCTTTAGAGCGGTCTTTGATTGCCTATTTTTAGTAGAACTGGTTAAGGTGGTCATATGGAGCAGCAGAGGCAGCCTAGAGAGCATGTTGAGCCACGGAAGTGATGTGGGGTCTGGAGAGCAGCTAGCAGGTGGAGCCACAGAGAGGGTAGCCCAATGTGGAGGCAGTTGCCTCCCAAGCTGTGACCCCTGAAAGTCAGCTACAGCAGCACAGGGCCGCTGAAGAGTCTGAAAGTACAATGTGGGTAGGAAATGAGGGAGATGGTGATGCTATGGGTCTGAGACCACTCAGAGATTCACCATGACCTTGAATACATTTTAATACAAAGAGGCTTTTTATTTAGGTACTGGTGGAGTCCAGCGTGGAGCCAGGACTGCATCTGAGAGCACCTCCAAAATGTAGCTCCTAGCCATATCAGCCCAGGGCTTATAAAGACAAAACCCCAAAGATTACACATTTTCTACCTAAGTGGAGGCAGGGTCTTATTTGAATATCTTCGTTCTAAGCATAGTAAGCAAGTTTCAATTGCAATATCAGAAATAGCAGTTAGTCTTATGGCCTACTACCTTGCTAGAAGAGTAAATTTTACAAAATCTGTCAATTTAAGATGTCTTCAACATCTGGGTGAAAAGGGAATTGAGCAGCTAGGGAGACTCCTGTACAAGCTAGGAGTTTACATGTTAGAGGCAGTTTTTGCTTTATGGTTTCTCACACATAGTAAGTCTAAACTTTAAATGTGATGTTAACCATCATGATGAAGGTAAGAAGTGAAGACGGGTGCTAAAAAGAAGTCCCTCACTAGCTCAGAATTAAGTATAATAAATGGTTATTTATTTTGGGGTAGACTCTCAGATCACAGTCCTATGCTCGAACGGGGAACAGCAACAGAATCCAGCAGCCAGAAGAGGGAGGGAGTGCTCACTTTACATTGGCATTTATAGCATAAGAGGCCATTTGTAGGCTCTAGGGGAGTCACTTGGGTGGGAAAATGTCTTGTTAGATCAGACTACCGCAGGGGTGAGGTCTCTGTTTTGCCTCCCCACCCAGCCCATTCTCCTCTCTCATCTTGAGGTTGCTCTCAGGAGCCATCAAGCTTGGCAGTGGGAGAAAGGGGCCTTTTATCATGTAAGCTTGTCATCTTCAGTTTCCTGCTGATGCCAGGCTCTGCTTTCTCGGGGAAGATAAAAAAGAAAGCAACAAAAGAAACCCTTCACAAGACAAGACTATCTAAAGAATTGCTCCTGGTTCCTGACCTATTCTCAGGAGCCGCTGTATGACAGGAAGATGGAAGAGTGGGAGAGTGGGCTTGTTTGTAGTGCTTTGTTTGTCTGTAGAGCTGGTGAGGCTCCAAGGGCAATCCCAGAGCTGGCTGTCCGCCTGCCATTCCGTGTTGACATGGGTGGCTCTGGATATGAAGCTGGCATCTGGCCTTTGAGAAGGGGGATGCTGGAGAACATTTCATGGCTGTCATAGTCTTTTATTTTGCTGCCTATAACACAGAGTTGATAAGTTTTAAGGGGCAAAGGTTTACTTTGGTTCTTTGTTCTGGTGGCCTTAGTTCAGGGGCAAATAACTGATGATGGTTTTCATGTTGGTGCAGTTCCCAAGTGGCACGAGGCATGTAGCTACACACCAGCTTGTGTAGCTGGGACTTGGAACATGCTATGTAGTTTGGGTTGGCCTCAGAGATCTTTCTGCCTCAGACTTCCAAGGGCTAGTCTCTCCTCCCCTTCCTTCTTAATGTCTATAGGTCTTTAGTCTGTATGTATGTCCGTGCACCATGTGTGCTCCTGCTGTCTGCTGCAGCCAGAAGAGGCCATCAATCCCCTGGAACTGAAGTTACAAATGGGTTTGAGCCACCATGCGGGTACTGAGAATCGAACCCAGGTCTTCTGTAAGAGCAGTCAATGCTCTTAACCAGGGAGCCACCTCTCCGTTCTCCCTTTGTTTTCTTAAAAAGCTACCAATACTCAACCACAGGACCCACCTCAATTTAATCCCAATCACCACCCAGAGGCCCCACCCCTAAACACCACAGGACTAAGTTTCCTCCCTCTACATGCCTCTCAATGGGATTCAATTTCCGAAATACTCAGAGTGTCTAAACCACAGTGATGAGGCAGGCGGAGAGCATGGCAGAAGCAAAGCTCTTCCAGACAGCATCCGTCTGTGATAATGGGCGGCTCTGCCTCCCTCTGCAGGGGCACCTGGTAGGCATTAGATTGAGCACATGATCTTTTCTCCCTGGGCTTTATGAAGTTAAGACTGTCCCTGATGTATTTTATTATCACTTACACCATCAGGCCTCTCCCCATTAGCCACGCTCTCCTAGAAGCAGAGCCCACGCTAAGGGTTCTGTGCACACAGTTGATTTGAGAAGTGTTCCCAGAAGGGGCCAACATGCAGTGTGTGAGCATGTGGGGGAAGACACCGAGCAGGTGTGTGACAGCAGGTGCTGTCCAGTCTCCTTTGGTCTTGAAGCTTGTAGAGGGCAGGGGTGACATCTTCAACTTTGTATCACCCATTGTTGGGCAATTCTATTCCCATAACATTCAGCTTTTGTCGATCAGTATGTCAGCAGGCTATAGCTGAGGCAGGAGGCTGCCATTCCAAACCAGTATCGTGGGAATAATTGATCATTATGAAGGCACCACATGGACATGGTCAAAGCTAAGCAGTACTAGGTGTGACCGAATACCTGTGGGAAATCCTTAAAGGAAGAAGGACTTGCCTTGGCTCACAGTTGTAGGGTCCAGTCTATCATGGCAGGGTAGGCGTGGTAGCTGTGGCATATGGAGACTGGTCACATTGTGTCCACAGCCAGAAAACAAAGAGATGAATGTTGGCACCCAGCTTGCTTTCTTGTTTTTCCTTTTTTGCTGTTTATTTTTCGAGGAAGGGTTTCTCTGTGTAGCTCTGGCTCTATGGACCAGTCTGGCCTCGAACTCACAGAGATCTACCTGCTTCTGCCTCCTGAGTGCAGGGATTAAAGGCGTGTGCCACCACTACCCAGCTTGTTTTTCCATTTTCATTAAGTGCACAACCCTAGTGCAAAGGTTAGTGCTGCCCACATGCAGCACGGGTTGTTCATTCTCAGTTAAACCAATCATGGCTTCCCAGACATGCCCAGGGGCATCTCCCAGGTGATTCTAAAGCCAGTCCGACTGACAAAGAAGCTGAACCCTCGAAGTAGTCCTGAATGGGATGAAATAGAACAAAGGGGAAAGTTCCTCCAGCGCCACCACACCCCTCCAGCTGTTACATCTATGAGCATAATTGTGCATACCGTTTACTCTTTTCTTCATGTTGAAGAACAGCAGGTGCCGTCCACTTGCCCTATGGGTCATCCCCTCCCCTCTTCCATGTTTCCTTAGTGTTCTTGACTTCGTGTCAACTGTGTGTTGACCAGAGGAAAGGCTGATTATAAATAGAAAACAATTTAAGTTTCAAACTTCTCAGGCTCCTTGAGTCTAATCTTGAACTTGTCACATGTCCTCAACTCTTTAAAGGGGTCCCCTATTACCTTAGCTCTGGTGCCTCCTCATTGACATCTGACCCCAAAACCTCATTGTGTTGTTGCAATTGTCCCCATAAGATGAATGGCCATGGCAGGAGGTGGGAATGAGCTTTGCTTCTTCCCTCGAGGTGGCTCCCGGCATCCCTTGGTGGCAACAGAGTTGACTGGCACTTTGCCAGTCCAGCTTCTCTTTTTCTTTAATCCTTATTTATCAGCTGCACCTCCATTTGCTTATGAAGCAGAAGGAGAACTTCTGCATTTGACTCTAAAAGTTTTAAGCCAGGGGAAGTTTTCGTGGCATTGTTTCTGTGAATATGATCATCTGTTGGACCGAGTGAGCAGCTTCAGACTACCCAGGGAGGAGCGGCTATGGCTGTGGCGTGAGAAGGGATCTAGGGGCCTGATTCTGCACCTCAGCAGCTGTAGGCCTTTCACACAGCATCTTGGTGCCTCAGGGTTTTGCTCTGTGAAATGGGGGTCCTCCCTAGGCTGTGGCCGGGAGCACTGTACAGCAAGCACTCAGCAGACCTCACTGCTAGTAACAAACTCGGGGTTCTTTGGGGCCTCCATTTCCTTGTCAGACTTGCTTGGTCCTTTTCTGGTGGGTCTTTGTGGTTTCTTTCCCTTATCCCTTTAGGCTTTTACGGTATTTTTTTTAAAATTTGGACAAAATATTTTTAATTTCCAGAAGCCCTCTCCATTCTGTTTTAGGGTGGCTTGTTCTGTGGCTTTATAGCTGCAATATCTTCTCCAACATGTCACGGGAAGTGAACTGAGTCTTCTAGAGTTCCCCACTCATCTCCAATTGCTCTGTGTCTTTGAGGTGCTCTGTCTGGCGTCCCTGCTTGGGGCTGTGGGTTTCCCTCAGTGTGTGTTGGTCCACACATGCACTTCAACTTTCCTGGGCCAAGCTGAGGGGCTCCGGGTCTCTGTGTCTTGTTGTCTGAGTGCCTTTGGTCTTTGGGCTTCCTCCTCAAATGAAAAACTGGCTGAGAGTTTTGTGTTACGAAATGGCATCTTTCAGGCTGGGACAGATTGTCAGAGACATGCTTCTCTCTGCGGAAGCTCTGACAATGCCTACCACTAGGGACTTCGTCTCAGCAGAACAATTTTGGTTTTGTACAAGCGAGGGACGAGGGACGAGGGACGAGGGTAGACGGAATAAAGGTGAGTAGATGGAGTCCCCATCCTCTGTGCACAGATTTTCAGAAGCTTTTGAGATGGTTTTAGATTTATCAAAGGCTTCAGAGGTTGCATTAAAATTTCCTAATGCCATTCACTCACCTTCCCCCAGGGTGAGCTTCTCATATAACCGTGTCATTCGTGTCAAATGAAGAAACTCACATTAGCGAATTACTGTTCACTGAACTAGGGACGTAGTCATCTGGTAACCGTTCTTTGTTCTGCGGTGCTACCAGCTGTCTCATTCCTTAACAGTCACTTCTCCCAGATCTCTGACAATGCATAATCAGCACCTATTTTCCTTTCTTCTGTGACCTTAGTACTTTGGGTGAATAAAGTTCATGTATTTTGTAGAATGTTCCCGTGATTCCTCCTTCCATCCTTCTCTCCCTCCTCCCCTCCCTTCCTCTTTCGCTCTGTCAGGGTCTAACTATATAGCCCTGGCTACCCTGGAACTCACAGAGATCCACCCACCTCTACCTTCTGAGTGTTGGAATTGAAAGTGTGAGCCACCACACCATGTGTGTGTGTGTATGTGTTTAATAAAAGTTGGTCATTAATACAACAAGAAAGTTTCCCCATGCTAGGTCTGTCTGCCCCTTATACTCACCCATCCCTCCATAGTGAGATAGAGCTTTCTCTTCTAATGGGTCAGGACTTCGACCATCAATGGAGTCTCTGTTCCCAGCAGCTGGGCTTCTAGGCTCATACCTAGAGTTTGCTGGTGCCAAAGTTAAATTCTGGGAAGGATGGAGACCTTGCTAAGACTTGGGTTCTGTGTTTCCTGCTTCTGCTTGACCACTGGAGCAGGTTTCCAGGTGCTTACTAATGATACAGATATTTGGGTGCCCATTTCGCTACTGTTTCCCCAGCTTCCTTGAGAATCTGCTGTGGCTGGCTTGGAGACAGATGGGAAAAGCTGAGCAGTAAGAGGAAACTTTGGTTCCTCTTGATCCTCATCAAATTCTGCTAGAGACCTCCCAACTCTCCCTTAATTACTAAGTCTGGCTCATGTGTGTCCAGGCTGCTGTAACATAACAGCACAGACTGGTGCCTTATGACGGAGAGAAGATTGTTTGCCATGGATCTGAGAACCAAGGAGTCCAAAACTAAGGCTGATTCGGTATTTGAAGACTCACTTCCTGCTTCATGTGCAGCCCTCTCCTCAAGCCCTCACACAGTAGAAGGGACAAGCCTCCTCTGGCCTTTTTAATCTTATTCTTGAAGGCTCTACCCCCTCATGTCATGCAAGGGACTTTTCCAGTGGGGAGAATTCTTTTCTTTCATAGGGAGATGGCATTTGAATTTATAATTCAATGGCCCCAGGGTGTTTTCTAGACTGAGGGCCACAAAAGTTTTCTGGGTCAACTGGGAAATGTTTCAGTTTTCTGGGACAAAGGTCTCTGCTGAAAGGACTTGGGGTTGACACTGTAGGGAGAAAGCAACCTTAGATGGCACAGACAACAGCAGGGTGGCCTGCTGGATGGAGAGCAGAGGCTCTAGGTCCTTGCTACTGCGATGTGGTATCTTCCCAGTGTGATTTACGAATTCTGGGTGCTTGTTAGCAGTGCAGAGTCTCAGGCCTCCAAGATGTGAGGACCTCAGACTTTCAGGTTTAAGGGCCATCGCTGAGAAGCCCACAATGCCAAGATAGTGTAGCCTCCCTGTCTAAAATGATGGTTCCATCCAACTGGGTGAGTGAGGAGTCAACACCACACAGTCCTAGGAAGTTCCTGAAGCTTAGGAGATCAGGATACCCTTCCTTCCCCAAGGTTAAGCAGTTAAGATTGCTAAAGAGAGGAGATTCTCCCGTCGGTTGAGCAGACTGTGGCTGTACTGGGTGCTCTAAGACTGCACAATTCATGAGTCATCTCTCACGCTCTGCTGGGTTTTATGTCCCATAAGTAACCTTAATACACTCATTGGCTCACCAAATTGGACTTCGGTGGAATCATTTTTTCAGTCTGTTGTCAACGCCCTGTCTAGGCTGAGTAGATGCTTCTGTCTCCCCAGGCAGGTCTCACACAAAAGGAGGAATAATGCGTGTAATCGGACTGCTGTTCCGCCAAAGTCGTGCACTCTGGGAGTGGAGGTTGAAACTCATGTGGAACTCAGGCCTCTTGAAGAGATTTTTCTGAAAAGGGCCAGTCCCTGATGACATGGAGGAGAGAAAGCCCTAGGAAGTGCAAGGGAGGTAGGCGTGGGTAGGGTGGTCTCGCCCAAAGCCAGTGCTACGCAGGCAGTTTGTGCTGGGTTTCCCTATCCCACTCATTAAAAAGTTGTTGCTTTCCCCTTACCAAGCATGTTCTGTGAAAGCTATGAGAATTTTTCATGGAAGTTCACAGAGAAGAGCTATGCCTGGCAAGGATTAGTGTTGCCATGGGTCCCAAGAAACTTGGCAGAGGTGGCACTGACCTTTGAGAAATGGTTGTGATGACCCACATGGGTGAAAGCAGAAAGTTATCCTAGTGGAGAGGATGGAAGTCAAAAATCCCATAAACATCGAAGACACTGGCTCCTTATGTGCTGGAGGTCCAGGCGGCAATTCAAAGACATTAGAAAGCTTGTTTGTCTATGTGAACCATAGTCCAGACTTCTACCCTCCAGGATAGATTCTTTACAAACACACAGTAATAATATAAAGTCAAGTGGGAAGACCCTCTTAAACCCAGTTTGATCTGGGGAAATGTAGTGTGTCACTGGCATAGAACCCCACCTAACATACATCTCTGGACAGCCTGGGTCTTAAAGGCCTGGCCCTGGAGTGCTGGTATTTGGAAGGAGTCATACATTTAAGAGATGAGGTCTTGAGGGAGGACTTTCGGTCATTAGACATGCTTTTGTGGGACCCTGACCACTCATTACTCTTTCTGGTCCACCTCATGATCCTGCCGTATGCTGCCACATGCCACAGACCTTAAATTAAAAAAATCCAAGAGAAACCTTTTCTTTTTCTAAGTTAGTTATCTCAGACATTTTGCTGCAGTGATAGAAAGTTGATTAACTCACCCTTCACTCCATCTTTGCTTCTGATGAAATCTGAGCCCCTTATCTATAAGAACGTCCATCCCACCCACCCCAGAAATAAGAGTAGTTATACAAGAAATGTCTGAGTGATTATTTATTCCAAACAAGGTACGCGGACTTACACAGAGCCAAGAAATCAGGGTTCCCCACCCTGCAACTTACACCCCTGCCTCTCATTCGTGAGCTCATCCCAACAAGAAATTATAATACTTCCAGGTCACAGCATAGAGAAGAGCAGCTGGGACATCGTGGAGGGCAGGAAGGGCAGACAGGGCCTGAAGACATGGAGTGAGCAGGAGATAGATGTGCGGAGACTCCGCTAAGGGGGTTGGGGGACAGTGTTGTTATTTGAAGAAAAGTGTAAAACCTTACCATACATTAAAATTTCTCTCACGAAATCTAAGCGATAACAGTGACAGATGCAACTCACAGTGGGTAAGTGGAAAATAGAAATGAACATAAAAGCGAAAACAGTTGATCTCACCAGGGATGTCCAGACCTAAGAGGATCCAGGTAGGAAAAGAAAACAAAATGTAAACTTGGAGGATCCTTGGTCCACAGAAACTGGACCTGTCTCGTTGGCAAAACAAGAAAGTACCTCCAGTGGAGGAGGTGGGGGTTGATAATGATGAAGGAGATAATGAGGATGAAGGAGAAGATGATGCTGATGGGAAGATGAGAGGAAGATGAGAGTGATGACAGGTGGCTGTTGGCTGTCAGTCATCCCTGTGTGACACATGGGATCTTTATCAAGGCCTGTAACAACTTTGAAAGGCCACCTTCTCCTTCCTGTTTGTCAGTGAGGAGACAGCCCCTTGAACAATCACGTTAGTTGCCGAGGTCTTCCAGTCTTGGCAACCGCTACCAATTGGCTGCAAAGCCCCAGCTTTCTTTGCCTCAGCATCCTCAGCTCCAGTGTCAACTGATCCCTGACCAGGTCATAAAAAGCTTTGCTTCTTGAGTGATCCTGCTTCTGTGTACAACAGACTAAGCAGAGGCTTCACGGAGGCTCCATCTCCCCAGCCACGCAGCCTTTGAATAACAGACTGACTGGCCTGTTGTGTATCCCTGGGAAGGAAAACCTGGAAGGACGATGGGGACTGAGGTTCTGATGCAGGATGAGTATCTCTGGCATCCCACAACACTCTGTGGGAGGGAGAAATGACCAGAGATGCACCTGAGTGCCGTCCAGCATGGGAACTATGTGGTATGGCAAGAGCTGGTGACTGCTGAAATCCAAAGGTTGGGGGAGGCTTCCATGAGTCAGGGAGAAGCAGGCCTGCAGCATGGAACCCCTGGGCTTGGTCTGTATGCCGCACCATTCCAGAAGACCAGGAAGTCTGTGGCTGACTCTTCCTGGCTGCTTTGAGACCTGGGAGTCCCATAGGAGGGCAAACATGCCAGCTATTTATGTTGGTGAAAGTACCATCTAACAAACAAGAATGGGCCAAATTGCAAAGTTCTCACGGTTAATATTGTTTGGGGGTAGGACAGACACTTCAAGTGTTGAGATAGTTTACACATATAAACACTTTTATCAACATCCGAGAGTTTGGGTATCTGCAATCCAATCAGATTCTTACAATTTTGTGATTGGAGACAGGGCAGAGAACTGTTTAACCCCTTCCACAGATGCAGAAAACTGAGGCACAGAGGTGTGACTTGACCAAGATCACACAGTGAATCAGTTGGAAACAGGGACCAGAACCCAGGCTCCCTAGATCTGAGTACAGAGCTCTTTCTGCATCTGATATTTAAGGGGTAAGATGGGGACCAACAGGGCATAGAGGAGGGATTCTGGGTGTCAGGGCAGATAGGGCGCCATCTGGGCAGAAGAACCTAACTGCTGCAGCCCCGGGTGCATGGATGGGTCGGGATATTGTTGTTCCGACCGTCCTGCAGCTTGCTTGAAACCCGGCCCCCTACTCGGCCTTCCAGGTCTGAGGGCTGGCCATCGTGGCCCTGCTGTCTTCTGAGCCTGCAACAAGCACAACACAGACTTGGTTAGTGATGGCCAGAAGGGTGCAGCCGCATTCTCGCGAGAGACTCCTGATAGACAACTGGATTCTGTCCTCCCCTCCCAGGAATGCACGGCTGTGTGGGAGTCCCCAGTGCTCCACTTGGGTGTATTGGTGAGTGGCTAATTACACAGAGTCTCAGATTCTCTGTCTATAAAGTGGAGGTAATAATTCCACCCTTACTAATTCCTGGGTTCACAGCCAGTAGAGTTGGTTGGTGAACGCATGCACCATTCATTCTGTTTATACCTGTGGATGGAGTATACCTGGGGCAGGAGCTATGCTGGCAAACAAAGAAACTATCCTCTCTGTCCTCACAGACCTTATACTAAAGAGGAGATAGGTAGTGGCCAAAAAAAATCCCACAGACAAACATCTGAGCAGTAAACACCCAGACTGACCAAACACTCTTAGAAAAGTCGTGCTGAGAGGGCAGGAGCCTGAACACTTCGTTTCTTAACAGCTGGTCACCTGCTACAGGTTGGAAGATGTCTTGTCCTTCCCTTTTTTGTCTTCAAGTTCAGGTTCACTTACTATACCACAACTGCCACTTACCTGCGCATAGTTCAAACCAGAGGAGGAACAGAGTCATTCAAGGGGGTTGCAGAGAACCCAACTGAAGCCTGGGCTCTAACCCTCTCAGTTGCCTTGGTGAAGCTGCTTAGCATCTCAGAGACTCAGTTTCCTTAGCTAAAGTGGGGTTTATGGTGTGCAGGAGGCAACAGGAGCATATAAGTGTGAGGGAAGTCACTAGTGTGACTGGAAATAGTAATTTCTAATAGCCTGGCATGGTACACAGCAGTAATTCCAGTCCTCGGAAGATAAGGATAAGTTTGAGGCTGGTCTATAGTGCTTCAGGGAAGTCAGGAATATATAGCAAGAGCTCATATTTTAAGATCTAAAAAGGGGCTGAGAAGATGGCCAGTCTCTACAGTGCTTCCTCTGCAAGCTTGGGCTAGAATGCCTACAAAAGACAGCTTGGCATGGTGGCCTGGAATGCCATCCCTAGAGAGACAGAGACAGTCGATTATGACTGCCCACCAACTTGTGATCTCCACATGTAGGTACACACACACACACACACACACACACACACACACACACACACGCATGCCAAGGCAATGCCCACCTTATTCAGAAAAACACGGGCTCTTCGGGGTTCAGATGGAATTGGCCTGGTTTATAACATCATTTCATACAGGGCATAGCAGGTCTTCACTAAAATGAAAGTACTTTTGTAAAAGAAAAAAGTCCTGCCTGTGTCTGTCATGTTCAGGGTACCATGAATGATCCCAGGACAAGAGCCCTAGAGTCTGCACATCAGACAAACAACAGCTGGATGCGAGTATGAGTGTGCCCAATAGATATGTGAACACTGCTACATAAGACAGTGACTTGGGGACCCCTGTCCGCTGCTCTTTCTCCATTTGCCAAACTGGAAACAGGTGGGCTGTTCTTATGGGATGCTCTGAAGTCTGTGCTTTTCCCACCACTCCTTTTATCTTTCCATCCTCAAATGCCACATCCACCCACCCACTCATCCATCTATCCATCCACCTATCCACTCATCCATCCATTAGCAGATACATTCCTTCAAATAAAAAACCCAGATATCAATCTGCACACCTACAAAACCTGACTTTTGACAATTTAAAGATATAAGATATATATAAAGATATAATAAAGAAAGTATATTCAACAAATGGTGCTGACATAACTGGATATCAACATCTAGAAGAACGTAAATAGATCCCTTTCTATCACCATGCACAAAACTCAAATCCAAATAGATCAAAGACCTCAACAAAAAGCCAGCCACACTGAACCTTATAGAAGAGAAAGTGGGAAGTATACTTGAACACATTGGGACAGGAGACCACTTCCTAAATAGAACCCTAGTAGCACGGACACTGAGAGAAACAATTAATAAATGGGACCTTCTGAAACTGAAAAGCTTCTGTAAAGCAAAGGACACTGTCAGCAAGACAAAAATGGCAGCCTAAAAATTGGGAAAATGTCTTCAACAAGCCTACATTGGACAGAGGAATGATCTCTAAACTATACAAAGAACTCAAGAAACTTGACACCAAAAGAACAAATAATCCAATAAAAAACAGACCCAGAGAACTCTCAGCAAATGAATCTCAAAGGGCTCAATCACATAAGGAAATGCTCAACATCCTTAGCTATCAGAGAAATGCAAATCTAAATAACTCCAAGATTCCATCTTACACCTGTCAGAATGGCCAAGATCAAAACCACTGATGACAGCTCATGCTGGAGAGAATGTGGAGCAAGGGAAACACTCCTCCATTGCTGGTGGGAGTGCAAACTTGTACAGCCACTTTGGATATCAGTATGACAATTTCTCAGAAAAATGGGAAACAATCTACCTCGAGACCCAGCAATATCGCTGTTGGGTATATATCCAAAAGATGCTCAAGAATATGTGCTCAACTATGCTCATAGAAGCATGATTTGTAATAACCAGAACCTGGAAACAACCTAGATGCCCTTCAACTGAAGAATGGATAAAGAATATGTGGTACAGTTACACAGTGGAGTACTACACAGAGAAAAAATAATGACATCATAAAATTTGCGTTCAGTTTGATAGAAAAAAACAAATTGAGTGAGGTAACCCAGACTCAGAAAAGCAAATACAATGTGTATTCACTCATAAGTGGCTTTTAGACATAAAACAAAGAAAAACCAGCCTACAATTTCAATCCCAGAGAAACTAGACAACAAAGAGACATACATGGATCTACATAGAAAGAAGAGAAAGAGAGCATGAAGGTCACCAGAGAGGGTAGAAGGGGAGAGAGGAGGAGAGGTGGGGAGTGGAGAAAAATGTATAGCTCAATAAAAAAATTAAAAAATAAACTTTCATTCCCTACCCATTCAATTTTTAATCTGATTGTCTATATTCCCTATCTATGGCCACATTCATGTTCTGTACCATCCATTCGTTCATCCATTCTCTCTGTCATCCCATCCAAGGTGCACTCCCACCTATATACCTACCTACCTATTCTCCATTCACACATTGACACATCCTCCACCCATTTGCTCACCTTCCATCCACCCACAACAACATATCATATTGACCCACCTAGTCTGTCTCTCCACTCATCCATTCATTATCTTCTCCATCTACAGTGATGTCCACTCACCCCCAATCCATCCAGGCATACATACATACATACATACATACATACATTATACATACATCAACCACCTGTCTTCCATCATCCAGCCATGTATCCCCTATCCATCATCAATTCCTGCTCCCAAAGACAACCCTCCATCTGTCTACCTGCCCTACTCTATTCTTCTCTTCATCTTACCCACTTGCCAGACTCTCAGTTGAAGGTGTCAGAGAGCAGGACAGAGAGTGACCAGGGAACCCTCACTGTGAGGAGCTGTCTTCTGGAATCTACGAACGGTGCATAGAGCTAAGCCCACTACAGTGTTCTTAGAGCTCACACACTTGCAGGCCTCGGCCACTCCCAGACACGCATAATTGATGAGGAAACAAGAAGGGGTTGTAAGGCTTACAGACTGTACAGTGGGAATATCTGAATGTTACCCATGTGGATTGGCTGCCTGTCTATTTCTATGACAGGAAGCACTGAATTTCTCAGCCAACTTGCCATCTTAACTATCCATGTTAGAGAATCGCAAGCAATGGGTACAAATACTCTAAATTCTGGCACTAAGTCATAGCACACCAAAGTCAGAAGGGCCCCAAATGCCAAACCCTTAGACTCAAGATTTTCAGATAGAGACACAACCTGTCCTGTTTCTCTACAGATAATACAAATGGACAGACTGACACACACCACCTCAAAACAGAGTTGAAGTTAAGCTTACAGAAAGGCACGTGCTAAATCAAGTCATGGTTATCTGGTTGGAGATGGAGGGCAGAAAGCAAAGACTTTGTTGGGGGTAACTAAAAACTCTTCAAGAATGTTCTTGCCTCCTCTGGAGAGCCCCAGCCAGTCTCACCAAATCCTGGGTCCCCACATCAAAAAGACTGCATCTGGAAGCCACTGAAGTCTTTGGGTGTAACTCCTTTGGTGTTGAGCTAAAGGTGAACCACCCACAGCCTTCCACCCTTAGGTGGGCGGAGTAAACAGAATGGAAGGTGGTGAGAGAGAAGGCACTGGTAGACACCATGATTCTCCAGCCCGAGATGGATGCAGGTTAGAATCTTCCGGTAAGCCACCACCTCGTGGTGACACACAGACTATTAGGAATGGGTTAGTTTAAGATGTGAGGGTTAGCCAAGAAAGGCTAGTGATAAGGAGACAGGCAGTAATTTAAATGAATCCAGTTTGTGTATAATCATTTCAGGTATACGCTAGCAATGCAGCCGTGGCCGGGAGCCAGGGCCAAAAGCAGCCCACCCACTCTGGGAACTAGGCGGCAGGATACAGCTGCCCTTATTACAACAGTTTGGCACTCCAATGTGGCCAGCTAAATCCACTTAAAAA
>JAQHUG010000389.1:901374-913617 GCA_028555095.1 Dicrostonyx torquatus | reverse complement strand
GTGGTGACACACAGACTATTAGGAATGGGTTAGTTTAAGATGTGAGGGTTAGCCAAGAAGAGGCTAATGATAATGGGCCAGGCAGTAATTTAAATGAATCCAGTTTGTGGATAATCATTTTGGATATAAGCTAGCAATGCAGTCGTGGCCGGGAGCCAGGGCCAAAAGCAGCCCACCCACTCTGGGAACTAGGCGGCGGGATACAGCCGCCCTTATTACAACACCTGGCCTCTATTCCATTCCTCTTCCTGTAGTGAAAAGGAAAGGGAAAGAAAGGAACTGAGAGGGGCCACAAGGTGTTGGAGGGGAGCCCAAGATTCATGCACAAGACTGTATTTTTGACCTTCCCAGCTGTGCATTCTGGGCACAGTTCCTTGCAGAATTCTCTCTGAGTTCAGCGGGGCAGCCAAGCTTGAGTCTGTTGGAGGGCTATTTCTTCTGACAGGAAACATTTCTCTTGTCATCATTTCCAGGCAGCCTCAAGCACTAATCAGTCCTCTTCTCCAACCCCCTTCTTACTCAAAACAGCCCACAGGAAAGGCAAGATATCTGTATTCATCTTTGGTTCCCATTGTGTTCATGAGGTTTCAAGTCCAGACCTCTGTGGGAGTTACTCCCTGCCTCCTCCAGCTATTGCTGGTGGCGGGCATCCCTCAGTGTCTCCTGGGCTATGGCAGTATCTCTATCTCCACTTCCTGTAGATGTGGAACTACCCAGAGAGGCTTCACAGTAACTCACCACAGAGGGCTGTCAGGTGCCAATCTATGGCTTCTTCCTAAGAAGCCTAGGTATAAGATAACAGCTAGTTAATCAGTGGAAAATGTCAAGTTCTCACGGGGCAGTTGCCAGTGCTCTGTGTGCTCAGAGAATCCTACTACTATTCCATAGCTGACACACTTTCCCACTGATGTCTCAGCTTCTTTTCCTGCTGGTGATAAAATACTATGATAAAAGGAATTGAATAGGTCAAGGGTGTATTGGGCTTGGTCAGTGGCCAGAGCTTCAGGGCACTGGCATGTCGGTCCACAGTCAAGAAGGAGAGGGATAAATGAAAGCTGTCTCTCAGCTCCCCTTATCCATTTATGTAATTTAGGAGCCCAGCCAAGGAATGGCGCCACCCATAGTGGGAGGACAGTCCCACCTAACTTAATAATATCAGGATAATCACAGCAGGCATGTTAAGAGACCCATTACCAGATGATGCTAGAGATTATTTAATATACACACTATTGGCTTTCTTCCCTTGGAAAGCACATTTATGGCTCTAAATTGGCAAAAAATATTAATAAGAGTCAGTGTGAGTTGTATCATGAAGAGGAATATGGGGCTGAGTCCCCCCAAAGCTGTGTGGAATCTCAACTCCAAAATGTTTCAACAGTAATTTCAGGCAAGAGTCTCCCTCCCCCTCACACACACACACACACACACACACACATGCATGAGTGCACACACACACACACTGGGCTATGCTGAGCATTAATGCTGAAGCAGGTGGAGATGACTATAAGGAACCAGCCATGGCACCTGGCCTAGAACAGCTTCCACATCCTTTCTGATGGCTGTATTTTCCTGTCCTTTACTGGTTGAGATGAGCATGCTAGGATCAGGTACTCTCTTGAACATCATTCTTTGATTTCTTCTGATGGAAACCTGGGTGTAATTGACATGGGTGCCAAGTTCTCAGAAAGCTGCTGAGAACCTTCTGAGATGCTTCTATCTGTACGTGAAATTTCCTCCTGAAGTTTCAGGGCCCCTGAATTTATTTTTCCCAGCACAGTCTTGTTTTGGAGGAGCTGCCACTGTGGTTGGTGTTGCTAGGGATCCAGGAAGCCTGGCCCTGATCTTCTTATGTTCTGTGAGCATCTCTGCTCTCAGTGGATGGTACACCATCCACAACTGCTGAGTCACAGACACCATTTGAGCAGGCTTAGTGCTTCATCAGCTGGTGATGGGGAATTAGAATGCCTGCAGGTAGACTCCCAGACTCACATCCTCCCGTGCCTTACCTGCCTAGGTGGTAGAGATTCCCATATGCCTCATCCCTTAACCTCCCAAACAACAGCAATGACAGTTATCATAGCCCTGTTGAGCATCTTTGTCTGCTGGGCTCTGTGCCACAAACTATCCTAAGGATTTTCTTACTTTACTACACTGATGAGGAAGCTCAGAGAGGCAAAGGACCTTTCTCAAGGTCCTCTGAGGGCTCCACATCCCTCTACATCCCAGCAGAACCTACTTCTTTTGAGGATTAGACCTGAGCTTTTAACTCCAAATCTAGAAGCATCTTTCCCTCCACTGTGCCCTCCCTTCTGGCGCCAGGGTTGCTGCCACTCACTGTTGGTGGGGCTGGACCACCTTCTTCTGGGGGTGGGCTTAGCCTAGAGATGACAGAGCCCAAGTATGACTGCATTTCTGCTGGGGGCTTTGGTCTTGGGGGTTGGGCCCTGCCTGGGTGTAGCAAGGCGAACTTACTTCTCTCGATTGAATATGATAAACTCTTTCCGCACTGTCTCCAAACACTGCTGCAGATGTCCATTCTGTCAAAAAGCACAGAGAGGGGACTAGATGGCAGAGCACTGGCCAGGAGGATGTAGCAGAGGGATACTAAGGGCAACTAGTTTATTTAAATGGGAATTGTGACCACTTAGAAAGAAGCTCAGTGTGTGGGTCAGTAACTGTGTCTACAGACAAACGTGTTTCTTGGTTTTAAGGGGTAAAAATCATAGAAGAATGAAACATGCCTGGTGCTTCTGAGTTTTGGATCCCTCATATTTGTATGCTTTTCAGCTCACTTCAGGGTGCAGAGAAGGGGATGTTCAGTTTAAGAATCTCCAGAATCAGACTAACTCAGGACCGTGGGCCTGTGGCACTTCCAGGGGCTGACAAGATGCTTTCATTTATTTTAAAATTAGAGGACTAAAATAAGCATTTTGTACCTGAGGTTATGCTCACCTTTATTTAAGGTAATTAAAAAAATTTTAAAAACCTATATTTTATAGGGGAAGGAGCTATTGTAAACTGAGTTGTGCCTCTCCCCTCAAGGGTATGTCCAGCCCCTCAGCCCTAGTATCTGAATATGATCTCATCTGAGATCAGGTCTTCAAGTTAAGGTGAGCCAAGAGGTCATGTGGGGGCTGAAGCCCACGACTGGTGTCCTTGGATGGGGAGCACCCAGAGAGAGGCCATGTTAAGATGGAGGAGAAGATGGAAGGGTGGGTTTGCCAGACAGCTGATGATGTAATGGTTAGTGATACAAGAGAAAGGCGGTGAGGTAGTTAGTCAAAAAGCTCAGACTGCACAGAGAAGTACGGGAGTAAGCAGAGTGCTGCTGGCCCAGGGGTGTGTGTGTGTGGTAATTTTAAATGATGGTGTGGATGGTGAAACTGCTGATTTCATTGATTGAGGAAAAAAAAATCAATAAAGAGTCCCTTATCCCCAGAGTCCCTATTTCTGTTGTCGAGTGTGGAGGTGCCGGGTATGTGACAGGGAAACACAGCGATGGGTAGAACAATGTGACAGGACGCAGAAAAATCTGCGAGCTGAACCTCTGGGCACACAACTGGATTAACTGGGGCGGGAAGAATCACTCTAAATGTGGGTCATGCCATCTCATGAGCTGGAACCCCAAATGAATAAAAAGGAGGGAGTGAGCAGAGCACCAGCAACCCTCCCCACACCCCCCCCCCCGCCTCTCTGCTTCCTGACTGTGACCAGCTGCCTCAAGCTCCTGCTGCCATGCCTTCCCCAAGGTGCAGCCTGAGTGGGGGAGGGGAATGTGGGTGGCCCCCTGCAGAATAGACCCTTCATAAAAGGTGCACAGGGACAGAGGTGCCTTGTATTTTTCTTGGGGTTCTCAGTGTGGATGGTAAGAGTATGGGTACTCCCTCTACAGTCGTCTTTGCAGAGATTTTTCACTATAAGAGACCATTCATGTGCTGGAGGCATTTCATTTACTTTAAAATAAAATAAAAGGTACAGTGAGCTCTCTGTGATCCCCAGAGCCAACCAACGGCAGTCTGAAAATGTGGGGAAACAAAATTTCCAGAGGCTTCCATAAAACAAAACTTAAGATTTGAAGTGCATTGAGCAGTTTGCACACACATCAGCCTCCTTAGCCCGACTTGTGTCACGGAGCCCCAGCTGAGCGTCACCATCCCTCACATGCACTTTCAGCTAGGCCTGCGCTGGTGAGCTCCGTGTTGGGCAGCGATGCCCAACGCCTGTGTGCACAGCATTTGCACTGTGTCAAGGGATAAAAGTGATCCTAAGGCAATTTGAAGCATACAGAGGACTTGCCTGGGAGGATCTCCAGAGCTGGTATCTTGTGGGGCCCCTGGCACTACTCCCCCAAGGACACAGAAGGAGGAAAGGAAAGGGTGGGTTGAATAGGAAGAAATCTTGTTCCACACCTCCCTTCTTCCCCCACAGAGCCCCTCCCTGGGACCTCACCAGGGGACAGCTGTCCTTAGTGCTGTCTCTGGACCTATGCTTGGCCAACCTCTTCTTTTTTTTGTGAAGCGGCTTGGATTCTAGAATCATTTCTTCAAGTTCGAACGTGGGGTCACAGTTAAGTCTCCCTTTCTGAAGGGGAGTGGAAAGAAAAAGCATGGTTTGTGGTTATTTCATCTGTCACCGGCTGAGCATCCTTTGCACACAGCCAGGCATCTTCACATTTGGCAATGACATTCATTGGTACCCTGGGATGTCTTATGCTTCTCTCTGATGACAAATCAGTACAGGCCCAGCACACACACCATCCTTTTGAGACACAGTCCCAATATGTGTGTGGGGGTCACCATATCCTATTAATTCCCTGTGTCTAAATCAGTGGGTCTCAACCTTCCTAACACTGTGACCCCCGTGGTGTGGTGACCTCTGCCACAAAACTATTCTTGTTGCTACTTCATAACTGTAATTTTGATACTTTTATGAATCATAATGTAAATATCTGTGTTTTCTGATGGTCTTGGACAATCCCGCTGAAAGTGCTGCTTTGGTCCTGGTCAGGCACCCTCACTTCTGGGGACTCAGAATGATGAGAAAGCCTGACTTCCAAGTCCTTTCTGTTTTCAGTGTCCCCAGGCCTGTGAGGACATGGCTTGCTGTGACCTTGTTAAGAGGATCCAGGCCAGGTGCAGCCTCAAGGACAGGCAGCCTGGCCCCTGAGTGCTCACCCTCAGTTGGGTGACTCTGGATGACACATGACCGGGGCACACCAAGTCCCTCTATTGCCTTCTAAAGTGTTAGCATGGGATTCCTGAGAAGCGGCCGGCCAGTGAGGATGGGCTCGGGAAGATGGCAATCTCCCTGTGACCAGCCAACATATGCGCTAACAGCCCTTGACACCTGTTTAGAGGGGCAGGAGAGGCCAGGAGGGCTCAATAGCCTACAGGTTCACTGCGAGAAACACACTGTGGAAATCCGGTCGAAATATCTTGGTGCTCAGTGAACCATAAACCTGTTGGTGCCTTACTTCTTTGACCTTCGTGGAGTTCACCCGTCAGTGGTAGGAGTCATGCTTAATACCAAGGTGGGGGCCTGCTGAAGGCAGGTTGTGACTCACATTGGGCACAAAGCCGGGCATCAGAGCCTTCTCAAACACGGCATCCCAGTTCATGTCAGCCATGTAGGCCGTATTCTGGATGTCACTGAGGCTGGACAGGCGGCTCTCGGGGTCTTTGGTCAGCAGCTGCGGTCAGAGGGCAAAGACACTTCTGTGAATGATGTATCCCACCTGGATGAGCATGGACTTGGAAGACAGAGTTTCACCAACACTTAGGGTGTCCTTGCAAGCCAAGCTGGGCAGGGGCCTGCCGTCTGGGCTGGCTCCCGAGTACTCGATTACATACATTATGTATGTTACATTAAATTACATTACAGTCAGTTCTTTTCTCTAAGGTCACCTGGCAAGTGATTCTTGGGGAGCCTCCTTGTCCCTCTTTGGGGCTCAATCCCCTAGAGAGCAACTTCTCCCTGATGTTCACAAAAGCTTTGGTCAGAAAGAACAGGCAGCCCATCTGAGGACTTCTGCCTTGGTTTCATTAGAATGAGACAGAATTTCCCTGTCAGTTACAAGGTGACCTCTGTGACCCAGCTGAGTGGTGTACTTTTAACTTTACTTGAAGGCCAGTTTCTGCTAATGGAGCTAGAGTGTGAAGACAGTTACAGAGGGGCTGAAGAGACAGCTCAGTGTTTAAATGCATTGGCTGTTCTTGCAGAAGATCCCGGATTTGGTTCCCAGCACCCACATGGGAGCTTACAACTATCACTAACTGTAGTTCAAGGGACTCTGATACCCTCTTATCACCTCCACAGGCACCAGGCATGTATGTGGTACCCTTACATACATGCAGACAAAACACACAAAATAAATAAACCAAAAGAAAACCAAAAACAGCACAGGGCATTGCCTTACATTGTCTAGGTGTGGTTTTGTAGACACACATATGTGTAGCTGTGTGTGCACACATGTGTGTGCATGTGTATGTGGAGTCCAGGGGTTGCCACGTTCCTCAATTGTTGTTGTTGTTGTCGTTGTTGTTATTAGTGACAGGGTCTCTGACTAAATCTGGAGCTTGGCCAGAAAGACTCAGGGACCCTCCTGTCTCTACTTTCCAAGTGCAGCATACTGCTTCACCCAGACTGAGTGCTGGGGACCCAGACTTAGGGTCTATGCTTGCAAAGCAAGTGCTTTGACAAATGAGCCATCTCCTCAGCTCCCACACTGCTTCAGAACACTCTGGTTTATGAGATGCGAAGACTACTGGTCTAAACTGGACAGGGCAGGGCTTACTTCTGGCACTGCCACCTACAGGGAATGGCCAAAGGCCTGGGACCTCCTGAGAATGGCCCTTCTCCTCACTTTGGAGCAGGAGTGGTGGCAGCTCCCTCACTTCCAGCACAATGCCAGGGTGAGGCCCAACAAGGTTGGTAATGACCTAGCATGTGCTAAAGAGGAGTGTGCCACTCGGTGCCAACAAGAAAGGCTCCTTTTCCCATTGGTACCTCTCTCCCAGCTGTCAACCGTCATTGCTGAAACATCCCAACTACAGGACCACAGCACATGAGAGACATCTTCCCAGGACCACGTATGCCTATCAATGTGCCCTATGTTTAGGGACTTCCCTAAAGCAGTGGGTACAGACTTAAACAGGTTCTTCTTGGGTGGCATCTGGGAGTGCAATGTTGAGAAGAACTGTCCCAAAAGCAAGTTGATGCCCCTGTGTGTGCCAGGGCCTGACTTCCGACTCTCTGGATTTGCTGAGGGCCCAGGTGTTGGCTATAGAAATCTTCTACATGCCCCCAGCGATGAGTCAGGGTTGAGAGCAACCAACTGTGTGCACCCATCTAAAGTAATTCAACTAAATAACAATTCACCACAATGTCATATCTGTGTTGGCACTGAGAGATGACGTCCAAAGTTAGGACAGTGTGTTGGTTAATATTGTCAACTGGGTAGGGTCTAGAATCACCCAGAATAAAAGCCAAGGGCATGTCTGTGAGGGAAGTTCTAGACTGGGTTAATTGAGATAGGAAGACCCACGCTGAATGTGGGTGCCAGCACCTCAACAACTAAGGTCTTGGCCTGAATCAAAAGGGGGAGTTGCGTACCAGCATCATTACCTCTACTTTCTGACTGTGGATACAGTGTGACCAGCTGGCCCATACCACTGCCACCATTATTTCTCCATCATTATGGACTGTGCCCATGAACTATGAGCCAAAATAAGCCTTCCCTTCCTCAAGTGGCTCTTGCCAGGCATTTTGTCACAGTAATGACAAAAATGACTAACACGGATGTCTTTGGTGACATCTCTGTGGTATAGACTAAATCATTTTGTTTTATCAAGTCCTGGTCAGCTGTTATTATCAGCTTGTAAGGATGAAAAGGAAGCAGTGTGTGGACCAGGACACACAGACCTCCCCCAAGGCTGCATTACCCACACCATTCTAGTGAAGATTGCTGTGTCTATCATATGCAATACTCTGTTCTTTGCACCTGGGGACAGGCGGGAAACCTCAGAAGGGGACACCTGGATCTCCTGACTGCTGAACTGAAGGGGCCTTGGAGTCACTAGAAGCAAGCCAAGATTGACAGCTGCCCAGGTCTCTCTGTCTCACTTAGAAGACCTGGGCTGTGCCTATGTGCCAGGTTGCAGTTGGCAGGTGAAGCTGATGCTTTGGGAGCAGAGACTGCACTTGGGGAACCCACATTCAATCTTCTAGCAACAGTTCCCACCACAGGAGCTTCTAAGGCCCAGCAGGCCAGCAGCCACGCGCAGCAGCTATTTCTGTTTATGAGGAACCTGTAGTGAACTAGGAAGAGTCTGGGCCATGCTGTCACGCTCTGCACTTGCTGGGCTTTGTGACCTAGCCTTTTTGACTGGGTGTTCGTGTGCTAGCTGCCCCTTCCACCCAGCTCCTCGACCCTACCTTCTTCAGCAGGGCCACCATCCCCTCGCACCACATGGAGGAGTAGTAGACACGCTCCACCTTGAACATGTTCAGGATCTCGCCAATGGGTGTGGCCGAGTGGATTTCATACGGCCTCTGCAAGAAAGGACAATGCCAGAATCAGAGAGTGTCTTAGAGAAGGCAGCACCCTCTTGTTTGAAGACCGGGTGGTGATGGGAAATGACTCATATTCCCTTTGAGATGCTGTGGGCTGTTCTCTCTCTCCCAGCATGGCAGTTCTAAAAGAGGGCATGGAGATGCTGTCTTGGCCGTAGGAGGCTGGGGCATCTTGTCTATGCATGGAGGCTGGACTAACTCTGTTGCCATGGTCACAGGCTGGGGTCCTGATGCCTGCTATTGAGCACCCTCAGGGACACCTCTCGCCACAGCCCCCATCTTCTGGAAGGTCAGCCATCACCTCTCCCTGTCTTGGCTGAGCAGGTCTGTGAGTGGGCAGACATGATCACTAGTGCACTGGATATGTGGTGAGTGTGTAGGAATGCTGGGAGGAAACCTGTAGAGTTGTAAGCTTGTGAGATTGGGGTGCTCTGCTTTCCCTACAGGAGACGGGACCACCAGAGCATGAAGCTGGAAAGTGGGTGTGTGGACCATTCAGGATCCTTCCTCCATTTCTATCCTTTCATTAAGCTATCCCACCACCACTAACACACACCCCACACTCACTGGGGACAGGGGATGCCAGGGAAAAAGACATTTCCATCTTCATTTTAAAAGCCGGAAAACTAAGGCTCAGAGGTGGGGCTTTCCCAGAGACTCTGCTCTCTCTAGAAACCCAGGTGAGGTCAAAGGACAGGCTTCTTATGTCACTGACATTTGGGTTTCTGCTGTCTTGGCCATTCAACAGTTCTCCCAAGTTCTGCATTTCTATCAGACCTCCAGGAAACTTCTCTCTGCTATCCGAAATCCTCACCATACCTGGCAGGAGCAGACCGGCTCCACCAAGTCCAGGGGTCAATATGGGAACTCTGTATGCACATTTATGCATATATGTGTGTGTGTGTGTGTGTGTGCGCGCGCCTGTGTGTAGGCCAGACATGGAGACAAGTGTCTTCTTCCCTGTCTCTCCACCTGGTTTTTGAGACTGATTCCCTTACTCAACCTGGAGCTCCCCAGATGGGTTGGGCTAGCTGGCCAGAGAGTTTCCATTAGCCTCTAGTTTCTGCGTCCCCAGCTCTGGTGTTATAGGTGCTTACCACTGCACCTGAGTTTCTTTTCCAGAGATTCTCAGGGATCAAACTCAGGTTCTCATGCTTGGGTAGTGCTTTACTGACTGTGCCATGGCCCATCGAGAACTTTAACTCTCAGGCGTAGGCAGCATGTGTATTTCAAGCCAGCCTGGGGCACTGTGGCTAAGGTGCTCCTAGCATGCAGGCTCCAGGTTCAGCCCTCCTCGGCTTGGGCGGGCATGGAGACACAGTGCTTCCTCTAGGTTAAACAGAGGAAATGTTACATCTTCTGCTACAGCTTTTCTCTCACTGTTCTTCGGATGCCCTGACTCAGAGGCAGCTGGCTTGGAGGGTACAGTGATTGCCAGGCCTGCTGGCAAATGTGGTCTGCAGCAGCAGGAGACTGGGTTGCTTATTCCGGAGTGCAGGTATGTCTTTATCCTAGGAAACTCATTTTTTAAAAAAGACAATTTGCCATGAAGTAGGAGGTATAAAGAGGGAGAGAATTGGTGTAGGCCTGTCGTTTCATCTGCTGGAGTGGGGATGGCCGACCATCGGATCCCACACATGCCCTCTAATCCCTTCACTCAGAATAACTGTCCTTCAGGCAACCAGAAACTCTGAAGCCTGAGAATGTTCCCCCTCTGGAACCGGTAGATGAACTCTAGAGACCTGAATCTGGGAAATGATGAACCAGCCCAAGATGTGCCCTGGGAAGAGCAGAATTACCTGCAGCCTTATCATCGATCTAATAGATGACAGCCAGGCTGAGCCCCACCTCAGCCCTCAGAGCTTGTGGGGCGTGAGAAGGGTGCTAAGCTGGGAAGGTCACAGCAGGCCACTCTGGGTGGGAGCCCTGTGGAAGTTAGGAGGCTGGGGCTTGTGTAGTGCTGACCTCCAGGTACCATGCCGTGCTGGATAATTTACATGCCTAGGTCCTTAAGTCTCCCCACATCCCTGCTGGGAAGATACGACTGTTATTGTATGATTGATGGGGGTTGACAGAGGATCTGAGCACTCTGCCTGTTTAGAGCCAGTGAGGTTCCACTCAGAGTCTCTTCCTGTTACAAGGAAGCAGCTCTCCATTGAAGGAGAAGGAAAACACTCTGTTAGTTATAGCTGTGTGAAATGGCTTCTCTCTATGGGTAAAGATCCCTCTGGATCCCAAAGGACCATCTGTCAGGGTGGCATCCAGGTGGGTTAGCGTCTGCACTGCAGGTCATTAAGTCTCTTCTGTGGGGATGCAGTCAGGGGGCAGAGTCTCCTTATGCCCTCCCTCCCCTCGTCACTCCAGTCTGCCTGCTGGGTCATTAAAGCTTCAGGCTGACAGAGCCCTGCTGTGTGGGGAGAGCAACCAGAGTGGTGCTCTCCTAGATGTCCCCCACCCCAAGGCAGGTTTGCAGGGATAAGAGCTGAGATTCTGCTCTGGGTTCCAAGAGAAGCCATGTCCCCTGCGCCTCTTTCCCAGACTATAATTAAGTTCTCCATGCTTGCACAGGTGACCAGGTCCCTCTGTTCATCTTACATGGTGCCCTTCATGAGAGAAGGCTGGTTTTTGTCAGAACTAGAGCATTTCTGAGACATTGACCAATAAACCACGCTAGTGCCATCCTCCCCCCACACACACCTGTCTTTCCTGGTGACTCTAAGATCCTTGAGCTCATGAGAAAGCCCACTACAGCTTTCTTTTGTCTTTGGGAAACAATGAGCCTCAGTTCTGTTAGAACTCTGTCCCCACTGGGGAGCAAATGGCCAGGAGGAAGGATGACTTCTGAGCTCATCGTCTACAAGTAAGGCGAGGAAGGAGAGGGGCTGTTGGGACGCCTTTGACTAAGTTAGTGCTCTCTGTGAAAATCAGAAAGCAAGCCACATCATAACTTACTGACCCTTGGGTGGACAATTCTGCCGTGCAAAGACAGTTGGGAGAAAGGCCACCCAGCTCCTAACAGGTGCACTTTCTGGTTGTTACATTGTCCCATTGTCCCTATACCAAAGGCCTTTACTGGCCCTGTGACTCTCTCTCTTCCTCTGAAAGTAGTCTCTGAATAGAAAACTCACAAGAATGAGAAATGAGGAACTGAATTCTGAATAGCAGTCTTTCTGTTATCCTTGCTTTTTCTTTCCTACTGGCACCTGCTCTGGCCCTTGAGGAACAGTAGCAGCATCATTTCTGCTTCCTCCTTCAAAGGGCCACTGGGCACCAAGGTCACCTGCATGATGCATTGCATAAAATGGCAGCACCCTGGTTCATCCAGTGTTGGGAACGCTCATGTCCCCGATGGCTGGAGAACTGAAAAGCACTTGCCAGAAATAAGTGAACTCATGGCAAGCTGAGTCTTTCATTTGGTGCCCAAGGAAGGAAACACGTTCTCATTTTCTTTCTATTCTGAAAATGCCGTGCACTGTAATTAAGTTTTTGAGGAATTAATGGGAAGTAAACTAAGTTCAAGAGTAGAAAAAAAGTTGGCTAAATTAGTCAGTTCCAGGCAGCTCTTGTCATTCATTCATTCATTCAAGAAGCATTCATCCATTCCCTACAGAAAGGATTCTCCCACAAACACGGAAATAAGATCTTGCCTTCAAGTCATCACAAGGGAATCTA
>JAQHUG010000389.1:844177-857914 GCA_028555095.1 Dicrostonyx torquatus | reverse complement strand
AGAGAGAGAGAGAGAGAGAGAGAGAGAGAGAGAGAGAGAGAGAGAGAGAGAGAGAAAGCAGAGTCAGAGAAACGTCATGTAGGTGCCGAAGGAAAGAGATGCCCTGAACCTTTCCAGCAAGTCACAGCCTCGTGGTGATACATAAATTAATAGAAATGGGTTAATTCAAGATATAAGAGTTAGTTAACAAGAAGCCTGAGCTAATAGGTAAAACAGCATTGTAATTAATATAGTTTCTGTATGATTATTTGGGCCTGGGAGCCAGAAATGAATAAGCAGTCTCTGTTTACAGATTTGATCTTGGCTCACAGTTTAAGGAGGCTATGGCCCATCACAGTGGGGAAGGCATGATGGAAGGAGCAGGAGACTGGGGCTGGTCATAGTGTATCCACAGTTAGAAGCAAAGATGGAACTGAGAGTGGGGCCAGGCGTGAAACCTCAAGGCCGGCCCCCGTAGCACACTTGCTCTCATAACTGTCCACCTCCTGAGGGCTCCACAACCTTCCCAAAGGGCACTACCCACGGGAACCAGGAGCTCAAATGCAGGGGCCTGCATTCTGGGTTCGAACCACAGCACCTCTAAAACTACGTATTGAAACACAATCCCTTTAGGGGTGATTAGGACAAGGTAGCCCCTGTAAAGGCTAAGGCTGTTATAAAAGGGTCATTACACTAGTCACCCCTTTCCTCATTCTACTTCTGCCAGTGGAGGGCACAGCAACAGGGCTCCTTCTTGGGAGCAGCCCTTACTAAACCTGTTGGTCTCCAACGTTGAGTTTCCATCCTTCAGAGCTGTGGTAACCCTCCCAACGTTGAGTTTCCATCCTTCAGAGCTGTGGTAACCCTCTGTGATTTGTAAGCTACTTAGTCGCAGGCTAAACATAGTCCCTTTCTTGATTTGAAGATAGCTCCTTGCTTTGAGGGGATATCTGTGTCCCCTAGATAATTCTAGCCCCTGCATTCCCTTATATAGACACACAGTCCCATTAGTTGCTGTGAAGAGACACCATGACCGTGGAAACTCTCATAAGAGAAAACACTTAACTGGGGACTGGCTTAAAGTTTCAGAGACTTAGTCCATTGTCATCATGGTGGCAGGAAGGCAAGCATGGTTTTGGAGAAGTTGTCGAGAGTGACATCCTGATTTACAGGCAGAGAGAGAGGAACTGGGCCTGCCATGGACCTCTCAAACCTCAAAGTTTACCTCCAGTGACACACTGCCTCCAATGAGCCCACACCTCCTAATCTTTCTGAAATAGTGCCACTCCTTGATGACTAAGCATTCAAATATATGAGCCTGCAAGGGTCATGTGCAATCAAACCACCACAGCTCTTTCCTGCATCTAAACCCATCATCTTCAAAAGTCCTCATCTAAAATACTACAACCAGAACCTGACCACATGCGTTGAAGGTGGAACACTATTCACTCCAGTTCAGCCTGGGCTAGGACTCTCCCCTCCATTGTCATTCCATCTTCCTGCCACCACTCTGGATGTCACCTTGTTCCTCGTTTTGAGTTCAGAAATCCTGCCTTGCTCATTTCCATTCCCAGGGCCTGCCTGGAAAAAAAAAAGACTTGCTGAGAGGTGGCTGAGGAACTAGAGCAAGGCCCAGTGCATCCTGCTGCCGTCTTTGTTGGGCTTGCAGAGATGGCACAGCACTCCTAGAGATTGGCAGTGTTCTCGGCCATGGGTTGATAACATGGATCCTTCTAGGCCTGGCTCTGGATCCCATGTCAGTGGGTGCTGAGCCTCCAAGGAACCCCTGAGAGAGGTGCAGAGACAGAGAGTAGAGGAACAGGCCATATATTAGAATGGAAGGGACGGTACCCATGGCCACCTTCCACAGTCATTCAGTTGGAATCCGGGGCATGCCAATCCTGAATATCTCCCTCATGCCAGCTGGCTCTCAGGATCCACCCCTGTTTAGATGAAGCCCGGAGAGATAAGAACCAGAGGCAGCAGCCTTGCCCGTGGCTCTGGATGCCCCTACTCCCCCATGCTCACTGCTAAAAATAGCTGTGCTTTTAGGTTCTCTGCATGGGCTGTGGAGCAGGAGGATGGCTGTTGATGTTCCATACAGATCTGCTATCTTGGGCACTGCACAGAGCTCATGTGTTCTGGCCACTTATCCACATGGAGATCACAACAATTTACCACAGGAAAGTAAGAAAACCTGTCCAAATCCACGCAGAAGCTTATCAAAGAAGATTGTTCCTGCAGCAGGCCTTTGCCTGCTAGGGCCTTCTATTCTGTGGGATTTGGCTTCTTCCCATCACACAGTTGTGTGTGAAGTAATGCAGAACTTTTAAGAGACCCTATCTGCGGCAGGCTACCTCTGTGTATGGGGCATGCGTAAAACCCAAGCTAGTTAAAGCCAGTGTCAGTGTGACCTGAGCGTTTCTGGGCTCGACTCTCCTTATCCTTGTTTCAGAAATAGCCTTGAGAAGGCCATGGGGAATGAGCCCTCCAGAGTTTGAGGCAAAGAAACCAAGCTGAGTCACCCAGGTAGCCAGTCAACCAAGGTTATTACTGTGGGTCAGCAGACAGAGAGACTTAGTCCTAGAAGCGACTGGCCACTTTTACTAGAGTGGCCTGCAACCCTCCTAGACTTTGTATTCACAGCCATGTTAGCTCTGTCTAGCCTGCAGCACTTCTACCCCCAAGACCTGGCTGGCTGACTGCTCCTTAGGTATGCTTTTAAAGAGATGTGGTAGAGTGATACGCAACTTGATTGCACAATGGAGCACGGACACACCCCTTCCTCTTTGCGCCGCATCTGCCAAGTCCCCACTGCTAGGAACTCTTGGTCACTAAGCAAGACCACCATCACCTTTTCTTGCCAGATGCCTGTCTTCCTTTAGCTCTGTTCCACAACCCTCATGGTTGTTCTTGGCTGCTGGTTCAGACTCCAAATCTCAGCTCTATCTTAAGACCTGAAGCCTACCCTATGAGACCAGGAGGGAGGAGGGAAGCTTGCCTGGGAGCTTTGGAATGCGGGGAATGAGCAGATCTGAGCATCATCAATAAAATATTATGTGTGTATCTACTGATTTTTTTTAAAAAAATCTCATTGAAATGCAGCTCCCTTGTCTCCTAATGAGACAAATAGCAACACGGGGTTCCCTGTTTCACAAGTTGCTTCCTAATGTGCTGTTCACAAGGTGTGACATGCCCTGTGAGTTGAGAGGAACATCATTTTGGGTTTCCAAGGCTTCAGGACCCAGGTACTTTCATTTGCTGTGAGGTGCCAGGAAATTCCTAGTCAACTGTGGGGACACGAACCTTTGTATGTGTGTGTTTATGTGTGTGCATGCACATATGTGCCTATGTGTGTGTGTTTGTGCAGGTGAACATATATACACAGGTGTGCATTCCCATGTATCTGTATGAGTGGACGCCAGAAGAAAACCTCAGGGGTTGCTGTTCAGGCAAAAACCTTGTGTTTTTGAAACACAGACACTGGTATCCAGTGCCTACTAGCCTAGGCTGGCTGGCCAGCAAGCCCCAGGGCTCCACCTGTCTCCAGCTCACAGCACCAGCTCTGTGCACAGCAAGAATGCACCACCTCTCCTAGCATTTTTATGTGGGTCCTGGGGATGGAGCTCTTGTTTTTGCCTGGCAAAAGCTTTATCTCCTGAGCCATCTCCTTGGTCCCTTGTGTGATTTTTATATGCAGATGCAGGCTTGAAAACTAAATCCAGAGATTTGGGTAGATGTAGTAAAATTGCCAGTCAAAGCCACCTCCAAATTCCCTCTTGTCTTCTTCTAGATCCATGCAGTATCCTGGAATGCTGGGCGTCATACCCCTAATTTGGCTGGAAAGATCTTGGGTTGCCACTGACCTGAGTTAATTGTGAGAACCAAGAGACCCTAGGTAATTTCCTCTGAATGCTGCGAGCTAAATAGAGCCTTCAGTTCAAGCACCTGCAGCCTCTAAGAATGATGTAGCCAGAGACTTAAGGTAGGCCTGCAGCACACAGGGCTCCCATCCCCACTTTTTGTCTGATGTGATGAACTGAATGGTAGTCCTAAAGTTCATATGTTAAGTCACAAGCCCCTGTAGTTGAAGACAAAGTAGATTTGGAGCTTGGATATTTAAAATGCTAAGAGCAAAGCCAGTGAGTTGGGTCCCAATGTAATCGCCCTGGTGTCATCATGAGACTAGGATGCAGTTGGACACAGAGTGATGAATGAAGACCCAGGGAAAAGACGGTGCCTGCATTTGCTGACCATCTCAGAAGTCTATGATGGAAACTTCTAGATCCTTGTGCGTAGTTACGGCAGCCACATCAAGTCGGCATGTCAGGCTTTGACGGATAGGTCCCTTGCTGCTCTTGCTGGGGTCCCATGGGGCTAATCTGCTCCCACTGCTCCATTTTCCATGCAGTAGCTCTGGCATCTCTCCAACTCCACTTGGTATTTATTCTTCAGTGACTCTCACTCCTCAGGATGGACCTCAAACCACTGAATGGGGGAATGAGGCCTTGAGAGACCCAACCCTTCAGGCGGGACTGGATGATAAAGCTCTCTCCTCCGCTGTTCTTCAGGGAGCGTCCTACTGCTTCCTCCAGCACTGCCATCAGCATCCCGCCTTCACGGAGTAGCTCCCCTCGGCCCTCCTACTCGTGTCTCCTGGTTCCCAGGAGCTTATCTAATCCACACAACCCTGTGGGCTGGGACCACAGCCTGCCTGCCTAGGTCCCTCTGTGCAGCAGCTTTGGGAGGACTGAGCATGGCTGTAGGAATCACAGCAGAGCCGTGGACCAATCAGCAGTCTCGGCTTTCCCTGCTGGTTTCTAAAGCAGTTCTCAGGAACGAAAGCACTAAGCGCTCCAGTGAGTTGGTGGGTATCCTCCCTGGACTGTCTCAGGATAGTCGTTTGAACATAGAGGTCCTGTCGAACAGCATGACATCAGTAGTCACGGCTCAGCAGCTGCCACGAGGGCCTCTCTCTCCAGAAGACTCTGCTTCCGGGGGCCCTGCCAAGGCATGTGCACCTCCTCTCAGCTTCGTTTCACCTGCTTCTATGACCTGACTTTCGGTGTGCCTGAACCCCCAGCACCTCGTGTACCTGCCCTCAGACCCTCTGCACTTCTGCACAAGTCTAGGACATTACTATAATCTCATAATCCCTGGTCCTCACTGTACCCTGACATCTCAAGCAGACTTATCCACAGCAATGACTTCAGAGGAGATGCCTGCTAATAGTTCAACTCAACTTACCATTGTCAGGACTGGAGCAGAGAGAGTGGTTTCTCCAGCACCTAAGGTCCACTCCCCGACCCATCATTCTGCTCCCATGCCCCAGGCTGCACTGGTGCCCTAGGGAATGGGGAAGAAGATCTTGACTCACCATGCTCATCCAACAGGATGTTGTCCGGTTTGATGTCTCTGTAAGAGAAACACAGGCAGAGGAGTGAGTCTCGAGTCAGTCTGGGGGCCATCACAGGTTCAGGTCACAGGACAGAGGGTCTCTAGGGTTCTGTCTCTCTCCTTACCACCGCTCAGAGGGCTAAAGTAAGTGTGACAACAGGATCCTTGAGAAGTCAGAGTTTCTTTCTGGACTCCTGAGCAGATTGCCTGACTATTTTGTTCTGGTACATTCTTAATGCTGGGCCTTTCATTGCTGCTTGCAATGTTCAGAACAAGCTGTCACCCTGTGTGTTGAAATCATTATTCTTCTTGTCATAATAAAGATGGTAAATTAAATGTCAGCAGCAGAGGTACTTGCTATCCTTCAGCCTTCTTTTCTGGAGATCCCACTGTGTCGCTTTGTGGGCACAAGAAGAGACTCCAGATAAAACACCATAAAAACAACCAAAAGAGACTGGGGAGATGACTCAGTCTGTGAGGTGCCTGCTATGCAAGCATGAAGACCTGAGGTAGAAACCCTAGCACTCACATGAAAACCAGGCGCCCTGCTGGTGTCTGTAACCCCAGCACTAGGGAGTGGTGGGCACAGAGATCTTGGAGCTCACTGACCAGTCTAACGGAATCTATGAGCTCCAGATTTAAGGAGAGATTCCAAACTAAGAAAACGTAGACTGATCAAGAGAGGCATTTGACACCAACCTTGCCCCCCCCACATGCACACAAGCACACAAATGCATGTACATGCGTGCACACACATGCACACAGGTGTGCCCACACGCACCCGTGTACACACACACACACACACACACACACACGTGCACACACACAAAAATGTTAATATCCAAGAAGGACTGAAGAATTCACTATCTGTCCCTCATGGAAGTCTGCTGAACTTCTCAGGAAACTGAACCATACGGAGCATAATCTGGAAAGGAGTAGGTTTCTAGAAAGTTCTGTTTGATATTTGATGCTGTCATGCTAGTAAAGGGCCTCTTCCAACCAAGAAGCACTTCGTAAGGACAGGACTTTGTTCTCTGATCTGTGCATCTGGGAACCCAGCACAGTACCAGTTACTCCTGGGCATACATGAAACTTGAGTGGCCTGGGGATGGACGGGTAGGCATGTGACAGCAGGCTTCAGTCCCCCACCTTGCTGTAGCAGCAAAACCACAGATTTCAGAGACACATACCCCACACATTTATAGAGTTAATGTCACAGTCTTGGTGAGGCAACTACTGACAGTTTTCTCAGAAATAAAGAGTAACTGGCCCTGAGTTGATCAAATATTAGCTCTACTTGCAGAGATGCGCAGAGTGACTGCTGACCCCAGAAAGGCTCTTCCAGGGGAGAAGGGAGACACACAGCATCTCTCTTTCCATCCTGATTCTCATTAGGACTTTTTGAACCCGCGAACTTTGATGAGCACTTGGTAAACAGGCCCTGCCAACAGATTCACGGGACACCCACGAGGCCAAAAGAGATTGTGTGTGGAGAAGACAAGGGGGCTCTAAGGGAAGGATGAACTTGATGACAAAAAAAAATGAAACAGGAGCCAGAGGTTCCAGTATCAGTGTATGAAAATTAGGTCAGCAAAATCCAGGTCCCCACCCAGAGTGGCTCCCAGAAAGATCTTTCAAGGGGGAAATGTGTCAGGAATGTGACAAAAGCATCTATGGAGGTGTCAGAATGAAACCCACTACTTCCCCCATTGTGTATTCAGAAATGCTGCATTGGGCAGCTTGTATATCAAGCCATTTAAAAATCAGAACATGGAGGAGAAGGGGCTCCCAGTGTTATGCCCCAAGCAGAGGATTGATTAAAAGTTGGTGGCTGTTGAGAAAGGGAGAGCCATTCTTTGTGGGAAGTGGCCCCTAGAATGATGCCCATGCCCAGTGGATGGTCTCACAGTCACGCTCACGTGCGCACCTCTAATTGGATTCCATGTGTTGAAGAAGAAGGAGGAGGGGGGGCAGGAGGAGGAGGAGGAAGAGGAGAAAGAGGAGGAGGAGGAGGAGGAAGAAGAAGAAGAAGAAGAAGAAGAAGAAGAAGAGAATTCCGAAGCTCCCAACTCCACCAGAGGACATGATCAGTGCCCACCCAGCCGACCCCAATACCATCTCCCCTCCTTGTCACTGTATCCCAGCTCACAACTCCAGCAGAAGCACCCCATTTGACCTAAGACCATGCTGACTGCCAGAACTTCAGGTAGGCTGCCTGCCCATGAACTATCTCCCCTCTTTCAGTGCTCACCCACCCTACCACCAGTTGCTCCTCCTCTCCTTGTCATGGTATCTCTTTCTCCAGTCCCTGTGAAGACCCCTGTCCAACTAGAGGCTATACCAGTCACCAGAACTCCCGGTAAGCAGTCCACTCACAGACTTTTCCCATTCTCTCAGTGCCTGCTCAGCCTCCCCTCAATTGCCTCTCTCCTCCTCCTCACCTTGTCTCAGCCTCCTACTCAGGCGGAAACATTTTGCTTGACCACAGACCATGTCCTCTGCCAGAACTCCAGGAAGGCTGTATGCCTGGGTATCCCCCCTCACTCTCTTTGTTCCCCTTACCTATCTCTAATCCTCCCACCTCTCCTTATCATATCCCAACTCCAAGCCCTCTGTTCAACCAGAGACCACCCCAGCCACCTAAAGTCCAGGCCCCAACATGAATGGTATCCCTTTGCTCAACCACAGGTCATTCTAACAGCAGCCGAGGTGACACGTCATCACCAGGGTCCTGTTATCCTACCACATCAGGCTTCACATATTCCAACACAGCTGAAGCACAAGAAAAAGATCTTAAAATCAACTTTATGAAGATGATAGAGCCCCTTAAAAGGACAAAGAAAGTTAAGAAAAACGAACAGTTGAAAGAAAAGAATAAAAAAGTTCAAGACCTGAAAATGGAAATAAAAGCAATAAAAAACACAAACTGAGGGAACTCTGTAAGTGAAGAATGTAGGTAAGTGAATAGGACCTGCAGACACAAGCATTACCAACAGAATACAAGAGAGGGAGGAGAGAATCTTGGGTGCTAAAGATACAATGGAAGAAATAGATACATTTAGTCAGAAAATGTTATATCTAAAAAATTTCTGACAAAAACATCCAAAAATTTGGGGCACTATGAAAATATCAAACTTGAGAGCAATAGAAATAGAAGAAGAAGAAGAATCCAAGATCAAAGGCCCAGAAAATATTTTCAAAAAAAATGATAGAAGGAAATTTTCCTAACCTAAAGAAGGGCATGCCTATAAAGATACAAGAAGCTTACAGAACACTAAATAGATTGGACCAGAAAAGAAAGTCCCCTTACCATATAACAATCAAAACTCCAAACATACAGAACAAAGGACAAAAGCTGCAAGATAAAAGGCAAATTAACAGATAGAGACAGACATATTAGAATTACAACCAACTTCTCATTGGAGACTTTAAAAGCCAGAAGGACCTGGATAGATGTCCTTCAGACTCTAAGAGACCACTGACTTCAGCCCAGACCAGGAATTAGACCAAGAAGCAAGCTGGTATAGCCATTGTAATAACTAATAAAATCGAATTCAAGCCAAATCAATAAAAAGAGATGGGAAGGACACTTTATACTCACCAAAGGAAAACTCCACCAAGACGATGTTTCAATTCTTAACATCTGTGCTCCACAAACTAGGTCACCTATTTTGTAAATGAAGTATTGCTAAAGCTTAAATCACAATCAACACTCACAGTTTAAGAGTGGGAGACTTCAATACTGCACTCTCACCCCCAGACAGGTCACAAAGACAAAAACTAAACAGAAATACTAGAGCTAACAGACATTGTAAGTCAAATGGACCTAACAGATATCTATAGAACAGTTCACCTAAACACAAAAGTATATGCCTTCTTCTCAGCACTTCATGGAACTTTCCCAAAACTGACTACATACTTAGGCACAAAGCAAGTCTCAACAGATACAAGAAAATTGAAATAACGCCTGTACTCCATCAGATCACCATAGAGTAAAGCTGGATTTCAACCACAGAAATAGCAGACCGCCTACAAGCTGAAAACTGAACAACTTTCTACTGGATGGCTATTGGGTCAGTACATAAATAAATAAATTAAAGATTTCCTGGAATTCAATGAAAATGTACAATACACCCAAACTTATAGGGCACAATGAATGTGGCGCTAAGAGGAAAATTTGTAGCACTAAGTGCCTGTATAAAAAATTGCAGAGATCTCATACTAACGACTTAACAGAATACCTAAAAGCTCTGGAACAAAGAAAAGCAAACTTGAATGACAAAAAAAAGTCATTGAAGAAATTGAAGAAGATACCAGAAGATGAGAAGATCTCCCTTACTCATGGACTAGTAGAATACACAGTAAAAGTAGCCACCATACCAAAAGCAATCTCCAGATTTAACATAATCCTCACCAAAATTCTGACACAATTCTTTATAGACAGAACAGAAGACTACAGAGTGGGAGAAGATTTTTTTTTTACCAATTCCATATCCAATAGAAGGCTAATATCTAAAATATATAAAGAACTCAAGAAACTAGACATCAACAAACCAAACAATGCCATTAAAAAATGCGCCGGGCAGTGGTGGCACACACCTTTAATTCTAGCACTTGGAAGGCAGAGGCAGGCAGATCTCTGTAAGTTTGAAACCAGCCTGGTCTGCAGAGTGAGTTCCAGGTCAGGCTCCAAGCTACACGGAGAAACCCTGTCTCAAAAAACAAAACAAAACAAAATTACAAAAATAGTGGGAGTGGGGATATAGAACTAATCACAGAATTATCAATAGTGGAACCTCAAATGGCTGAGAAACACTTAAAGAAATGTTCAATATCCTTAGCCATCAGGGAAATTCAAATTAAAACTATTTTGAGATTTCACCTTACACCTGTCGTCTAAGATCAATCAAACAAGAGACAGCTTATGCTGGCTAGGATGTGGAGTAAGGGGAACACTCTCCCATTGCTGATGGGACTGCAAACTTGTACAGCCACTGTGGAAACCAAGATGAGGATCAATCTAACTCAAGATCCACTATTTTATGGTTGGGCATATACCCAAAGGATGCTCATGCTGCCAAAACTTGCTCAATGATGTTTATAGTGGCTTTATTCATAATAGCCAGAAACTAGAAACAATCTAGATGTTCCTCACCCAAAGAATGGATAAAGAATAAGAACATTTATACAATGGAGTATTACTCAGTTGTTAGAAAAAAATGACACCACGAAATTTGCAGACAAATAAATGGAACTAGAAAAAAAATCATCCTGAGTGAGGCAACCCAGACCCAGGAAGAAAACATGGTATGTACTCACTCATAGGTGACATTAGCTGTTAACTGACAGCCATGCTATGGTCTAAAGAATCGGAGGCTAAGTAACAGGGAGAGCTCTGGGGGGACATGGATCTTCCTGGGAAGGGGACGTAGAGTGGATTTTGTGGGTAGACTTGGGGCAGGTGGGGATGGTAACAGGAGGGATCAGGTCGGGGAGAGAGGGATAGAGAGAGAGTTCGAGTTCAGGGAAAACCTAGTGCAGGGGAAACTTCCTGAAACCTATGAAGGTGACCCTAGCAAGGATTCCATCCTAGTAATGGAAGATAAGGAGACTGAACCAGGCGTATTTGGTAACCCGACAAGGCTCCCATTGTTGGAACCAGGACATTAAGCCAGCCACAAAACTTTTGACCCACACCTGCCCTGCCTGTAAGATGTGCTAGGGCTCGGGAGGCAAGGGCCGGCAGATCTCTGTGAGTTCAAGGCCAGCCTGGTCTACAAGAGCTAGTTTCAGGACAGGCTCCAGCTACAGAGAAACCCCGTCTCAAAAAAAAAAACAAATGAAAAAAAATAAAAAAGATGTGTTAGGGAAATGGTCACACAGAGCTTATTGGAGTGGCCAACCAATGACAGGTCCGACTTGAGGCCCATTCCCAGCACTGCCTGGATGGCCAGGAATCTGAAACTAGATGTTCAGAGACCTAGGGTAGAACCAAACATGGATGACAAGAAAACCAAGAAGTCAGTGAAATGATTCCTGAAGATATTCTGCTATACCCATAGATTGGGGCCTAGCCTAATTGTCATCAGAAAGGTTTCCTCTGTCAGATGATGGGATAGAGGCAGAGACCCATAGCCAAACATTAGGTAGAACCTGGGAATCCCATGGAAAAGGGATAGGAAGGATTTTGTGGCTACAGGTATTGAGAACACCAGTAAAACATGGCCCACAGAATCATCTAAGCAGGGCTCACAGGGGATCAAGGAGACTGATGCAGCAATCAAGCACCCTGTATGGGTCTGAGCTAGGTCCTCCGCATACATGCTGTGGCGGTTTAGCTCGGGGTGCATGTACAGCTCCTAAGAGTGGGAGAAGGGTTGTCTCTGACTCTTTTGCCTGCTCTTGGTATCCTTTTTCTCCTACTGGGATGCCTCATCCAGGTTTGTGGGTTTGTGTCTAATATTACTGCATCTTGCTATGCCATGTTCAGGTGATATCACTGGCAAGCCTGCTCTTTCCTGCAGGGAAATGGAGCAGCAGTGGATCTGGGGGAGGGGGGAGATAAGGATGGATATTGGGAGGACTGGGGGGAGAGAAGGCTGTGGTCAGGGGATATTGTATAGTGTTAGTAAATTGGAAAATTTTAAATATAATTTACATTTTATAACAAAAAAGAAAGAAAAGGTATGATGTTAGGATGGAGATGTGCTGGGCGACAGTCAAGAGGGAGGGAGATGTGGATATGATCAAGAGACACTGGACACATGAATGGAATTTTCAAAGAATAAAATTATAAAGTAACAAGAAAAGTTTTAAGGAAAGAATCATGTTGACTGTAATAGCATGTACACTAGTCCACAAATGATGCAGGCTTATCATTGATTCAAGGTCAGCTAGGGGCACACCCTGAAAAGAAAAGAAAAAGGAAAAAGAGAAGCACACATTAAGGCTCGAAGCTGAGGATAACATGAGGATTGGGGTGACCTTTACTGGGTTGTGTGAATCAGGGAGAAGTTAACTGTGGTCCAAGGAGCCTAAACCCCAAAACACCTGTAGGGCCAGGTTGGGATGATCTGGCATGCAGGCATGAACAGTGTCACCAAGTTCATATCCACCCAAAACCTCAGAGCATGAGCCTGTGTGGTCATGTGGCCTTGGCAGACATACTTAGAGAAGACTTTAAAGATGAAATTACCTTAGGATCAGGACCTGTCCAGGACCCAATGAATTTGGTCTTTCTAGAGTGGAGGAGATGTGGGTACCTAGACAAGGAACAAGGCAGTCTGCACAGGTGGATCTTCATCTGAGAGAGGAACCAGAGAAAGCTTCTCTCCCGAGTCTTGGGGTGAAGCATGGCCCTGAATGCACTTTGAGTTTCAGCCTCGGAAAGACAGGATGCCAGCTTTTTAAGTCACCAATGACGTGATTATTTGCTGTCTTCCCTGGCACAGTGGATGATGAGCTGATGGGGATAAGGCTCCATGGGCAGGTGGGAAGCCCACTGACTCTAGTATAACCTTGGATGAGCCCATTACCTGTCCACACTCTGTAGTCGCGTTAGAAAGGCCATGCTCGCAGTATATTGAACCATGAAAATGGGGCTCTGATGTGACCAGGGGCAGGAGCTGAGAACTCAGACTGCCTAGGTTCAGAGACCAGTCATTTTCCCACCACTTGGGTTATCCCTGTACCTCAGTGTCCTTTGTTGAATGGGTTAGATACCCGGTGCATAGACCATTCTTTTTGTTTTAGGTAGAGACTCAAGAGTCGGGGGAGGCTCCTCCCTCTCTGGTCCTCAACTCTACACAGAGTAAAACAGGCCTGACTGATGGACTCACATCTTAGGAGCAACCCAAGGAGGATGTATATGACAAATGACCAATGGCAAGCTGAGACAGGTGCTTTAAAGAGAATAAGCCAGAGTCTGGTGGAGACTGGTGGGGTCCTGGCGGGAGCTCATTGACACAGACTGACATGTGACAGGCAAGAAGCAGATTCTCCTCTTACACACAAGGAAGAGACAGCCAGAGTCCCAGGGGAGGAGGTGTTCTCCTTTAAGCCTTCCATCCCGTGGAACATAGCCAAGGTGAGGAGTGGGCTTGATTTGCTTTCCTTATGCCATGTGCAGAATGTATGGAACTTTCTCCTCCCAAGCATGTCACCTTGCCTCAGAATCTGTGAGGCAGGTGCAGTGATGGCGTGTACTGTCTTGGAAGACAAGAGTCACCATGAGGCTGGGCGGTGGTGGTGCACGCCTTTAATCCCAGCACTCGGGAGGCAGAGGCAGGCGGATCTTTGTGAGTTCGAGACCAGCCTGATCTACAAGAGCTAGTTCCAGGACAGGCTCCAAAGCCACAGAGA
>JAQHUG010000389.1:828941-844084 GCA_028555095.1 Dicrostonyx torquatus | reverse complement strand
AAAAACCAAAAAAAAAAAAAAAAACAAGAGTCACCATGAGTGAGCAAGACCACATGGCTGGGTCATGCAGGGGCCCCCAGGAGAAGACAGAAGCCTCCAGTTAGTAAGTAGCTTAAATGTAGGGACCCCAGTTTTAAGATGAAGTGAGAGAATTTTGCCAAGCACCCTGAGAGCTTGGGGGAGGACCCCAGGATATACCCAACTGGTAATTATGAACCTCTAAAGAGAGGACTCAGAAGAGCTGGGCCTGCATCCTGGAATATAAACAAGGCTGGTTGAAAAATCTCCAAGTTTGTGGCAATTACTTGCATGGACATACTACACTAGCCATGCGGTTCTGAACGCTCTCCCCTTGGCCTTGGTTTCTTGCCTCACTGTGGCTCCTAGGAGCACTGGTCCAGGCTCAGGGTGCCTCCCGGACTGAGTGATAAAACAGGCAGGAGTTGGCACTACAGGAATTTTTTGAAGGAGCTTGGGAGAACTCCAGGGCAGGTCCACCAACTCTTAGAAAGTGAATTAGACTTTGTCTGGGTGTGCTTTTCTGGGCAAGGCATGGGTCAAGCCAGTCAGAAAAGGTAGTGGCCTGGGGGTGGGGCTCTTGGGATTTAATAGTGTCTTTTCTGGGCAGAACATCTTATCAGAGGCCCATTCAGTGCTTCCAGGTCCGGTTTCACTAAACTATTTTTCACAGTGATTGTATCTCAGTTCTGTAGTGTCTCCCTGCTGGAAACGAGCTGCTGCAAGACCACAAAGGACACGAGAAGCATGGTGTGGATGGGGGTGGTTGCTACAATATCTTCTCAGGACGGACTCATCATTTCTGAGCCAGGCAAGATGACACTCCAATAGAATGTATGCCTGGGAGGCTATCAAACCTGGGCTTGCCCTGGAATGAACCCCAACCCCTGCTCAGGAACATTGTAAAATGTCAGCTGCGTGTGCTATTTTTAAAAACAGCACAGACAGATGACCAAGGAGGGCCAGGAGACTGTTTCTGCCTCTGCCCTTTGCTGGGACTTCTTAATATTCTACACTGGTGATCTCAGTAAGTGATGGAGGCACTGAAAAGCCTAGAGGGGTTTTAATTTGCATTTTCCTAATTGAACACTTTTAAAGATAGTCCTTAGTCATTTCTTTTTTAAATTTCTTCTACTGAGAATTCTGTTCAGATCGATAACCCAGTTTTTGATTGGGTTGTTTGTTTTTCAACCTCTCTGTTTATTCTAAATACTAATTGGCTGTCATCCTCGGGTCAGTCTCAGGTCCACGCTGTCTGGGTGAGGGCTGGAGGGCTCTCACTGGGAAACTGAGATACATGCTTACTGTTCTTTATTCTTTTAATGACAGTTGTTAAAATTCAGAATACTTTGTATTTATCATGTCCCACATTTAGACTGTGATGCAATGGCTTTGCAAAGCCCTGCTAGGGGGTAGTGGCTTCCTCAGCTATGCCAAGAGAAGCCACCAATATGGTAACGTTAATTAATTCAATTCAAGAGCTTTGTCCACCACAGGCTCGGAGTGAACTGGGCAACTGAGCAGGTGGACTTGCCTTCATCCTTCCAAGCTCACCTCTAGAGGTTTGACTCTCTCGGACTAGAAGCATGGATGAGGCAGGCAAGCATCTATCTCCGCGGCCATGTTTAGAGAGCCTCCTTCCTGTGATCTCAGGGCTTTCACAGACCCCACTCCCAAGGTCAGCTTGCTCTTTTTCTAGTTGCACTGAGCATATGAACTGAAGTGGTCTGTGCCTGAAGCTGTCTGCTCCACCAGACCCAGAGCTCTTCACGAGGAAAACCCTGCAAAAACAGGTAAGCAGCAGTGGGAGTGGATGGGTGGGTGCTTGCCAGGGGCCCTGCAGCCACTGATGGATATGATGTAATGTAAAGGGTCCGCGCTTAGGCAGATCACTTCAGTTCAGTATGCTCGGTGCAAACCTCCATCAACATGGCCTTGTGTTCCTCAAGTCTTGTCCACCTGTCCTCATCTTCGACTGATTGTCCCCGAGCTTGATTCTGTGTCCCAGGTCCATTCTCCCCTCCCAAACTCTTAACTCTTTTCTGATCTCCCCATCAGTATCCAAGATTCAGTTCAAACTGGCTTCCTTATCTGGTTCCTGAACCTTAAGGTAGGGATACCTCAGGAGAAAAACACAACCACCATAATTATTGTCACCCTAAATCATCATCCAACAGCAGCATGTGGCCCTTCAAGGTCTCGCTTCCACCTTCATGCCTACTTCCTCACTTCAACCCTCAGCATTTTAGATCCCCAGAGTCCTGCAATCAACTTCCTTCCCTCCTCCTCATAGTCCACAGTCTCCTCCCTCCCACTGCAGAGCAGCGTCATCACAACACAGCAGCCACCCTGTGCTCACACCTTTCTCGTGAGTTGCTTGACGAGGATATAAGAAATGCGATGTGCCACCTTATGAAGACAGTTCTGAGCAGTAGAGTGAATGAGACTATGAGAGCCTGGACGAATGTGCTCGCCTGCACCTAGACTGACTTACTACTGACCGGGGCTGTCTGGCAGAGCCTGGGCTCCCAAGGCAAGACTGTGAGCAGGTGGCTGAATTGAAGATGGGTCAGCTTCAATCCACTGGCAGGGATTTGATTACCTAACCAGAAATGGAACAATAGCCATACTGGGCAGGAGGGACTTTTCCTGTGGGGTCATCATGTGTATGACCTGTCCTACCTGAAACTATTATGTCAGATGCACTAAACTTACAGAACTCACTCCCTGCCTCTCACCCCAGTAACCTAGATCTGTCTATCTGCATCTGTGTCCATCTGTCTGTTCCAGGCTACATAGCCTTCACTTTGCTGTACCCTTACCAGGAAGGACTATTCTCAAATACGCATGGATTCCCCCCCTTTTCCCTTTATGATCTCAGCTCCACAGTACCTTGTCACTTCCAGCCTTTATTTCTTCCCATGTCCCCATCACCCAACTTGAGAGGCTTGATTACTAATTAACTTGCACGAGAGCATGTGGTTTCCTGTGATTTTGTCTCCAGGACCAAGGACAGCACCAGCGAGCACAAAAATCATGGTTGGTTCTGTGGTAGAAGGGATGAATGCACGTGCCCACCTAGAAGGCCTGGACCTGAGCTGGGTTGGCTGCCTTAAGTCTTCCCAGGTGGATAAAGGCCAGCAGCATCAGGAGCTTCAGCTTCCTGTGCTAGTCCCAGACTCCCACTCTGTAGGCAAGGCCCCAAAACTGCATTTTCTTCCAGTTTCGGTGAGTCTTAGAGCCCTGCTCTGCTTACAGAGTGTGGTGATTTGAATATGTTCCTTCATCCCCAGCTCATGTTGAAAGGATTTGGAAGAGAGGCCTTGACATTAAGTAATGAGGGTGGCTCCCTTAGAGCTCAGGAGAGCTCCTCATGCAATGCTTGTGTTGTGTTATAATGTAGCACAAACCCTCCCTAGTGTTGGCACATTGAGCACCACAGATCTCATTTGTATAAATCACCCAGCACAAGGTATCCTTGCAGCAACAGAAAGCCTACTATGCCAGGGCAAACATAGTTAGCTGAATTGTCTCACAATGGGAGGCTGAGCACCCCGGGCTCATTCAGGAAAAAAGTGATTAGGGGAAATCTTATCTCTACTCCCACATCCCCAGCATGATATGCAAGCTCATGAAAATATAGGTCCATGGTGGCCACATCTGCTTTCTCTGAAGGCTGTGTTTTAGCTTCTGAGGCCCTTGGACACTATGGTTCAAGTGCACTCAGTTTGACCGGCACAAAGCAGGAGGAGGTATTTCCTTGGTGGCTCATGAATGAGTCCACACGGGTGGTAGAGGAACAGACTGGCAGGACAAATGCAGCTCATTAGGAGGGCAACATGCAAACACCACCATCATCCCTCATCCCCACCTGCCCGTGGCCCCCTGCAGAGTGGTACCATGGAAAAAGGGATTCATCAGGAGGGCAGCATGCAATCACCACCATCATCCCTCATCCCCACCTGCCCGTGGCCCCCTGCAGAGTGCTACCAAGGGAAAAGGGATTTCGGTCTTATTTTACAAGGGAGCCAGGGTTTGCAGGCAGAATCTGCATGTGCTCTCTAAATGAACTGCTACCACGGGGTTGCTATTTTTAGGGCCCAGGTGCTGACAATTTTTCCCACTAGATCGTGCTGCTAGAAGGTATGAGAGTTGCAGAGTCTCAGACTCTCAGTGCTGGAAGCCACCTTTGGATTCTACATGAAAACAACTAGGTCTCATAGCCTGTCTGAGACTTGGTTTCCTCATCTATATAGTAGGCTAATTAATCACTGTGTCTGTCTTCAAGGGAGCTGCCAGGAAACCTTGTGTGCAGAGGCTCAGTGGTGGGACAAGAGGGTGCCCATAGCAAAGCAGAGTGCCAGGTGGAAGTGGAGACATAGACCCGTAACACAGCTACTGAGATGTTGAGGAAGGGGCATTACAAGTTCAAGGCCAGCCCGGAGATTATGATGAAACTGTGTCTCAAAATAAAAATTACAAAGTCGGCCAGAGATATAGCTCAACAGCCAAATGCCAGCATAGCAAGTCCTGGGATTAATGTCACCTATTGGGGGAAAAGATGGATGGGCTCCATCAGGCTTTGTAAGCAGTGAGACTAGAAGAGGCAATTGGGCCAGGTCAAGCATGGGTGTGAAGTGGTTGAGAACCCCAAGTTTCATGGAGGATGATGGGGGCCAAGAGGGTAGGCAATGACCTCAGGAAACACACACCTCATTCAGTCTCACTAGGTGGTGCTTAAGAAAAAAAAATGTTCTCTAGAAGTCCACATTTCATCCTAATTAGATGGAGGAGTGGGCACCATTGATTCAGATATTGATCTCTTTGATCTCAGACACTTGTCAGTCTTTCTAACAAAGAAAAGGAGAAACTCATTTGGTGAGCAGTGGTATCTAGAAATAACTAGTGCTGTGCTTTATTTTTATAAGTTTGTGCATGAGTGTGTGTGTGCGCATGTGTGCGTGTGTGTGGAGGACAGAGGGCAGCTTGTAGCAACTCTATCCTCCCTTCCACACTCAGGAACCCAGAAATCCAACTCAGGTTGTGAGGCTCAGTGGCAAGTGCCTATGTTGATTTGACCTGATCTATGTTTGTGATCTGGATACCAATGCCCCCATTCACATTAAAAAACCCAGGTCTAAGTGCAATAAAAAGAGGTGCAGGTGGTGCTCAGAAAGTGACTGGGTCCTGCATGCTCCCCTCACTGAGGAATTAGTACCTTTGCGGAAGAAGTTGGAGGAACCTTCTCTCTTGGAGAGGACCCAGAGACACAGCATCTGTGTGAAAATGCTGATCCTGCTAGCCCTGACCTTGATCTCTCCAGGCTCGAGAACTGCGAGCGATGCATTGCTGCTGTTAATGAGCTATCTGGTCTAAGGTGCCTTGCTGTAGTCTGAACAGACTGCAGCGGCCATCCGCTATTCATCACACAGAGCAGATTGACTGCATTTCTGGAATTAATGTGTCATAGCAAAGGGCATTAAGACTATCAGAGAATATTGAACCATCAGTACCAGGAAATATGCAGATGTGGCAAGAATTTTAAGAACAGAGAATTCAATGGGATTCCTGCAGCAAGTTACCACAACTGGGTGGCTAGAGTTCCATCTCCAGGTGTCTGCAGGCCTATGCTCCCTCTGAGGACTCTAAGGGAGAGTCCTTCCTACCTCAGCCAGCTTTGGGTGGCTCCTAGAGATGTGAGACTTGTGGCAGCACCCTCTTCATGCCTCCTCCTTCCTTCCCTGCCTGGGATGGCCTTTTCTCTTTCTTAAGGTCCTTCTTGCTGGAGTTAGGGTTCACCTTATCTAGCATGATTTCATTTCTGCCTGAATTACATCAGTAGAGATCCTATTTCCATATGAGGTAATAGTTCTAGTTCTCAGACAGATGATAATTTGAGGATACAGTACGGTCACCATAGTGGTTTGAATACAAATGGCCCCATAGATTCATAGGGGATGGCATTATTGGAGGTGTGGCCTTTTGGAGTAATTGCCTCACAGAGGGTGGGATTTGATGTCTCAGAAGTTCAAGCCATGCCCAGCAGCTCACTCTTCTCTTCCTGCTGCCTGCCAATCCAGATGTAGAACTCCCGGCTACCTCTCTAGCACCATGCCTGCCTGCATATGGTCATGCTTCCCACCATGATGATAATGAACTAGACTGCTGAACTGTAAGCCAGCCCCAATTAAATGTTTTTATTTATAGGAGTTGTCATGGTCATGATGTCTCTTCATAGCAATAAAACCCTAACTCATACAGCCACTGACTAACTGAAACTAGGGCAGAGATCATAAGGGCTAAGTCCATCTGGTAATCATGACTATAGGGACAAGGAAGGATCCAGGCAGGAGCCGACACTCTCAGGTTAAAGAAGGATGTTCTATGGGGTGGGAAGAGACAGAGCCGCAGGCTTAAGAGGAGGTAGTCAGGGAGGAATAGGGTGGATAACAGAGGTCTTCCCAGGAACGCCCTAGGACAAGAGGAGCAGTCAAGGAAGTTGACAGTCATGGCAGTTCAGGTACTGGAAACCACTTGATGGTGTTGCCTTCTTGGAAATGGAAAGCTTGAGTGAGGCCCAGCGGAGGGAAGGAAGGATGGTGGTGTACATGCTGGACATGCTGTGCTGGGTGTGTGTGACTGGGAGATGCCCTGGTGGAGCTGACAATGATAAGCAAGCAAGGAAGGAAAAGGGAGATTCACAGTGGAGACATGGACCACACCTCTAGGCCTGTTTAGAGACACCCCAAGTCCTGGCTAACACAGATCCATAGTTATGCATGTGAGCTGTTAAAAGCTGGACTTCTCACTCATTTTTGATGTCAGGGATGTCCCCACACAAAAGAATCACAGCTCTAAAGCTTCTTTCATGCCAGAAAGGCTGTCCAGGCTCTAGGCTGACCCCAATCATGGCTTTCGGTTGTGTGAGTGATCTGCTTGACTTACAGGCAATCTTTTTTGACCTCAGGTGTGAATGAGATGAGGCCCCCCCCATCAAGCTCTGGGACCTTTGCTTCTCAGGGACTCTGGTGCATTTCGTGCCAGTCTAAATGCTTTCCTGGGCCCATGGTAAAATGAAACAAGCAAGCAAGAAAATCTTAGTGCGTCCACTTCTAGTTTGGAATCACTTGCATAAATCAATATGAATTATGAAATGAGTGGCACAAGAGGAGAAGTAGGACTTTAGTCTTACAGACTGAGATTCCCTTTCCCCATGCTGGGGCCATGGGCTCAGTACATATGCTTATTGTACGGTCATGATTGTAAGGGCAGAGATGCAGCTGAAATCTTATTTAACAGTCCATTGGTCCAGAAACGATGGGAGTAGGGCTATCATCTCCTTTTCAAACATTTGGAAACTTTGAGTCCCATGTGTGGTGAAATATTAATGACACCTTTTCTTGGGAGGATGGCAGTTTAAATAGCAATGACAACATCTCATAAGGGCAGGGAGGGACCAGGAATCTTGGGGTACTGAATACTTCAGGACTCCCAAGGAAAGAATGCTCAGCCTTGGCAGACATAACCAACACATCCATGGTCTAGCTAGATGAAGATAGGACCAAGGGAGTGCCAGGGTGTTCTGGTTAGTCCTATTAACTTGACCCTGCTGAGAGTCACCTTGAAAGATAAACTTCAATTGTCCAGATTGGTGTGTCTGTAGACAATTGTCTTGATTGCCAATTGATATAGGAGGGCCCAGCCCACTATGGGTAGCACCAGCTCTAGGTAAGTGGGCCTGGGTTGTTTAAGAAAGTTCTCTGAACATGAGCCCAGGAGTGAGTGATCCAATAAGCATTATTCCTCCATGCATTCTGCTTTGAGTTCTTCTCAAGTTCTTGCTCAGGATTCTTATTAACTCTTACATCCTGCATTAACCCATAATTTTTGTCTGTGTTAGCCACGTGGCTTGGTACCTTTTATCAGTAAGGCATTCTCATCTTGCATCCTCTGTGTCTGGGCGACAACTGTAGACTGAGCCTTTCCCTCCTCAGAATTCTCCTGTTCTGGTCTCCCCACCTATACTTCCTGCCTGGCTACTAGCCAATAAGCATTTTATTAAACTAGTACAACTGACAAACCTTTATAGGGTACAAGACTATTGTCCCACAGCAGGAGAGGACAGACCATATTCCTGCCCTATCACTCCCCAGGGACCTACTACTCCATGGTGGCATGAGTGAGATGGAAGCAAAAGCTATTTGATTTACGTGTCCCAGTGATAAAGATTATGTAACACGCTAGCCAAGGTCACATTTCCTATTTAAACATTGGCGTGTAGCCACTCAAGTTCAGCAGCTGCCCTGTGTTGCTTAAGCCTTAGTGTCAACACTGGGTTAGCAGAAGCTTCCAGCCCAGTAGGCCGCTGCTCTGCCTTGGGCATCACCTTCCCACCATCTCCCACTAGGACCCCCAGCTTCTCTTGAGATGGGTGGAGTAGGGCAGAGGCTGTTGTAACCACATGGCTGTCTCTAGATCCTTCACCACAGAAGCCAGTTTCCTCATCACTCTGGCCCACCCCACTGGGTTTCAGTTTTACTCTGGGAGGCACTCAGTTTTGGCATCGTTACCCTTCCTTTCAACAGATCAAATGCCATACAAAGAGCTCTGCTCCAGGAGCCTGTGGTATTTCCTGCTCTTGAGGGCAAATGGCCTCTCATGCCACTTTGATGAAAGCATCTTCATGGTCTCGCCGAGCTCTGTATTACATTCCTATTTCAGCTTCACTCCCAGGGATAAAAGGAGTGCTTTCTAGGGGAGAAGGGTCTTATTATTTTCTCCTGAAATTAAAAACTAGATGTGGCATGAAGGGGAAACATGGAACACTGGGCAGGTGTGGACTTAAACTCTCCCAGTCAGCTCTTACCCTCATCCTCCCAGGAATACAGCGTGCATAGACGCACAAGGGAGTAGTTTGGAGGAGCAGGCCTGACAGGGCCAGGTGCAGTGTGGAGGGCATGTGATCGGCAGCCACCTTCAAGGCCACCAACAATACTGTTGAATCGCATTTGCTTTTCAAGGATTGCAGACAAGGAACCTGATATCAACTTAAACAAAGACAAGATGACCCGTGTCATCTGCAAAAATTTCAAGTGGTCCTGTTTGTTACAGGACATCATAGAGGCTTGCTTTCCACTTGCTTTTCACTGATAAGGTATTCAGGAAATGAAATGTGGCCTGTGAACATACATCTTTGTGTGTGTGTATGTGTGTGTGTGCTCGTGTGTGTGTGTCTATATACATGGACACACAGGCACATGTGTGGACATACATGAGGAGGCCAAACACTGACACTGGGGTATCTTCGTAGTCACGCATTGACTTCTTTGGGACAGGGTCCCTCACTGACTGGGCTATATTGGCTGACCAATGAGCTCCGGGAATCCTTCTGTGTTCCCTTCCCCAGTGCTGGCTTTATAGACAATGCCTGCTTTTTATGTAGGTCCCGAGGATCTGAGCTCTGGTCCTCATGCTTATGCACCAAGTGCTTGGCTGATGAAGACATCTCCCCAGCCCTGCACACATATCCCACAGAAGCAAACCTAGGAAGGGGGACACATTAAGAGACTGCCCACAGCGGTTGCCCACCCACACTTTCAGCAAACAAATCGGTGAGGGTGCAGGGCTGAGTCAGCTGCCTCTAGAGCCTCCCGGGAAAGTCCCCATCCACAGCAGCTCACCTCAGAGATGGCCAAGCGCACGCTCAAGCTCCAGGGAGTCACTAACCAGTCCCTTTTGGAAAATGAGTGATAATATCCACATCCATGACAAGCTCCTCTGAACTTTTCAATCTGCCACAGGAAATCTTGATGAGTTCCACTTACTGCCGCTTGCCACGGAATGTGCATCTTCATGCATGGACCGAGACTTGTCACACATAGAAGTTGCTCCTGCCCCGCAGCCTGTTTCCCTATGGCACAGTGGGCATGGGCTTCTTAACCAGGCATGTGAACCCAGCGAGTGGGAGAGCTAAGGGATTTTAAAATATGAGTAAGCTGTATTCAGGGTTTCATTTAGAGAAAACCTAGAGGGATTTTTCCTCACCCAAATGAGCTCATTTCTAGAAATATCTAGAAATTACTGTATGCCAGGCAGTGGTTTAATCCTGGCAAATAATAGAATGCACCTGTGGTCTGAGGTAGGAGTCACATGTGTAAATATGGAATTTTCTGAAAGCATGCAAGGTCTGGTAGAAACACAGAGGAAGGAGGAGGAGGACATTCCTCAGGAGAGTTTGGGGAGGCTTTCTTTTGAAAGCTGTATTTTCCTTTTCAGGAAGATTTGATGGAAGTGGTTAAGAGAACTCTCAAACAAGGGGGCCCTTAAGGGTGCGTGCGTGGATGGTGACTGGATGCCTGTTTTATGCTCACTGTGGTTTCTTGATCTCTTTCTCTGGGTCTTTTGGGAGCCCCCTCCACGACCACTGTTGTCTTTCAAAGTCTCCGTGAAGTGCGGTTTCTGATGTCTGACTAGGAGGGCATAGCAATTCATTTGTTGTCCATCCTGAGAGTGAGTTCAGTGCTTGCTGTGGGATAAGCACGTGACTCCAGAAGACGCAATCAGTGTCTTCTCTGGGGCAGCTGGGCACAGGGCAGTGTGAGGCTGACGGCTCACTGAGGGTCTCTCTGCCGAGAGAGTTGGAGATGCTCAAGACTCCTCTCACGCTTGCTCTCAATATCTTGGGTGCAAACTCTCAGACATGGTGACTTGCCAGATTTCCACTCAAATTTGACTTTCAGTTTTCACAGTGTCTGAAGAGGCAATGAAGACAGTTACACGTGCCTTTGGTGCCACAAGGTGGCAGCCCCTGGAGGGGGTACTGATGGGAACGGCGCCTCCGCTAAATCTTCCAGTGCTTTGCCTGTGCAGAGACAGACAGCGCTGGACACTCATCAGGAACCTCTTGTCTAAAACGGAAAACCTGGCATTTTTACCTCCTAGGGTGGCTCACAGACAAGAACTAAGATTTTTCAGACAGCTGAGACTAGCCTTGGAGTGAGGGTAAGTCCTCAAAATAATATTATCAGGAAAATGACATCTCCAGTGATGGTGTAAATGAAGGTGGAGGAGCACCCATCTTTGTTCTGTTTCACCCTTCTGGTTATAAAATCTACAGACTTAACATCTGTGTTGTCAGTCCCTGATTATTATGACCTGATTGCCCCAAACTTCACTCATGGCCTTTCAGCCCCATGACAGTACAAAAGCAGCCCGTGACAGTGGATACTGTACTTGCATTTTGAATTGCTTTATTCTGCATCTTTGGTTTTTGAGACAGGGCTCCATTATGGAGCCCAGGCTATCCCTGAATTCACAATACTCCTGGCCCGGCCTCCCAAGTGCTCAGATGACAGGAGTGACTTACTCTGCCTGGCATGGATTTCTAATTTTGCTCTTTCCCCCCAGGTCAGTAACCACTATGCAGCCATCTTCCCAGAAGCTAAGCAGTGGCAGCAAGCCAGCGAACTGCAGTCCTGGGAGGTGGAGCTATGGTTGCAGTCCTGCAGCTCCGGGAGGACCTGGAGGGAGAGTTCTGAAATGGTCGCTAAGTGTCATTTAGATTAAGAATTCCTGCTGCTTGTGTACGACTTTCTGCCCCATCTTGGCGCTGCTCCATTTCATCACCGTTCCTCAGAAGGCTCAGTAAACGCTTTAGGTCGCCTTCTTTTCCTTTTCCTTTTCCTTTTTTTTTTTTTTAAACAAGTTCTTTCATTATATTTGTTTCAGTCAAATTTCTACTCTTCTGAATTCATCAAGCAACCACAGCAAATTGTTCTCTGGTAGTTTAATGGGATCAGGAGGTAAGAAGGAAACTAAGAGGTCATCCTGGCATCGTTGGAGAGACAGGGCCCGGGCGTTTCAGCTTTGCCTCATGAACACTGGGGAGTGTGCAAGTGACTTTTTTTTTCTTTTCTTTTTTTTTAGGAATCGAAGTGTCTGATTTCGGTTTTGAGTCAGGAGGATGTATGGAGCAAGGGCTGAGTTGGTCTGTCCTGTTAATTCATGTGACTAGAGAAAGGGGCCCTGCTTGCTCCACAGCCATAGAGTAAGGAGGAGAGATACTTTGGGAAAATGTCACATTGCCTGGGAATATACCAGGAAGCAGTTGGTTCCTTAGTAATGATCATTATCTAATTAGTTAGGAAAGTTGAATTCTTCTGTGTTAAATAACAGGTCGAAGACCTCAAAGGGACAAATCTCACCTAGAAACACCCGCAGCTAACATCTGCCACAATTAAGCACATTAATATTGTATCAAAAGGACAGTCGCAAAGGAAGCTTGGAATTGCTTCTAATTCCATAACTTTTTGCCAGAGAGAGGAGAGCTACTGTGTCATATTACACTTTTCGTAATCCCAAAAAGCACATCCTCAAAAATCTCAGGCCCCAAGGTCCAATGTCCCACTAAAACACAGTCGTATCTTAGCTAGGGTTTCTCTTGCTATGAGGAGTCACCATGACTTATGAAGGAAAACATTTAATTGGGGTGGCTGACCGACAGTTTCAGAGGTTCAGTCCATTATCATCCTGGTGAGAAGCATGGTGGGGTTCAGGCAGGCATGGTGCTGGCTACAGCTTGATCAGAAGGCAACAGGAGACCAAGACTGAATGAGCAAATGACCTAAGTGGACTCTACGAATGTGACTGCCAGTGGGGACTGACTGAGAAGCCAACGATAATGGCACAGGGACCTATCTCTTCTGCATGTATTGACTATTTGGGAACTTATTCTATATGGATGCACATCTTCTTAGACCGAGATGGAGGGGGGAGGGCCTTGGGCTTCCCATAGGACAGGGTATCCTGCACCATCTTAAGGAAGCAGGGGGAGGGCAGTGGGGTAGTGGGGGAGCGGGAGGGCCGGGAACAAGGGGAGGAAATGTAAATTTTTCTTTTAACAATAAATTTTTTAAAAAGGAAAAAAAAGAAGGCAACAGGAAGTGGACTATGACACTGAGGTATCTTGAGCATAGAAAACCTCAAAGTGCCCCCCCAACCCCAGTGACACACTTCCTCCAACAGCCATACCTCCTAATAGTGCCATTCCCTGTGAGCTTACAGGACAATTACATTCAAACTATCACAGTCTGCCTTGAATCTCTGAAGAGACACACCGCCCAGGCCATGCATTCTCAGTCCCTTACCAGAAACAATCACAGAACCAAGCAGGGCAAACCCATATTCTTTGGGCGTGTGTATTCTCATGTATGTGGGTGCACATGTATGTTCATGCATGTGAATGGCAAGATTGATATTGCATGTCTTTCTTGCTTGCTCTATTCTTTTTTAAATCAAGGCATGGCTTCTTCACTGATTGGTTGATTGGTTTATCTAGCAAGCCAACTTCTTCTGGCAATCCTGTCTTTGCCTCCTGGTCCCTAGAACTACAGGCAGGCTACCACACGTACATGACTTTTTACATGGGTATTGTTCATCTGTAGTCTGTATTCATGATTTGTGCACAAGTGCTTGACCCACTGACTTCTCTCTCTGACCTCTAACCTTGAGTTTTAAGACTGGGCCTCTCACTGGGAGCTGGGACTCTTTGGGTGGCTGGCAGGTAAGGTTCAGTCCAATCTCCCCAGGACTGGGATGGCAAGTGTGCCCCATGCTGAACTTGTATGTGTGGGCTCAGGAGATGTAACCGAAGTCCTTGTGTATCTCCACTCTCTCGCCAGTTATGGAAACACCAAATGAACTTCTCCAAACCCCTGGGCTTCCTGTATCAGTGAGGTCCCCACCCCACCCCATTCCCCATTACTAGAGAGTCACCATGCCTTCATTGTCTTCTTATTCAATTTCCTCACACTGGACACAGCATGATTTGAAGACTGTTGTGACTACCCAACTTCTGTCATACAGCAATGTAGCCCTAGGTTAAGGACCTCACAGTGCCCCCTTCAAGTCTTTCTTTCCAGATAACTGAACTGTGGCATATTTGGCCAAGAAGTGTTGGGAACAGGCTATCTGTGGTCCCCCAGGAAGATTCTTCTGATCTCCAGCAGGACCCTTTGCCTTCTCTTCTCCGAGGTGGAAGGGATGTCCCTCTCCTGCCATCTTTCACACAGCAGTCTGAATCAGCCTGTGAGAGTCAGCCAGCATGGAACCATATTGCAAGCATAGATCTAATCACACCACTGTCTGTGGAAACCTAGCAACAGCTTTCTGCTTTCAGCCTAGAAGCTGAGGTGATAAATCCTGTTACTATCTCACTCACCTCCCCCAGGCCGCCTGGCCCATTCTACTCTGTTTGCACCCACTGCTCCAGCCATTCTGGTGCTTTTGTTGTTACTGAGACATACTAGGCAAACTTCCATCACAGAACCCCCACAATGCTGTCCAGAGTGATGTACCTCATGGCTCACTCCTCCGGCTCTCACCCATCTCAATTCTCTGAAAGCTTTCTGTAAACGAATCAGACCTCCATCTATGAGTCTTTCAGATCTCCATCTATGAGTCTTTCATTCATCACTATGAATTTCTTAGCAAGTATTGCCATTTGACATACTGGGTTTCTCATCCATCTTCCCTTCTACAAGAGTATATTCAACAAGGAGGCAGGAATATAATCATTGCTCACTTCCATATTGTTAGCCTGGCATGGGATAGGCTTCTGGTAAGCTGCTAATAAGTAGACAAATAGATTCATGAGTGGATAGATAGGTAGATGGATAGATGGACGAGTAGATGAGTAGATAGAGGGATGCCTGTATAATTAGATAAATAGATGGATAAGTGGATAAATTGATGGATTGATGCACAGGTATATAGATGGATGTGTGCGTAAACAGATGAACAGATGGATAAATAGATGAGTGGATGGATGGTGTGGAAAGTCCTTCTGTCTATGTTGCTTTTATTGGTTAATGAACAAATGTTTCAGCCAGTGCCTTAGCAGAAGAGAGCTAGGCATGAAAATTAAACTGAATGCTTAGTTCTTAGGGAGAGAGTAGATGGAGTCAAGGAGGCACCATGGAGCCGCTAGAGAAGAAAGACGTATGGAAATAGAAAACTCTATCCTTAGTGAGATATTCCAAACCCAAAAAGATGAGTGTGGTATGTACTCACTCATTAGTGGACCTTAGCCATTAACAAAGGACATTAAGCTTATAGCTCACAAGCCT
>JAQHUG010000389.1:808630-828226 GCA_028555095.1 Dicrostonyx torquatus | reverse complement strand
GGAACAAGGGGAGTAAATGTAAATTTTTCTTTTAACAATAAAAAAAAAGAAAAAAGAAAAAAAAAGAAAGACGTGAGCTGGCAGCTTACTCATGGCAGGCCACAAGCCTCGTGGTAAAATATAAATTAATAGAAATGGCTTAATCAAAGATAAAAGAGCTAGCTAGTAATATGCTTAAGTGATTGGCCAAGCAGTGATTTAAATAATATAGTTTCTGTGTGGTTATTTTGGGAGTCTGGGTGGCCAGAAAATGAACAGGCAACCTCTGTCTATAGATGGATGAATGGTTTAGTGCATGAATGATTAATATATAGATGGGTAATATATGGATGGGTATATTAGTAGATGGATGGGTAGATGGATTGATAGATGGTTGCATAGATGGATAAATGGATGGATAGGTGCATAAATAAGATGAATGGATGGATAGAGGAATGTGTAGATGAATGAATGTATGACAAAGAAAGGTATGTGTGGATGAACTCTTTAGCCCTTCTGGCACTAAGGATGCCAGGTCCAGCACAATGGAGCTAATGTCAAGCTCCATCTTAGGAGTCGCCAAGCCTTAAACCTGAAAACATTTACAGTTTCTACTTCCCTCACTCAGTCCTCGCCGGATTTGGAAAATGACTTCAACAACCCTTGTGACAGTTGTTACAAGCTGAAGCCCACACTTGATCACCCTGAAGCCAAGGTTCTGCATAAGATGTCTTGAATACAAGTAAAACACCCCCTGGTCCAAGGACCCGCCAACACCCTTGTGGGACCACTTCTCCCCTTTGGGAAGCATCTGCTACTAGCCAAAGTGTTTCCCATAGCTCTGAGACAAGCTTTTCCACCAGCCTAGACAAGTGGTATGCATACATAACACCCCACATCCTGGACTGTTGAGAGCACATTGACCCCCTCATCTTTATGACCCACACTCATCACATCCTTGCACACTCCTCACTTTTAACGTGAAAGGCTGCTCCCATTGCACGTATGTTGCCACAAGTGTATATACACTTGTATACTCACAGACTTGTGTGTTCTGGCACATGGTGGGAAGAGCTTCAATGTGGCAATCATTTTGAATAACCTCTGAACTTATTCCTTAAAAGCTGCATTTTCTCAAGTGCACATTTTCTAGGGGGAGGAGTCTAATTGTCTCTGTCTTAAGTTTGAAGTTTTGAGATTTCCCCATCATGGTGAGCTGGATGGCAAGGGTGAAGATGCAGGAGAGTCCACTCAGGGAAGGAGCGATCATAGCAATAAAGCTTTAGAAATTCTGTTCTCGCAGCATGGTGACGTTTCAGAAAATGCTGACCTGCTTTCCGGCCACCTCGGTCTTTGTCTTCCTTCAGATCATCTTCTGTGAATCGGCCGCTGATTCACTGGGCTTTTGCAGAGATCTGTTTTCTGCTCCCAGATTTCACCCACACCCTTTGTCATGAAGTTGAGACCTGCCCTATTTAGAAAATTTATTATCTCACATAAACACTCCCTACCCAATTGCAGACGCAATTTGTACCCAGGGGACGGTACAACCCTTCTAAGAATAAATTGGATTCTTGTGCATCTCACTTCTCAGTCTTCGCAAAGCCATAAATCTTCAGCGTGCTGGCCTGAAACAAAGGCACTACACCTGCTCTGTGAAATAAGTTACCCCTGAGAGACAATTAGAATCTCCATCCTAAATGACAGTCCACATGACCTCCGTTTATATGCATGTTGTTTTAAACATTTATATGACCCTGAATCACAGATAATCAGGAATACCTAGGGAAGGTCTTAATTGTCATGATTGGACACTTGGTTTCGGTGCAGTTTTGGGAGAGATGAGCTACTAAGGCTACAAAACCAGGTAATGCCAGCTTTGTTTAGTGTTGATAAATTATTGTATCTTTGTTTCTTACAGGATGCATTTATAGCACATATGGGTGGGTTTCATAAGAATATTTTTGAACCTAATATAATCTTCTCTTTCCCCACTCCTCCTTTTTCTCTTTTTTCCCTCCCTAGTCTCCTTTGTTCTTCTAGATACTTTTGTTTCTACTTCCATATACACATGTATGCTGTCTTGTATCTATATAAAACCTGAGAGGACCCTGAAACACTTGTCTTCCCAATTCTGCATGATAATTTCTCATTGTATCACTCTCCCGTGAATGACAGTTTTACAGTTGAATAAACTCCACTGTGTAGCTATTCCACATTTTCTCTACTCATTCCTCTGGCGATGGACAGCTAGGCTGGCTTCATTTCTTGGCTCCTGTGAACAGCACAATAAACTTGGGGGTTTAAGACCCTCTATGGTGTGCCCGGGCACCGTGATGCTGAGCCCCATGGTAGATCTAATTCTGGTTTTTGAGGAGCATTCGCCCTGGTATTCATAATGACTGGACTAAATTACATCCCACCCACAGTGTATAATGGTTTCCACATTTTCTTTCTTCTCTCCTTCCTGATCCCAGCCTCATGCCACGCCATTTGTTATTTGTTTTCTTGGTGACCTCCATTCTGACTAGGGGTGAGGGACACTCCTGGTGTGGTTCTCCTGACAGCCAGAGACACCGAATAGAAGGATTCTCCTCTGTTTATCAGTGATCTTATTGAGGGCTCAGGACAAGCTATGCAAAATGTGACATGTGGTCTGCATTAAACACTACATCCTGCATTCATGGGAGCCCATTTCAAAGACAGCAAAATGGAGACACAGAGAGGCTGAGCAGTCCTCACTGGCTAAGCCAAGGCCACACACATGCCAGCTGGCCTGTCTGTCTAAAGATTGCCCTTCTCCTTGGTCATAAGTGCCCATTTGCTCCATCAGAGAGATGGCAACACATTAAAGTGAAGTTCAAAATAGAAGAGGTAGAGCAGGGAAACCACATAAAATCTCCCTCTAATCCTGATGCAAAAGGAAGCGGCTCCCAGGGCATTCGGCTTTAATAGGCAGGCTTTTTCTTTACTTAGCCAAACAACTGATACGCTGTAATCTTCCCTGAATTGTATAAAAAGATTAAACATCATCCGCCAGTGAACCCTTATCTCATAGTCTCTTAAAAGGATATGCACAGTACTAGGCTATCTTAAGAGGTGCTGTGATGACAGCCATAGGTTTGGAGCAAGCAGGGCAGGACTTAAGACTCCATCCAGGTGTGTGAAATTTGCAGGTTAAAGCTAATGAATATGCAAAAGGTGCTTGAGTCTTAACAGGGCCTAAACTCTTTTCAGAGCTAGCTTGCAATGACTTCTGCCGCCATCAGCAAGCACATTCAGGCTGCACAGAGAACATTCCCCTGCAATGCTTTGCACCAGCGAATGCGCTCTTTCCCACATAGGCGTCCTCCCTACTCTGAAGTGTGCTTGATCCCCAGAGCTAAATCTAACCGTTGCTGTTGGTGTTCTTTAGGATCATGAGCTGGCTTCAACAGAACACTTCGGAACCACCCAAGACTGCTCTGAGCCTAGTTGTGCTCAGTGAAACCCTCAAGGGTGTCTCAGTACAGGAGGAGGCAACGTGTTTATGAGTGTGTGCATTTCCAATTCACTAGCTGGCACACAGAAACTGCTCTTAAATGCCAGCTGACTGATTGGATGTGACCCTAGTATTTAGTTTACTGAGGAGTCTGCCGGGGAGAAAATCCTCTGCCTGAGCAGACACCGTCAATCCTTGGGTCTCCTAAGGTCATTCAGTCCGAGTGTATGCTTTTATTAAATATCCACTGTGCTCCAGGATCTATACTGGAATAATCTGAGTATCTCCTCCTGGGATCTTAAAAGTTCTGTTCGTCTTCTGTCGCCAGGGTCACCAGGGGAGGGCCCTCCCTAAGGTGCAAGCAGGGCCACTGTGGGTGCTCAGAGGCGTGGCTGCTGCTTTGCTCTCTTGGGAGCAGCTGGGGTCTTGGGCTGTGATGTGACATTCTGTCTTCCTCTTACCTGCTCCTGGCCTATACTGGCCTACACCAGGACTTTAGGATCTATATCCTCAATAGCCCTGAGGCTCTGCACAGATTTGAGGAAAAGATCATTTACTTCCTACAATGAACACAAGGAACAGTTTTAAGAATTCTCGAGCTCTTTCCTTGAGCAAGGAGAGGCAGTACAGGCCTGCAGTCCTAGTAGTTGGGAGCCGGAGGCAGAGGATCATGCATTCAAGGCTAGTTTGGACTACACAGTGAGCTTCTGTCTCTGAAACACAAACAGAATTCCTCTTGTTATCATCAAAAATGCCTGGTCAGTCAACAGAGGTATGCCTACCTGAGCATCTTTTTATCAAAAGTGGTGTGCTCAGACACAGACCCCAGAACCAGAGGGGTCCACAACAAAGGCTAACATGATGAAATTCTTGCAGCACAGCCCTGGGTGATTAATCTCTAGTACTCTGCTTGTCCTTCCTCTTCTCCTCCATCTTCTCTTCTAACTTGCCCTCCCAATCCAACTCCTTCCTTCTTACCTCCTCTTTTGCTATTGTATCAAGGTGTACATGAAAACTTTAAAAAAGACAAATTGTCCCTAGACTTTGTGACAACACAGCAACTGTCACGCCCACTGCCTCCCCCACCATCCTTTATCTGAGATTGTAACTGCAGCACTGAACTCTGTGCTGTGGATAAACTCTTTGCCATCAATGTTTTCACTTCAGGCTGCTGCCACCTTCTATGACCAAGGATGCACTTTTGAAGGGCTCTCATCTCAGCCCTTCAGACACACTCATCTGTAGGGATAATTTGTTTGTAATCTAACAAATAAAGCATGTCTGGAGATCCCAGTGCAGAGTTCAGCCACTAATTGGCCACAGAGGCCAGGCAGTGGTAGCATACACCTTCAATCCCAGCACTCCAGAGATAGAGACAGAATGATCTCTGTGAGAACAAGGCCACCCTGTCCTACACTTGACTGATCCAGTCTCAAAGAGAAACAGAAACAGGTAGTGGTGGCTTGCACCTTTAATTCCAGTACTTGAAAGGAAGTCACATTCCTTTCATCTCAGCACTAAGGAGGTGGAGATAGGAATGATTTGGCTAGATGGAGAGAGAAATATAAGGGAGGGGGAGACAGGAGCTCAGATGCAGTCTGAGGATTCAGTCTGAGATGCAATCTGAGGGTGCAGTCTGAGGATGCAGTCTGAGGATGCAGTCTGAGATGCAGTCTGAGATACTGTCTGAGATGTAGTCTGAGATGCAGTCTGAGGATGCAGTCTGAGATGCAGTCTGAGATACTGTCTGAGATGTAGTCTGAGAATGCAGTCTGAGGATGCAGTCTGAGGATTTGCAGAGACAGGACTGCCCCTTCAGTCTGAGGATTCAATAGAGGTAAAAGGTCTCTCTAGTGGCTGCTCTGCTTCTCTGATCTCTCAGCTTTCACCCCTAATATCTGACTCTGGGTTTTTATTAAAAATAACAATTAGAATTTGTGTGTCATTTGATGCCCAACTTTTGGGATACAATTTTATGAAAAAGCCACTTGCCTGTGCCTTTACAGGGACTGGCATAGGACAGCTAGAGTTAGTGCATGGCCAGAGTCACCTCCCTGCTGGCTAGGTTTTCCTTTCTTCTATCCTGGTGGGCTCTCCCTGAACCCCCTTCTTGGGCTGCTGTCAAACTAGGTATGAAATCCTAGTCGATCTCACATCTTCAGCAGCAGCAGCAGATTTGGTGAGAAAATTGAGAATTCTTAAAGGGAGGAATTTGTTAAAAGAGAGTTTTTCCTACATTAAAAAAATGGGAAATGCGATTACTACAGAGAGAGTGAGGTCTCTGTATGATCATGCAATACATGATTTAAGAATGGAACAAGAAGGGCTAAACAACTTAAGTAGGAGTGATATAATGTTGATAATCTTGATAATTCTCAGTTTATCTCTAAAAAGTTGTTTGATATGATCATAGAGATATTTAAATCCAGACAGAGGACTTTAATGGAGAGCCAATTTCAACATTGCATTATAAAGTTTTCAACCAACCAACCTTAATATATACGGTTAACATACAGGAATTGCCAAATGATAGATCTCCCCAAGACTCTGTAAGAGCTAATTGGACTACTATGGCAATGTTAGATTTAAGGAGATTCAGAGAAATGATAGACTCATATGGCATGCACTCATCATTTGTGAAGTAGATGTTAAACTCATGGTCACCTTGTAATGGAATTATCCTAAATACAGGAGAAACTTGGTTGCAGAAGTCTTAGAGCCTGGTTCACAATTAAAATGGAGGAGCTGGTAGAAAGAGGCTAAGACCACTAAACAATGGAGTAGAGATACAGACATGGAAATCTCCCAAGATCAACTTCTTGGAAAAGAAGATTATGCTAATATAAAATGGCAGTCTCTATATTATGGCAACAACCTGGCTTTATGCTGTATAGCAGCTTTGAATGCTTGGGACAGAATTGGAGAAGTAGAAAAGAAGATTGAGTCATTTGCTAAAGTCACGCAGAGCCAAAAAGACGTCTGCATGGATCTCTTACGAAAACTGACAATAGCAGGAAATAGAGTGACACCAAATTCAGAAGCCAGACAAATAGTAACTGAATCTCTGGCTTTTGCAAATGCTAACTCTCAATGCAAAAGGATAATTAGGTCTTTAAAGGCAAGATTAGCACCCTTGAAGGAATGGATCCGAGATACAGTGAATATTGAACCTCATGACCATGATGATGCTCGGATAAGAGAGGTGATTTCCAGAGAGGCCTCTTGCAGGCCCCATACCAAATTTGGTTCAGTCATTTTTTTTTTGTCATCTTGGAAGAAACTCCTTCCCAGAGCAATTAAAGAACTTAATTCCAATTGCATAATTAAAAATAAAAACCTACTGCTCTGGATGATAGAGGAGCTTTAGGAGGAAAAAAAACAAAAATTTCAGGAGAAATCATAAATCAAAATCGATAAAGATTAGATTTGGAATCTCCCCAAAGTTAGGATTGGGGCAGGATTTTGTTTCTGTTTGTTCAGGAGAATAAAGGCATTCAACTAAGGCATCCTAAGACCACTGGACAAATGAGACATCTGAAGAAAAAGGACAAATCATTCAGAAAAATATTTCCCAAGAAAAAAGAGTAAATTAGTCTATAGGCGTATCACATTTCCAACAGGATAAAATTTTATAAGTCTTCCCAAATGTTGCTCTCTGCTGTTCTCTACCGACATAAAATGAAATTTTATTTCATTTAAAGATTAAAGCTGGCTTTGGAGTTGGAGTGTAGCTCTCTCTTTCTCTAAACTCAAGCATGCTTGTTAAAGTAAATCCAAAATCTCTGCCTCATGTCAGAAGAGAAAACAAAATTAAGGGACTATTTTATTTCCACTAATCTCATAATCCTTTGGTATTTAGACTCTAACAGCTTTTCTTAAGGTTTAAATATTATCTCAAAATTTATAAGATTAATATACATATATTTTAAACTTTTGTCTTGATATTGATGGTCATATAGAGTACTAGCTAATTCTAGAATAAGGCTGCGTCTACCTTCCTGTATATGATTTTAGGTTTGAGTCTCTATCAGTTTTCTGCAGTGAACCATGACCACACGTAACAGTGACCTTTGAAGTGTCCAAAAGGAGGAAGGTGACACACAACGAGGATCCCTCCAGGACTATGAAAGCACCGACAAGCTGAAAACCACCACCCAAATATCAGCTTTGGACTACAAACTGCTCAGAACAATTTGGAGGTGGCTAGCTGAGATGATCCAGCCTCAAAACCAACTCTAGCCGGGACTTGAGAAAGGTCCTACAGTTTCCCATTACACAGAGAGTGAACAACAGATGATACAGATACCTCTCCCAGAATTCGACAATTAACCCACATTTTTGTTTTCAGGAGCCCCTAAAGATGCCACAAGCCCCAGACATCAGGAAGTAAATTTAAGAATACAATGCCCACATTCCCAAGAGGTGGGGTGGGTGGTTTTGGTCTTTCACTGGGTTATGGAGATTCATCATTGTTTAGGGGATTTGGTGACAAGTTGTTATTGGTAATGGTCAGGAAAAAAAGAGCTTTTAAACAAAGGATATTAGATTCAGGGTTCTTGTCTTGAAAAGAAAAAAATACTAATATGATAGGATAAAAGGGCAAATTTTTGAACCTACTATGAAAAGAATAAAGATAAGATTAAAAAGGGGGGGTAGTCAGTGACCTGATCAGCGAATTCCACCAAACAGGTACAAGGGAGTAACTGATGAGTGAGTGAGCCAAAGCCAGAAACTGCTGAGGGTCCGGACATGAATTTGGAACCTTCAAGGGAGTAGACCTAAGCCTGGACCTCTGTGGGTCCAGGAATAGTTCTTGGACATCAAAGGTAACAGGCAGGAACCTGGAACCTCTGCAGGTCTGAGTGTGAGTCTGGGACCTCTGAGGAAGTAAGCCTGAGCCAGGTCCTCTGTGGTTCCGGGTGCACCTGAACCTGGGAACTCTGAGGCAGTAAGCCTGAGCCAGGTCCTCTGTGGTTCCGGGTGCACCTGAACCTGGGACCTCGGAGGCAGTAAGCCTGAGCCAGGTCCTCTGTGGTTCCGGGTGCACCTGAACCTGGGAACTCGGAGGCAGTAGACTGGAGCCAGAGTCCTTTGCAGGACCAACTCCAAGCCAGGGACTTCTGCAGGAGGGGATCCAGACCAGGTTTACAGAAACAGGGCAAAAGTAGGCCTGAGACAGCAAACTCCAAGGGAGCAGACCAAAGCACAGGAGCACAGAGTAACCAATGGGATAACTAGAACTGTGGCACTGACTGTACCATGAGGAATAACCATCTGAGCTTTGGATTCACTGGCACCTAGAAGATTGTCCAGCAGAATCTCAGACAGCCCCAACCACACCTATTAGAGGAAAAGAGTAAGGTAAGAACACATGCAACGACAGGATTGCACCTCGCTAGGGCCGTGGACATCAGCCTTCCTGCTCCCTGCTCCTCTCTTCTTGAGACTCACCTTTAGTTTGTCGCGTGCAGGTGGGGGCAGCTGTGAAACACCAAGGCTGCTGGATCCTCAGTACTTGCCGGAGGTCACCAGCCACTGCCTTTAGTTTCAGCCTCTCCCCCTTTCCTCCTCCCACAGAAATCGTTGCGTATGGTTGAGCATTGTGGGGATGATGTAGTGTCTAGCAGTTTTGACTCCCTGAGAATGACAGCTTTTTTTTTTTTAAACCTGCTGTCCTGTGTCATTTACCCATCCACATACTCCAGGCTCCTAGTGTCTTGTGATGGCTTCATTCAGTTTTCTCCATCCTCATGAATTCGTCATTAACAAACAAAACAACAACAACAACAAAAAAACCATTCCTTCCTGCCATTTAATTGGGATTTTAAAATAGAGAAAACGTAGAGAGATGTGTGTGTGAAGGAGTTAGGGTGGGGTCCGAAGGGCGGGCGTCCAAGAAGTCCAAGTCCTTGCCTTTGCCAGATTTTTAACTAAGACTTCCTAGACTAGAAAAGGAGCACAGGGACACAGTGTGACCACAGGTGATCACATTTAAAGCCCTCCCTCCAGTTCCTCCCTGTGGTCCTAAGAAGATATCATGAATCCGGCCACTGCTTTCCTGAGCCCCTGCTGGAACAGCCTCTGCTGCAGACAAACTCACGTCCTCACTGAGGTGTGACCGGGGACAGGCAGGAAGACTAAGGTCCCCCACAGAGGCAGAAATGCCAAGCTTTTACCTGAAGTCCAAGACCAGCACTGACTGCCTGAGAGGAAGAAAGTCTCTGCAACACACAGCACTGACGGCAAAGGACAGAAAGACAGAGTGGACTCATTGCTCTGACTCCCAGTGAGGGCAATGCCATGTCCCTGCTGATCTGATGCCCCAGAGCTCATTTATTCTTCCCTTTTCCCATCTGATTGTTTGGAGTGTGGTGCTCATGTGGAAAGGTCTTCCTGCGTGTCTGACAGTTCCTTCTGTGACACATCCCAGCTGGGAACTGATAAGGAGTGAGCTAGATTCTAAGGTGTCCCAGGAAACCCTTGATGTCACAATCTCTCCTCTAGGCTCAGTCACAAACACCTTGGGATAGAGAAACCATGACAGCTACCAGCCCTGCACTCTACCAATGGTCCAGAATGGTGGACAGGCAGTGGTCGTGGTCCATCTCCACTCAGGCAAAATAGTGGTCTGCTGTCTGCTGGGCACGTAAAGATCAACGCTAGTCAGCCTTTTGCTGTCCTGAACACACTGCAGCTTCTAGTTTCTTCTACCATTGCTTCCCATCAGCATCCCTTCCTCCGACCGGCAGTATTACCTGTGGATGATGTGGTACCTGTGCAGGTACTCCAGAGCCAGCGCCAGCTCACAGATGTACAGCTTCACAGCTCCCTCTGTGAAGTGCACATTCTGCTGCAGGTGGTAGCGCAGGTCCCCGCCCAGCAGCAGGTCCACCACCATGAACATGTCTTCTTCATCCTGGAAGGAGTACCTAGGAACACAGAGGGACGCACGTTAGGGCTGGAGGCATCGCTAATGTCCTTAGGTCCAACTCCAGTTTACAGCAAAGCAGACTGGGGCCATGATATACTGTCTAAGGTACAATGCTATGGAAACTCAGTAGGCAGAAGATTTTCCAATCCCACACTGCCTCTACACTCTTCACCAAGACAAGTTTGAGTTCCAACATTAACCCCCGTCTGGCAGACGACAGCCTCTTAACTGGCTGGACGCTCCTATGCGAACACAGCTGGCTTTACCTAGGCTTTAACCCCATGCTGGTACAGCATGTATCTGGGAGGTTCGTGTCCATGTGTCGGAGGCTTGGTGGCCAGCCCAAGGCATGATTGGAAGGTGGTGGAACCTTAGGGGGTGTGGCCTAATGGAAGGAATTTTACACTACCAAGTCAGCCTTGCAACCACAAACTCATCTCTGAAACACTGAGCCAATAATAATCCTTCTTCTTTAAAGCTGATCTGCGCAGGCGTATTGTCACAGCAGTGGGAAACTGATTAACACAAGCTGTCAGGATTTGTGGTCCCCAGCTCCGAAGAGGAGTCCTTCTCCCCAGCAATCCCCACATCCTCTGCATGTACTGCTGCTCCCCAGAGGGAGATCATTCTCAGAAACCCTGAGCATAGTAATGCTCTATGACTCAAGTCCAGGCATTTAAGGTAACTGGCAGCTTTTGCTCCTGGCGCTTGGAATCTGGCCAGACCCTAACCTAATATTACTAGCCAGTGATCGCAGCCAAGTTCCCACTGACAGCTAGCACCAAGACCAGCCATATATGAGCCACCCTGGGTGTGAGGAGGCTCCTGCTAACCCCACAAAAAGTAGAAGAACTCAGTGAGGCCCAGCTGCCCACAGAATGTGAGCAGGACATACCTTGGTATTTCTAAAAACTTTAGGTCTTGGTATTTAATTTTATCTTTGAACCTAAAGAAAACGTACTGAACTCATTTTTAAACACAGGGATAGAAGAGCCAGAACATACAGTGTGGAAATGCTGAAGTTCCTTTAGAGATGGCCTCGGGCATGAGGCACATAGACTCAGCCAATAGGTTCAGAACTTGGTTAACAGCCGTCATGTCCCCTACTCCTATAAAGCCACTAATACCATCACAGTGACTGTTTCTGCAAACTCATTTAACCTTTAAGGCCCAGCTTGTGAATACCATCCACATATGACTTTGAGAATTAAACTTTTAACATGAGAGTTTCAGGAACATGTTCATGCTAAGCAGACTCTGTGTGTGTGTGTATATATGTGTGTGTGCATGTGCGTGTGCGTGCGTGTGTGTGTGTGTGTGTGTGTGTGTGTGTGTGTTCCTGTGTATCTGCTACTGTGGGGAAGACCTTAGAAGCCTAAAAAGGAGAGCATGTTTTCTGTGTAAATTCAATTTGCATTCTAGGAGATGATGGCCCGTGGAGTATCACATTAGTGGCCAGTGCGCCCCAGACCTTGTGCTGTCCAGTCCCTGCTGGGCCGTCAAAGGGATCTTATTAAACATTCTATCAGAATCCTTAGGAGACGTGATGTTAGTTTTCTGTGGGAAACGTGCAGACTGGTACCAATTCTGAAGGAGACAGCTGGACCCACCCTCAAAGACAGCATCCCTTAAGTATTGCTCAAGCTCGGGCTGTTTCTTGCTACAGATCTGTATTTTGCTCCAGGCCATAGACCCTGCTTCCCCAAGGAGACTTGAAGTACTGCTGAGAACAGAGAGTGACCTTGTATCAGTCTCTGCTTTTGTGCTACTCTGTGCCTCTGTGTCATTGTCCTTCTTGCTGCTCCCTGCACGAGAATAGCAATTATGCCCGCATCACAATGCTGCATATTGTCATGGAAATGATGGGGGTGCTCTCACACAGTGACACTGACCCTCTGAGAAGTCTAGATGATTAGGTTCTCCTCCTAGCAGGAGGTGTAAGGGCATTGTTAATCCTGGCCTGACAACTGAGCTGGCCCGTGTGAACAGTGCACATAGGTATGAGAACTAGACATCAGTCTTCGTGTTGTTCCTCAGCTGGTATCTGTCTCAGTTTTTTGAGACAATGTCTTTTATTATTTTGAAGCTTGCTAGTTCGGCTAGGCAGCAAGTCCCAGGGATCCCCCCTCTTCACTCCTCAGTACCACCATATCTGGCTTTCTGGGGACTGAGCTCAGACTCTCATACTGACACAAGTGCTCTTGTCAACTGAGCCATTGTCATAGTTACTACTTTATTATTATTTTTAAATATGTTAATTTTCCCTACTTTGTTCCTAAAAGAATCAAATGACTTATAAAATTCACGACACAACAAAATTAAAAATAAAAGAAAACAAAGGACAAATGAGAAACTTAAGAAAACGGGGGCTGGGGATGTGACTCAGCAGTTAGGGGAACCTGGGCTCAATTCCCAGCACCTACTCATGTGACCATTAACAACTGTAACTCCAGTTCCAGGACATCTGGTGACCTCTTCTGGCTTCTGTGGGTATTGCACACACACAGCACACAGCCAAACATGCAGGCAGAACACTCATAAAATCCTTTTTAAAAATTAAAAAGAAATTTAAGAAAAAGAGGCAAACAAGCCACCCCTAATTCATTCTTGGACATAAAATGCATGAAGCCTCCCCAGAATCCAGAGCAAAGAGAAACATGGATCATGACTTCACTCACAGTTGACAGGGAAATAGATGAACTGTTTAGGAAAAGCATGCGTTGTTGTTTTTTTGTTTTTTTGTTTTTTTTTTTTTTTTACTAAACTGCAACTTAACTCAAAGGCTACAGTGTGACATTTGACAATGTACAATGATCAGTCGGGCATTTGCCTGTCTGTCACTGTGAACGTCTGCATTTCTGTGTTAGAAGCAGAAATGGCCTCTGGCTATCTTGAAATGGACAACGACCAGCATGTGTTTTTCTTCGTACAGAAACCGGATGGAAATAGCTCCCACTGAGTTTTTAACGTGGCAAACAGTACATCCATGTGAACTAGCGACAGTCATAACAAGTCAACGAAGGATTTTTTTTTAATCTGATATCTGTCGAGTTTGATATCTGTCACTTCCATTTGACAGACGTAGCCTTGCAAGGGTCATGCAATCTGTGAGCTCCGCTCCCATTACAGAAAACTGCCTGTCTCTGACCATGACCACGGTGCCAAGGCTGGGAACCACAGGCTGGGGCTCACGCTCGCTCTGGAGGAGGCCTTCTCCGATGAGTCGCGTGCTTTGTGCTCTGCTGTGACAGTAGTTCAGGCTGGCATGGCGCAGAGAGAAGGACTGGAAGAAAAGGTCTGTGACAGGTGCAGAGCGTGCTGTCCCTGTCGCTGCCTACAAGAACCCCCTCCCTTGGTGCATTCTTCTTCACACAGAAGCCACAGGCTTTGCACCAGTGAGAGTGACTTCCCTAGCATTCCCCCACAGTTTTCCCACTCAGCTCAGGAGGCAGGGGTGACCTGGCAGTGAGCACAGTTGGGAAAAGGAGAAGCCTGGAGTGGAGTAGAGTCTTGTACAACCGCCATTTCCTGAGCTGCTGGTAAGTCCATTTTAGAACCGAGTAAGCCCTCCAGGATGCAAGTCTCCATGGTGTCTCTAGAGCTAGACTCTCTATGGTGACAGCACACGGATACTCTCCTGCGTCTGTCAGACCTGTCCCGTCTCTGCCTTTTACCTGCTCTCAAAGACACAGACCATCCCTCCACACTCACGGCCATTAGCCGTGGGCACATCCACTGTGGTCCACACATTTCCAGTAGACACACCCCAAGGCCAAGAAAGGCTTGAAAGTTCCAGGTCACTAGGTCACACATGCCGAGCTCTGCATCACCAACCTGGTGTTGTTTATGAACCCAAAGCCAGCCAGCAAGAGGCATGGCAAAAGCCCAGGAAGAAACCAGAGAGGGCTTCCAGAGAAAAGTCAAAGATAAAACCTAAGTCCAGCTGTCCCTCTTACTCAGTGAGCAGTCAGACCCACCTCTCCCTCACCCAGGGCTGAGGTCCAGTGATCGTACCACGGAAAGGATGTTTTTAATAAAGGAGGCCACTGCAAGGAATTCAGACATCCATAAACTGGAAGGCCCTCAAGCCATCCGCAGCACATCTTTCCACAGTCGTCTTCCTGCGGCCTGGGCATTGTCTGGGGTCAGCTCACATCCAACACCTTCTCTTAGGGTGCAGATGGAAGGGAGGCCTCACCCACTGCCCTTAGACCCAGTGAATCCTGCATGGAAGGACCTAAAAATAGTCTTGTCTGTGACAGAAATCCAATAATGGGATGTCAGGCTCTCTGTCAGCTCGCATTGTACAAGTACGAGGAGCTTATAAAGCCTGCATTGTACTTGATACACAGACATCTTTAATAACATTTTTAATAACCTTCATAATACAAACAGTTTTACTTGTTGAATTTGACATGAATCACAAAGTCATCACTCAGATACGATGGCTGTCATTAATCTTTACAGAAAGCTGGCCCCCAACTCCTATCTCAGGAAGCCAGCTGGAGCTGGTCAGCCACGTTCTGTCTCCCGCACGGCCAGGAGGCAGCATGGGGGTGGAGGGTGGGGAGCACACGCACCATCTAGCTCTCTAAGCCAGAGCAGCTAGAGCGTAAGGAGTTTTGCAGAGGTTAAGGTGTCTCCGCGTGCGCAGCCCCCACTGACTTCCGTGTCCACGGCTAACTGAGGACCTCTGGCAGATGTTCCTGTGTCATAGAGATCTTAGGGTTTTAACTTCGAGTCCGCGGACTTCCAGAGGCTCTTTCACAGCCGACATAGGATGTGTAAGTAAGAAGGGGGGTGCTAAAAGGAAAGTGAGGCTAGGCATGGTGGGCACATCTTAATCCCCGCATTCCACTCAGGAGGTGGAAGCTGGCCTACAAAGTTCCAAAGTAGCCAGGCTTACATGGAGAAACGCTGTCTCTAAAGGAAAAACAATAAAAAAGTGTGTGGGCGTAGGGGTCGGGGTAGCTGTGCTCCTCCTCCTGGACTGAATTTCAAAGAAATCTTTGTACCTTGCTTTCTCTTGAGAAGGAGATCTCTGACTCTAAAGGTGGGAAGGGATGAGATGGTGACCCTCACAGACTGGTGCCTCCTGAACATCAGACTGCCCGAGTGGTTCCCAGGGTCTTGTCTGGAGGCCAGAGGTCTTTGAGTTGCTGCACGGCGGACCCTGGTTAGCCTTGCCGCTCCTCCGTGTGAGTGTCCTTATTCCTAATTTGCACGTGACAGCGAGGGAGACATAAGCTGGAAAACTTGCCCCATTTCACTCATCTTTCCTTCAGGGCTTCTCTCCCCGAGAACTCCTTTCACTGGCTGCTGTAGGAATTCCTACCGCCAGTAGCCTTTAAGTTACCCACCCACTTGGGCGTGGCCTCTTATACTATTTATGTTGACGGAAAGCACGGGCCTCTTTTCTGGCGGTGGGATTCTGTTGTTCCCCGTTCCAGCAGAGGACTGTGATCTGTGAGTATACCCCTAAATAAATAATCCTCTATTATACTCAGTTCTGAGCTAGTGTGGAATTTCTTTTAAGGGTCCTTCTTCAACTGGCGATGTTGTCAACGCTCTTTGCATCACCCACAGACCCTCCTAGACTATACAGCTGTGCCTTTCTTGTCTAGAGCTGTGCTTCCCATCGCCTGGCTCACCTGGGACATTAGCACCTCTGTTTAACACCTGAGACCTGCTCTGGAAACACCAGCCACAGATGAGCTCGGTGACACAAGCTACCTGGGAGGCTGATGCAGGAGGATTGCAAACTGAAGGTCTGCTTGGGTTCCAGAGTGAGTCAGTCAAGGCCAGACTGCGGGAGATGCAGTCTCAAAGGTAACAAATAAAGTGGGGTGCTGGGGACTTAGCTCAGTGGCAGAGTGCTTACCTAGCATGAATGTGGCCCTGGGTTCAAGCCCTAGTACTGGAAAACAAAAGAATCAAGAATGGATTTCCTACCATTATTAAAATGGAAAAAAAATCAGCTGATTTCTCATCAATCCAAATGTCTCAAGTTTTAAAACTGAAATATACTATTATAGTCTCAAACAATAACGAACATGGTGTAATGTAAGCACAAGAGATCAGAGGGCTGCATTTTAAACAGCAGATGTTTGAACCATTCCACCCTCAGAAGGAAACCACTGGAGGAGACCGTATTTGGGGGTTTGCAGCCATGTGGCAGCCCTTGGCGATATGCATTTAATGAGACTTTCCAAATTGAGGACTTCACTTGGTTCTGACGCATCACTAGTTTGATTTCGAATGTAATTTGAGACTTGCTTGACATCTTCTTGTTAAAAATAATGTGTTCTGCTCCGGCGTTGTAAACAGAATTCCCCACGTAAACACCAATGGAAAATACACTGTTTGTTACGAGCTGTTTGAAACCGCCAGTGTAGAAGTGGCGACTTCATACGGCTTAGCCTAACAGAGCAACTCACCAGTCAGACACCCCAGGAACTTCCCAGGACACCCTGAATAAAGCCATGATTCCCCAAGGTGGTTATGAAACTCATAGTTCAGCCTGCAGCCCCTCTTTATTTCATTTATCCTACGCCTGGCATGCTGGTGTAATCCATTTTTTTCTCTTTCTGGTCCCGTCTTGGGATTGTCGTATCTGCTGGATTTTTGCCTGAGAATCTCTCTGCCCTGCTTTCATATCTTTCCTTCCATCCCTTTCTCTTACCTCACAGGACCACTCTGAAGGGCCTCACACCTCCACATTAGACTGTCCTGATACCTACAATTCCAAGCCGCTCCAGGCTTTTCTTTCTGGCATTCTTTCCCAACCTGAAACCATCTACAGACTTGGCTATTGGTGTTTCTGTTTCCCACAACAAACCCAGTCCCTGAACAGAGCTTCAGCTCTGTGTCTACCAGTTGCCTTCGTGATGGATACTGGCTTTTCTCAGCTGCACAACTTTTAAAAATCACCTAGGAGGTACGCGTGTGGGGGTGTTCTTGGGAGCGTTACCAGAGATGATTGAGGAAGGAGGACCCACCCTGAATGTGGGTGGTGGGGCTACTCTGGGTCTCAGCTGGAATAAAAGGGTGGGAGGAGAAGACAGTCAAGATGTCACCTTCCCTTTCTCTTCCTGCCTGTCTCTCTCTACACACACTATTGCACGTGGCATTGGTTAAACAGTCGGGGTTCGTCCCTCCAGAAGACCAGTTCTCCCTCTCCGAGCACTCATTAATGCCCATAGCTCTTCACTCAGGGCTGGGGCCCTTGAGAGTTCCTCTGTCCACATCGGCATGCTAACTGGTATTGTCAGGGTTCATCTAAAAGCAGGACACTGTGCCTTCTCCATATGGCAGGGAAGCTGTACTCGTGAACGCTCAGCCATCTGGCTGTCCAAAGGGTTGCTTTTAGATTGCTGTAATTTTGTTAGGAATGAAATTTTCCCTGACTGAAACTTAGTCTGATTTTTTGTTCCTCTTGTACACTCTTCAGTAGTTTATGTATTTTTGTCAGTTTGCATAATTTGTTTAAATTTTCTAATTTGGGGGCATAAAATGCTCCACGGCACAGTCCTGCTATTGCAGGCAGCATTGCTTCTTGGCTCATTTCAGGTTTGATAATTTGGGTGTTGCTTGCCCAGTCTCTAGCTGTTGGCTTATAGCTTTAGGAATCCGTCAGTTCTATTCATTTTCTTTACTAATTATGCATTTTCTCCTTCATTAACTTCTGTCCTAACTTTGATATGGAGGCATTTCCTGACTGCTTTGTTGTTTCTTTCTCCTCTAACTACTGAGAAGTATATTCACCCACATTGCGAATTTCAGCTATTTTCTATGTCTTTGCATAGAGAGTAATTGTTATATGAATTAAATCATTTCAGATTACTTTTTGTTTTATGGTCAAATATCTCTATTCTTGAAAGTGTTCCATGTGTCTTTCTCATTTTCTGGTTTGAGGTGTAATTGCCTCTTTTCTTCCCTTATTATGCAGGAAGGGAGGGAACATCTTCAATAATATAAATACATCTAAAGAAAACAGCTGGTTCATCTTCAATAATATAAATACATCTAAAGAAAACAGCTGGTTCTTAGAAAACAGCTTTTAGTGGTGAGAGGCTGAACGCTTTCCTCCTACAATGTTTACTTTCAACATTATTCAAAGCCTGATAGAAATTAGGCACTGCAGTAAGTCAAGAAAAAGGTATACAGATTGGAAACAGATAAAATGGTTGCCGTGTTCAGACAGCATAGTTATTAATGTGTATAGGCATGCAATAAATATTATATGTATGGTTTCCGTAAATTCACCAATCGCAGAGATATTTATTTATTTGGATTCTAATGTAAATAATCATATCATCTGAAAATAGAGACTACACACACACGCACACACATGCACACACACACGCACATACACACACACGCACACACACACACTTTTTGTTGTTTCTAACAACAGAACATGTGGAAGTCAAAATTTTCCAAAGAAAGCATTACTATTTAAAGTCCCACTAGAGTGACAGAAACGCTAGACAGAAGCGTAATAAGAGCCATCTATGCAGTCTGCAGAAAATGAGCAACATATGATAGAAGTCTGAGGAGACTTAAGCACGTAGAGCCTGTGCCATGTTCCTGGATCAAAATATCCAACAAAGATTAGCATCATCTCCGAGTGAAATATGTAATTGCTATCAAGATCAAAAAAGTTTTATTGTGGACTTATCGGACAGGAGGCCTGAAAGGATGCTGGACAAGGTGCCACAGGCCGAGAGCCCCTTCCACCTTGGTGTTTGTAATTGAGCTGAGAGGTGTGTAGACCAGGATGCCCTTAAAGGGCGACCCCCCCTCACTGCCTCAGAACCCTGTGGGGACCATTCAGAAACACCAAGTGTCAGGTCTTATCCCAGACCTGTAGAGTCAGAAGCCCGGGGCTGTGCCCTGCCATCTGTGCTTCCCAAGTCGCCCAACACTATCCACGTTCTGCCTGACACAGCTCAAGGGGCAGCGTTGCTTAGTTAGGCTTACAACTTCACATGGTTCAGTCTGTACCCTTGGTCCGTACACTTGAGCAGAGCATCCTGGTGATGGGACTAAGTGGCCCAGGACAGACACATGTGGTTTAGTTGTAATTTCTCTGCAGATGCTCTTTGTTGGGGTACAAATAAATATATATGCAGTATTTTATATTAAGTAACATTAATACTAAGTTAAATTATATATAATGTAATACATATGTATATTTTAAACT
>JAQHUG010000389.1:783193-800665 GCA_028555095.1 Dicrostonyx torquatus | reverse complement strand
TTTAAACATGAAGGCAACAGCTCGAAGGCTCTGGGATGATTTGGCAATCGAAACACAGCAATCCGACAGCTGTCAGGCCGCGCACAGGTGCCATGCTGAGGATCTTCTAGTCCAGGTCCTTACACCCTCTGCTGGCCTCCACAGGCATGAGGCACAAATGTGGTTCACAGACATAAAGGAAGACAAACACTCATACATAATAAAAGAGAAAAGGAGCACGAGGGCAACCTCTGACCACTCCGACCACAGAGTGCTTCTGTATTAAGAATAACCTAACAAGACTCCATGGCGTGTGCCTGGCAGCAGAAGTAAAACTTCGTCTGGATTGTGTGGTCATTTTCTTGGGTTCCCGATCAACTTCTAACATAGGAACTGGTGGCTAAGTGGCATTCAACATTCACTCATGGAGTTTTCTCTCATCCCGTCTGTTTAGTGGGACACTGAAAAACCCCAGTGGCTTTGTACTCACAAAGGTCGGAGCTGGGGGAGGAGATGGGGCTGGGTGTTTGGAGAGCACTAAGGGCAGACCAAGGGCAGACCAAGGCCCCATGTGCAGCTGTGACTTTTGCATGCTTCATGAGTCTGGGGCTACTTCCCTTTCCAGGAACAAGACTGTAATAGTGGCAACAAATGACACTGTTAGGAAAAGCAGCCAAGAAGATGCTAGAACATTTGGGAATTTGTAATGTTTAAATCAGAAAAAAACAAACCACAGACAATTATAGTTCCATCAAAACCCAAGAAAGCATCTGCCTGTGTTTCAGCCCACTGGTTTTCTTCTCTCTAAGATGCTGCAGGAAGCTCTGTAAGCCTTTCATCTGAGTCCCCTCAGACCTGACAGCAGACCCTGGGAACATCAAACCTGGTCATCACTCTGCATCCCAGGGAATAGTCTAGAATGGGAGCTGCCATGACAGAGTGTTGATGGAAGGTCCCCGGCTGAACTCCCCGAGGGAGTGTGTGCGTCTTAACAGGTCTGCACAATTCTTGTTTACTTTTATAAAAGACTGACTTCATTTTTGATTGTGTGTGGGGTGTGCAGGTTGGTGGCAGAATCCACACCTTTCCTGAGGCTTCCTTGACTCCTGGGGTTTGGTCCCTGCCTTCATCTCACCCAGGTCTAGCCAGACCCAGTGTGAATCACCCAAAATGTGATTCAGCTCACAAGGGACCCTTTCTGGACTTCCTCTGTGCAGCCCCAACCCCTCCTCTATCCATTTTGCCAGGTTTCCAGAGCCCTTATGATGCACTTAGTGCTGGAGAAGGGGACAGGGATTGATGCTGGCAACAGTCTCCAAATCCTAGACCTGTAGGTGGACTGAGTCAGCAGAACAGAAGACCCGTAGGGGCTGAAGATCCTGAGAGGAGGTGCACCTCTGCTGAGATTTCTTTCCATCTTCTGACCCTCAAACTGTTAGCACTCGGGAACAAGTCACGGTTGGAAGACTGTTGCATCGAAGCTCTTTGGTAACAGATTTAAATAATAGATGTCATAGGCATCTGAGATCTCTCCTGGAGAGCAGCCGTCTATCATGAAGATCTACAGGACTGGAGCAGAGCTGCCCCAGCAAGTACACACCCTCCAATAACTAGACAACTACTTTCCCTGTCTGTCTGAGCTTCATCAGCCCTGCAGTGGCAGCCACAGCCAGAGAAAAGTAAGGTACCATTTGCATTAGTATGTGGCACTAGCTTCTAGTCTACCTCGCAGCTGGACAGTCATCTCTCTCTCCACTGTGGTTGGGAGACTGGATGAGCAAGGCAGAACAGATGCACAAACCTGCTTTTAGTTACAGTCGGGTTGCCTCTTCTCTGCACGACCTTGGACAAGCTGTTTCGGTTATGGACCCTTTCCTGTGACCCATGGATGTACTTGGTGCTCATCTTCCCACGCTACCCCTGGGAGCTGGAATTGTCTGTGTGGTGACTCGGGAGTCCTTCCTCACCCCAGTCCTCAGCCTGAGGGAATTTGGTGCTTGACTGGGACACACGGAGGAAAGGGCAGTGCGGGAATAAAGACAGCACACTGTAATAAAAACATTCCCCCTTTGCTCGGTTTCAAGAACAGAACTGAAATTGGGAGAACTATGTTGTGCCCATCCAAGCTCGGCCATGAACACTAAGCCCTTCTACTGTGCAGGCCGCACATAGCCCCTTGCGAGGAAGCCCTCTGCTGCACTTCATGCATCCTCGAGTTCTGGTCCGGAAACACCCCACCCGGGTCTCTTCTAGAGCCACCATCCCTAAAACCTTTGCAGGTTTATGACCCTCTTGCTATGGCTTATGTTTGGCCTATTTAATTATGGGCCAAGAACCTCTAGAAGTGTGTGGTCAATGTTCAGACAAGACATGCTGGAGCTTGAGGAGGAGTTATAACAGAGGCTGAGGAGATGAATCAGTGGGAACCCAAGTTTGGGCTTCAGTACCCAAGTGAAAAGCCTGGCCTGGTGTCATACACCTGTAATCCTAGCACTGGGAGGCGGGAATGACAGGCTCCCTGGAGCTCACTGACCATCTAGTATTGCTGAATTGGTGAGCCCTGGGATCAACGAGAGACCATAGAGTGGCAGAGGGAGACACCTGACATCACCCTCTGCCCTCCCTTGCACATGTACACATGCAGGCATGCACCTCACACACAAAACTATAGCACACATTCTAATTGCCTTAATAACAGAAGCTCAGAGTCAGCTATCAGGGGGTAGAAGCTGAAGGATCAGAGAAGGAGAGTGGCCAGTCACTAGGTCTTCCTTCTACCAATGCTCAGATCAAAAGGGCGATCCTGTCCTCAGACTTACTGCAGGGAGCTCCTGTCTCTCTCTGCCCAGCCATATCACTCCTGTCTCCACCTCCCTCATGCTGGGATTAAAGGCGTGTTATCCCTAGTGCTGTGATCACCTTTGTGTGAGCTCTGTTTCTCTTTTAGACTGGATCAATTTTGTGTAGCCCAGGGTGGCCTTAAACTAACAGAGATCCGTCTGTCTCCCGAGTCCTGAGATTAAAGGTGTGAGCCACCACTGCCTGGCCTCTAGTGGCTTAACTCTGCACTCTGATCTTCAAGTAAGCTTTATTTGTTAAAACGGAAACAAAAAAATCACACACAAAACACAACTTTCTTAAAAGAAGGAACTGAGGGTCTGCAGCGATGGCTCTGTGAGTGAAAAGTGCAAGGACCTGAGCTCAGATCCCCAGCATCCATGGAAAGCCCAGTGCAGCAGCACACATCTGTAATTCCGGACCTGGATCGTGGGAGAGAAAGGCAGATTACTGGGGCTGGCTAGCCAGCCATTCTATCTGATCAGTGAACTGCAGGTTTGGTGAGAAAGCCTGTCTCAAGGTAAGATAAGGTAGAGAGCGATGGATGAAGACATCTGACTTTGGCTTCTAAATACACATGCATGCATGTGCGTGTATGAGTATGCATGTGACACACACACACACACAGAATAAAATCCAGAGATGACTCATTTCACTCTGGAGCCATGATAGCTGATGCCAGTCATCATAGCTGAACCCCAAAGAGGTTAAGAGGAGTTGCTAGATGTCACAATTTGGAGGGCAGTGGGCTGTGGCCAGTGTCTAGGCACATCTGGAGCTCCTCTGAGGGACCCATGTGCAGGCTGAGCCCTCCACTGACCACAGCTCACATCCCCACGGTGGCAATCCCAACAGCTCTCTGTGGAACTCCTTCACCTCTTCCCAGAGAGTTCCCACCACTTCTCAAGAGTCCCATCTGTGAATTTAATCAGCCAGCTGCCATCACAAGTCTTCCAGACCCTTAATAATTAAGACTTTCTTTGAAGACAGACCTAGCCTGCCCCAGCCATCCCTTAGAGACTGTTGTGTGACTCTGCAGGTATTTTAACCCCATATTATACACCCGATGTACAATCCATGTTCCGTTACTGCAGTGTCTCGAAAATGTAACTTCTCCAGGGAGAGTCTGTGAGCGTGCTCTGAAGAGATTCTGTCAAAATTCGAACATAAGAAATTGCTTGCAATGCTGTTGATGCTGCTGCTGACATTGGCAGGTGCTTAGGAAAGCGCTGACGTGTTCATTAGGAGAGCGCACTTGTGCATCAAGACACTGAAAATGCTCGTACTCTTATCCCTTTCCCGCAGGAAGGAAACATCTAGAAAAGTAACTCAAAGAAGCAAATCAATAAGAGGAAATGAGTTTCTGCACATGCATGCTAAGATGTTCATTTTTGGCTAATAGCAAACATTGAACCTCTCGCATCCTATCAGTTCGTAACAGAATCAATGTGTGTCCTCCTTCCCTATCATGGAGATATACGCTGCCAGTAAAGCTAGGACTGTACTGCTGTGTCAGGAAACACAATATTGAGTAGAAAATAAAGAAGATGGAAAAATTACAACCTACACCAATTATGTAAAAGTAAGTCTATATGGCCAAAGAGTGTCCTAAGGGAAAGAACAGATCCCGTCCAGTCGGGGTCGGATGGAAGCTGCAGTGGCACCTGCCATGATCCGGTTCAGTCGGGGGTCGGATGGTGGAAGCTGCCACTGCTGTCAGCACAAGGGCAGCAAGGCAAGCAAGCCTGCTGTGCCCCAAGGAAGTTCAAGTCGCTCATGTGACCTGAGACAAAGGTTCAGGGCCCCCTGGGACCACTCAGTTCTCACTAGATCCAAGATCCTTGTCATTGCTGGCACCAACGTTTTCCTCAGAATTTTTTGCATAAGTCTCTGGACAGCAGGCTGGAAGAAACAAGAATGGTGCTTTCCCCGGGACAGCCTTCTGCTCTTGGGAGAAGCAGGTAGCCCAGCCTCTCACTTCCTGGGAGTGTACTTCTAAGGTGAGAATTTCACACCTTTTCCCAGATTCGAGCAAAGTATACGTGTTTTGGAAGAGAAGAGACTTTTCTGACATTTTTGCAGGAAAGACCATTTTAAAGCACAACTGACCAACAGTAAAATGTGACAAACATGAAGGAGAAAATTTCTGAGACTTGTGTAAATAAAAGTTTATAGACAGACAATTGGAAGCAGGAAAATAAAGAAAACCGCAAAGCCTTTCTTCTAGGACTCTGTGTACAAATCACTTGTAACAAAGACTCACAACTCACGAGTGAAAACTGTCTCTGATCCCTACAGGTGCATCACACACACGTGCATCTTTACACACATACTCACACACACTAATAATAAATAAATAATCTTGTAAGTCTCGCTTATAATTACAAAGCATCATTAGTAAGACAAAATTAAAGCCATAAACTGAAATAAAGTACACCTGAAATACACACCTAACAAAGTAACTTTTATTAGGAATGTATAAATGTCTTTCACAACTCAAAAATTATACACACACACTCATACATACACATGTACACTTGCTCATACACAAACATTTTCTCTCTCACACACACTCATATACACACCACATTCCTGCATACATTCACACACACTCACAGACACATGACACATATATGACATACACTCACACACACTTGTACACTGTAACATGAGGGCTGGCTTGTTGGGGTTACTGTCCCACCCAGTACCCCGCAGCTGACAAGCCCCAAAGAAAATCACACAGAGAGTCTACATTAGGTTATACACTGATTGGCCCATTAGCTCAGTCTTCCTACCAGCTCCCATAACTTGTATTAACCCACTGTCAGCCACATGGCCAGTACCTTTTCTCAGCTGAGTTGCTACATGTTGCCTCCTTGGAGATCTGCGCAGGAATGCCCAGGGAGCTTCCTGCTTCCCAGACGTCTCCTCGCCCTGCCTCTACTTCCTGTCTGGTTGACCCGCCTATGCTTCCTACCTGGCCAATCAGCATTTATTTAAAACATGATTGACAGAATACAGACAAGTCTCCTGCACCAGTACACATGTTATATGTACATACTTATTCACACACAACACACATTCATACACATACACCACAGTCACACACTCACACACAGACTCACAAACACACAGTCATACACACACTCATATACTCCCCCCACTCCACATACACACACTCACAACCTCACTCATACACACACACACACACACACACAGAGAGAGAAAACTTGGACAAGCAGAAAACACAAGGCCCAACAGGTGGATGAAATGTTCCAAACCATCAATTATCGGAGAAAAGCGCATTAAACACAAATAGACACGCCAGCTCACTGCTGGAAGGGATCAATGGCTGAGCCTGACAGCTTGAATATCATTGGGGATGTGGGGGAAACTGAACAGGGTATGTGGAGTGAGCAGCTAACGTGGCAAAAAGGACTGTGCTAAGACCACACAGAACCTTAAAGACCTAAGGATTTGTGCAAAATGCCAAAACCTTTGGGGCAGCACCTAAAAAAGCTTCAGTCAACACAGTGACACCAGCGACTGAAGTGTTAGAAACGCCACTGTTCCCATTATAAGCATTTTGCTGCCTTGTGTATTAAAACTTCTCCATCTACTCTTAGTTCAGGAAACAGCCCTCACTCAGACCGGAAGGACTAAATATCAGCCGAGGCAGCAGCCAGTCCAGTCTTTGAGCCAGGCCATCTGTGGACTCTGACTCTGAGGATAACTATACTGGGGTGTGGGGGAGGTTGACACAGCTGTCTGGTTCTCTCCAGCGCTATGGACACCTGCTTCTTGGCAGACTGCTCAGCTCAGTTCTGCATTTCAACCTTGGCTGTACATGGACTTGGCTGACATTCTCTGGGTTAGGATGTAACCACTTGGTGATAGAGGTGGATGGATAGGGTGGACACCTGGGGTACATGACTGAGAAAACCTGTGAGCCCAAGGACATGACATTTTAAATAAAAGACAACTAAAGGAATCTACATAACCCATCCATGCTTCAGAGTTAAAGAGAGAGCCAGATAGTAGCGGAGTCTAAAGCAGAGGAAAAAAGGGATGGTGAAGTCTCAGTATCACACATGGAGCTCCCAGCCAGCATGGGGCTGGTGCTGCCAGACGGGGAAGGAGACAGAGTCTGGTCTGAGGCAGGGGGACAGAGAGAACTGGAATCCAAGGCTGAATAAAAAGAAGAAAACTGAGCAGGAGCGTGCATCTCTTTTTGCTTTCGGACTGCAGGTGCAATGGGGACCAGCTGCTTCATGCTCCTGCCACTCTGATGCCACCTCTCCACCATGATGGACTGTCACCTTCAAGCCATGAACGAAGATAAACCCTTCCTTTCTTAATTTGCTTTGCCAGGCATTTTGACATAGCTACAAGAAAAGTAACAATACACATGGAGAGTGTGTCATTTATGCCGTCTTTATTTTTCAAGGTTTCTAATAGAGACATGGAATGGAATGGAAGTCATAGGGGTAATCCCAAGTAGGATTTTCTGAGCTCCCTTAGCTGTATATTTAGGTGTCCTTCAAATTTTGGGGGAAATAACCTCATCCCTTACGATCCACCCCAATAGTTTGGCACACAACTGTTCCTGCATTTCTGCTCATCTCCCCTGTGGTTTGCATCGGGTGAATTCTCTTTACTTCCTTGGGATTGCAGAGTCCATCCCTTGTCATCAGTGTTCATCTCTGGGCTCACCCTGAGACTGGGGTCTGTTTAATGTAATTCTCAGTTCCTTGATTTCCTGTCTGTTCTTCTGTAGAACCAATTCTTAGCCAAGGCTTCTTTCTTTCTCCATTTGTCTCTGGAGACTCTGTTATTGCTGTCTGAAGCATCTTTAACTCATCAGACAAGACCACAATCCTATGTGCCTAAGGCCTGGCACACAGTGACTTCCTGCCTTCTGTTTATCCTAGAGGAAGATGGTCCAGGGCTGGAGAGACAGTTCAGTCACTAAAGGGCTTACTGTACAAGCATGGGGAGCCAAGTTCATTGAAGGAAATGTTCACTGTGAGGGAGAACTTTGAGGTTTCCTATGCTCAAGCTATGCCTAGTTCAGACCACTTCTTGTTACCTGTGGGTCAATATGTAAGGACTCTCAGCTCCATCTCCAGCACCATGTCTGCTGTATGCCACCATGTCACACCATCACCAGAACATATGTAAAATGTAAAATGATGATAATGGGGTAAACTTCTGAAAATGTAAATCACCCCAATTAAATGTTTTTCCTTTATAGGAGTTGCTGTGGCCATGGTGTCTCTTCATAATAATGGAAACCCTAACTAAGGCACTATCTTACTTTCACAACAAATGAACTCACAAACATGCACACGCACACACACGCGCACACACACACACACACACACACACACACACACGATGACCTGTGGAGTATCTCCTGTGTTCTCTCCACAATATTGATCCACATGCATTCTGAGCAAGGCCCTTTTCAGCAAGAGAGAAGGTAACACTGTGTTCTCGGTCCCTCCCCACTGGTCTGGCAAGCTATACAGCCTGCTGCTGCTCTGAAATGTGACTGAACACATCCCGGCTGTAGGAAAGTCCAGTCAGTAGACTTTGTTCCCACAGAATGAGTGGAGGACACTGACAGGAAATTGTCAGCAGCAAAAGGGGGGTGAGTTGGGAATCAGCAATTTGTCAGGGGCAATGGAGTGGAGCGAGCTAGGCCTCCTGTGAAATTAACATATGTGCTAATTGTCCGTGCAGCAGAAATGGTTGGCTGCCACTCATTTACATTTGATTATTGTATTTGCAGGTTTTAATTGCATTTGAATATTTCTGCTGTTAATGCTGTCAAGTTCGTCATTAGTTGTCAGCCATTCCCCGTGCTGCTTTGGCTGGGGAAATGCAAGTGTCCTCCTGGGTTCCCTTTCCTACTGAGGATAGAGGTGCTGGGCCTATTAGGGCCTTGGTTTTGGGAGCTGTCCCGGGTGCTGATTCAGAAATCCCAGCTCCAACTTCCCCTTCATTCTTCATTCATGTCTTTAGCATCTGTGACATTTCAGCAATGTTACTAAGCCTCTCTAGTCCTCAATATCACACACTGTGGAACCATTATATAGAATTAAAAGCCTCAATGGTTGAAGGGCTTGACACGAGGCAAGGCTTAATCACCAGGGACTGTTAATTCTTTCTTATGTCTGTCCCCTATGCCCACTGACTTGGTGATATACCAGCCTCCTACCCTGCCTCATTGCTTCCTTCTTCCCTTAAGAACCTGGCTCTTAGCCTCCCTCCCATCAAGGGACATGTCTGTTGAACACTCACGGGCCTTGCATAGCTCGCCATAGCCTGCAGGACCATTTCCAAGCCTCAGAATTTGGCATGCAAAACTTTATAAGCAGGGGGCAGGCTGCTGGGGGCAAGAATGGCTTATTCCCAGTGCTGAAAGCACTGAGGGAAGATGCCCTCACCACCATCATTTTTAGAATGGCCTCTTCTAAATACAGAGGCATTGGCCAAGTTGCCCCTTTGCTGGGCAGCATAGTGCCTGACTAGTCTATATGGGCACAGCAAAGCTAGCCCTTTGCTTGGACTCTGGAGAACTCTCAGGCCTCACCATGATAGCATAGGGCTTCCCTGGCTCCACTCAGCTCTCCCGCTCCTTCGTGTTCTGCATATTGATACCTTTGGTGCTCTCCAATTAAGCATCTGTCTGTAAATGGAGGCTGCTTGTTCATTCCCTGGCCACCAAGACCCAAATAATCACACACACAGAAACTGTATTAATTACAACATTCTTTGGTTTATTAGCTTGGGATTCTTATTAACTAACCCTTACATCTTAAATTAAGCTATTTCTAGTCATCTGTGAATCACCATGAGGTTGTGTGAGCTGCACAAACACAATACCTTAAACAAGAGCAGAAATACATATACAAAGTGTAACAAATCAACCTCAAATTTGTATCAATAGATCAAAGCCCATACCAATGCAAAGTATTCATCTCTATATCATATCCCCCTTTAAATGAAAACAAACATTTATAAATAGTCATTTTGGGAATTTGGGTGTTTTCTCCAAACTGCTTCCTGCTGTTTATTGGGTGAAATATTTTTAGGGTTCATGGAGACCTTTTGGAGGTCTTGTTCCGTCAAACCACTTAGCCTGGAAGGAATCCACAGGCTCCCATCTTCTGTGTAAACAAAAGCAGAACCTCTTTTCCAAAGCAAAAAATCATTAGACCCAAATTTGGGAAATGAACATGTAGTCTCTCTGGTTATATCTGTCTTAGTTAGGAAGAAACACCATGATTCTTATAAAGAAAAGCATTTCATTGTGGTAGCTCAGCTAAAGTTCAGAGGTTTAGTCCATTATTGTCATGGCAGGAAGCAAGGCAGCATGCAGGCAGATATGTTACTAGAGAAGGAGCTAAGAGTTCTTACATCTTGACTCACAGGCAGCAGGAAGTGATCTGAGACACTGGGTGTGACTTGAGCAGAGATTAGACTTCAAAGCCTACCCCCACAGTGACACACTTCCTCTAACAAAGCCCACCCCCACAGTGACACACTTCCTCTAACAAAGCCCACCCCCACAGTGACACACTTCCTCTAACAAAGCCACACCTCCACAGTGACACACTTCCTCTAACAAAGCCACACCCCCACAGTGACACACTTCCTCTAACAAAGCCACACCCCCACAGTGACACACTTCCTCTAACAAAGCCACACCTCCTATTAGTGCCACTCCCTTTCGGAGCCATTTTCTTTCAAAGCACCACAGCATCCCCTCACAAGTAGACCTTCTTGGTAATTTTCACTGCTTCTTGGAACCTTTCTTTTAACTCAGACTCCTTTCCCACAATTGTCTCTAAGCCTTTCTTTCTGAGCATAGACTTCCTTATACCATTCCTTCTAGAACTCAGCAGCCCCAAAAGTCTCGGCTCCCACAGCCAAGGACAATTTAGAGAAACCCCTGATCTCCTGGAAGAGTCTTGGACTGGATCCTCCAGGACCTTTTGTGTCTCTGTTAGTGCTAATCTCACTTTGTTGCCATCTGTCCAGTTGTCTGGTTCTTGCCCCAACTCCATGCTCCTGCAGGACACATCTCAAACATTGTGGTACCCAGCCAGGGCCTGGTTTCTGTTTAATGGTGAAAATCTCATCATAACCAGTAGACATTTGGTGAGGGTAGTGTGGATTTTCATTGTTGGGAAAACTCAAAGGCATTTGGAAGCTTCAGTTCTCCTGTACCCTCTCCAGGCGCAATGAGCATTCTGAGAAGCTGAGAGTCTTAGTGTAAGCAGCTTCCTGTTCATGGTTGTGTGTGTGCACATGAGCTTGTGTGTGTGTGTGTGTGTGTGTGTGTGTGTGGTGTGTACTGGGCAGATCATCATTAGAATGAAAGGTCTGACTCCACTACTTAGGATGCACAGATTGTCCACTTAGTTTGCCATTTGGATATTCAGAGTCCATGTTTGGCGCCCCTTTGGCTGGGTTTCTGGCATGGGTTGGAGGATGGCTCCCCCACCCTGTTCTGGGAATGCTAGAAGTAGGAGCTAAAAGTGGCACCTTAACAGATGCAGAGAGAGATGAGTGGGTAGTGCCATTTTTTACAAGCCTTTCTTGAGAGAACTGCCAAAAGGGTCAGACAACTAACACCCTTTATCCCCAGTGACCGGGAAGCCTCTCATCAGGCTCTATTTTCCAGGAACCAGAAACTTCTAACAGCACCGCCTGGAGATAAAATGTCGAGTCCCCATGGATGCTGGGAAAAGTACAGCCTGTGGTTGCACGTGGAGTCCAGTGGAGGATGAATGCCATATGAAGCAGATTGGAGAGTTGGTACCTGCCATACTTCCTGGTTTGCATGCTCAGATTTCCTCTGGCTGCCACCATTGTGACCCACCCCACCCCCACCTTTTTCAGTATACAGGAGCAGATCTGATATTCCAAGTTTTAGGCTTGGAAGCCTTCATGTTACAGCCCATGAGGTTTTCTGAGAAGTGTCACTGAGGACTTTCCTAGACTGGGAAGGGAGATGGCACACTGAACTCCGAGGGCAGGGAGCACATTGAAGGAAGGCAGGCTAAGACCCACGGTCCTAGGGCAGATGTGTATCTGCTGGTCCTGGGGAACAGGTGTGGTCCTAGGGCAGATGTGTATCTGCTGGTCCTGGGGAACAGGTGTGGCCAGGAAGGGATGGAGTAGAAATGGGTCTGGAAAGAACAAAAGCGAAACCGTGGTGGGGGTTCGGTGAGCAACTGCAGGAAACTGGCTGAGGAACAACTTAGAGAAGTTTGAGAGAGGGATCAGAGTGACCTCGCTGTCTTCATAAGATCCCTGCATCCTCAATGGGAGTGAAAGGTTGGGCTTGAGCAAGAGAAAGACCATCAGGAAAATGCCTACTATACTTGTCAGAAGAGTGATGGTGACAACTGAGGCCAGACTGGAGCTGGGGAAGTGAGAAGTCTGGGTTCAGGGGATTTTCAAGACTCCTTATGGAAATGTGTGAGCTGCAAAAGAGACGGGAGATCAGAATTACCTATGTGTGTACCGCTGTAGAGCAAAATGGAGTTACTCTGTTGAGCATGGACTCTAAGAGGCTGATGGAGTGAGGGGGTGGAGAGCTGCTAGCTATCCACGAGGTGAGCTGAAGACATGGGAGCATCAGATGGGACTCCTTAAACCCCAACAGGCAACACACAGGAACACACCCAGGAACACGCACGGAGAAGAGCATGTATGCAGCTCTGATCAAGCCATAAAAATGCATCCATCCCATTGTTCTCTCTCTCCCCCTCCTCTCTCTCAGTAGACATGAGCTACTTATAGTAAACATCATCCTTCTAGACTGAGAAAAAGACCCAGGCTAATTATGTCACATCAGCCTGCATTTGCATAACTAGTGTCTGATAAAGCTAGGGCTGTGCCCCAGGTAGCTCACAGCAGACCCTTCTCAGCACAGCAGGGAGAGCCATTGGAGTCACAGCACACCACCCATCCACTCTCAGTCCTTCAGGGGCTCCAACCTCATCCAAACAGCAATAAGTAAGAGTGTGGGCAGTGATTAGTTTTTGAGCTCCCATCCAGGTCCTCTGTGCAAAGTCTGGTACCAAATAGCTATGTGCTTAGATCAGGCTGGCCTGTGGGCATGTAAATAGGAGATGATTTTGATGATACTTATTGAGATGGGAAGACCCCACCAAGTTCAGGCAGCTCCATTCCTTAGGAAGGAGAGTCTAATGTGTGCGAATGCATAGACTACGTTATTGCTCTCTGCTTTTACTGGAGATGTGACGTGACTAACTGCTACCAGGTATTTTCATCATGCCTTCCCCACTATGATGGGCTGTAAGAGGCTATCAGCTCCTAAGTTGATTTTGTCCGAGTATTGTACCACAGCTAGGAGAAACCACATGAAGATATACAGTCGTCACTCATTCACAGGGTGCCTGCTCCATGCTGCTTCCAAGACCCAGCAGAAGTGGCAGACCCAATTCCTGCCCTGAGTGTCATTCACCCACAGAAGGTGAATCCTGTCGACAGGCTGTCTAACTAAGTCTCTGGTTTATAGAAGCGGCAAGGGAGTAGGGAGACAGATGACAGACAGACAGATGGATAGGGTGGCTAAGCTCTGCTTGCCTGTGTGTTTATAGGATGGTGCTGAAACGCGTCAGCCCGAAGAGCATAGCTAACATGGTGGGGGTGGGCCTGGCAGAGCAGGGGAGCGAACAGTTTGATGGCTCCTCTTTGGAGTCCCCTCTTTCATGTATCAGACTCTTTCTGGTTCCATGGCCTCCCTTCAATTGATCACCAGTCCTGGGAGCTTAAATTTGAAGTTTCTCTCCATATTTTATGACGGAACTTTCTGTCAATTACGTTTACACTTAACTAAGAGAAGCAGCACCCGGCTTCAAAGGAGTGAGATGAAGCACTCGCCAATTCTACATGGTTCTCAGAAGCACAGTGTGGGTCCTGGGAAGGTCACATCTTCTCTTTCAGCTTTGTGTCTGCAACTCCATCACAGACAGGAAGCCATGAGTTCAAAAATTACATCCAGAGCCCACATCCTACAGTCTCTTTCCCTGGTCCCGAGTGACAATTACATCCAGAGCCCATGTCCTACGGTCTCTTTCCCCCGGTCCTGAGTGACAGAGAACCAGAGTAACTCTATGTCCATGGTGCCAGCAGCACGTGACTCCTGGAGATAACTGTAAGCAATTGTTTAGGCTGAGATTAACCTCTTAGAACATCTTCAAGAGATTGTCTTCATTATGTTAATAGATACTGGAAGATCACCTTAACTATGGGTGAAGCAGTTTTCTAGGCTGAATAGCCTAGACTGTGTAAAATAGAGCTGGCAAACGGAGCATTAACATTAAATACTAATTCATTGTTTTCTGGTCTTGACTATGGCTGTGAGGGGACCAGTTAACTCAAGTCCCTGTAGCTGGGGTTCCCTGCCATGATGGACTGTACCCTGGATCTGTGGAACAAATCAATTCTTTCTCTCTAAAGTCCCATGAGCAAGACCTTCAGCCTCTCTAAATCTCCTCAGTCTCCAAGGACTGAGCTGACTCTGAACCTCTTGGGGGTGGTTACTTGAGAGGACTCTTAGGAGGTGACATTCCAGCTATAAAGCTGGAGCCCTCAGCCCACAAACACATCATCTTCATGGAAACAGACACGGGCACTCTCCCCTGTGTGGTGCTAGAAGCACCATAGTAGTTTAAGTCTTGACTTGTGGCACTGTCTGCGGTGTCTTCAGTGTGCTGAGGGAGTGCCCCACGTGTGAGCATGGAAGGTTTCAGGGTCTCATCTGAGCTAAGAAGACAAAATGATGGCTTCCATCAGCTTAGGTTAGAGGGAATCCATGCAGGCCATGCTAGTGGGGAAATATTGCTGCATGGAACGTTATTCTAAACCATGTAGAGAAATATGGTATTAGTTCAAGCTGGAACCCTTGAAAACTGGTAATGAGGCTGGAAAACCTTCTGTGACGGTAACAGTTATGGTAATAAATCTCTCAATTAGTTCTAATGTGCAGACACTTTATACAAATGAAAACAATGCTTTCTTCTGTCTGCTTATGAAATATATCACACCTTTTATGCCCAGGTCATCTAAACTGTCATCCACCCATGGGCTGGGAGTCTGGGGGCTGAATTCTGATTTGGAAAATTTATTCTGTCATAACATTGTTGGCTTCTGCCCCCAAGAAACTCAGAAGCTGGCAGAAATGTCACAGAAGAGACATGTGACAAGAGGCACAAGTGACATGACATCCTGTGATACTATGAGATCAGGGGACATGGTGGCTTAAGGCAAGAGTCAGTCTCAAAGGTGAGGGTGTGAGTATAAGATAGTTTCTGAAGAAGAGAACACGAGGAGGAGGAAGAGGAGGAAGAAGAGGAAGAGTCACACATCCAAAGCAGAGGCCTCTGCATCTCTGCACTGTAGGATTCAGTCTGAAAGTCTGCATCAGAGCAGGCAGTGGCAGATCTGGGGCACCCTGGATGTCTGTCTCAGAACTTATTCTGTGCCCCACATACACTCAGAGCTAGGTGCCTAGGAATGAAGAACAAGTCCGAAGCTGTGGTGAGGTGGGTCACTCTGGAGACTCTGTTGTGCTACCAATCCGGAACTTTGATGACCTCATGGTGGATGTGACCACATACTGACAGGAAAAAATAGTGACACCCCAAGGTCTTCAGAACTTACCTGAAGAGTTCGTAGGTCCAAGGCGACATCAGGAAAGGAGCTGCAGGAGCACATGAGTCGAAGAGAATGAGGGAGGGCTGAGACCCAAAGGCAAGGGGGGCAGAGGAGAGGAAGGAAGACACAGAAGCTGGACATGGCCACAGCATGCCTGCACAGTTCACATCTGTGCCACGCTGGCATCAGTCGTTCTCAGAGAAGGGGGATGCTTAGAGAGTTTAAGACAGAAAGCTTCCTGCTGAGTTATCAGCAGAGCCAGGGCCCAGGCCAAATTCACTGTGACTTTGAGTTCAGTGTGGCCTGACCGAAGCAGTGGCCCCCACTTTGCCCTCCACCATGTGAGCAATCCCTCTGCAGCGACTGCAGCACAGGCTTGGGAGAGAGGCAGTAGCTGAGCTGTGCACGACTCTCAGTTAAAAGCAAGGGTGAAACAACCCGCCCAGCCCCACAGTCTGGCACACTGATGCATGAGCCAAACACACAGTAGCTGCTTGAAGCCTTGCACTTCGGAGGAGTCTGTTTGGCAGCACAGATTTTCCACCAGACATGTGGTTAGTCATGTGACTCTCAGCTGTCTCAGTGCTGCGGCGTCAGAGCCACCCTCCACTGCCATTTGACATCCTAGATTTAATCACACTTTACAAGGGGGTTTCCTCACAAGGTTTTGAAAGACAACACAGTTGTCTGAACAGAAGGAGGGAATATTTTCATACTGATTAGTGAGACTCCCATTTTCCTGCTGGCTATTCATTTTCCCCAATGATGACACCGAGAAGTCCACTCGTCTCTAGCTCTGACAGTTGTCCCAATTGAAGGCTTTTTGTCTAAGGGTTCAATAAAGCAATGCATTTTCCTGCCAAGTGTTGCCTGCTTCTGGCCCATGAGTCATTTGACAAGACTTTGCATTTCTCTAAGAATTCAAGAAATCCTAATGACTCTCCAAGCCTATTCACCTGTGTCTGTCTCTATCAGGATCAACAGAACAGGATAACCATCAAATACTCAATACCCGTAGCCTTAGAAACCATGTCTGCTGAGTCCACTCTCCTTACAGGGACATAGGAGGGCAGCATGGCCATCAGAACAGCTGCATGTACACCTGAGAAGCCTTTAATGAGAAAGAAAACACCGGCTGCATGGATCAACCCAGAGGAGGTGATCTCTGAAGGAGTACACACAGATAATATTGGAATGGTTTAGTAGGTAAGGGTTCAGAATACAGTAGGCCTGGCCTCAAAGTCAGTCCTCCCATTTAAAAGTTGTGTCTGCCTCGATTTTTACTCTTTCCTATTCCATCAACATAATATATGTGTGACACCTAATCTAAAGAATTGCTGCAGGGTACAGAGTGTATGAAAAGCTGCATACAAGGTGTAAATAAAAACCACAGTGGACAATGCCTTATATCCATCAGGTGGCTAATGTGTGCAAGCACACACACACACATGCACACACTCACACTTGCAATGCGCAAGTGTGGGTAAGGACGTAAAGAAACCAGAAGATTTGGGAACTGCTGGTCTGAGTGTGAAATGGCACTCCACTATGGGAAACAGTGTGGCGGCTCCTGACAAACTAACAGCAGACTTACCATACCACTCAGCAGTCCTGCTTCTGAGTAGGACATATTGAAATCAGGGTTGAGAAGTGGGATGTATGTACCACAATCATAGTAGCAATTCTCATAGTAGCCAAGAGGGGGCGCCAGAGGAACAAGACATTCATGCAGTTGAAGATCATTCACTCATAAAAAGAAGACAGTCCTGTCACACGCTACAATATGGATGACCCCCAAGGACACAGTCACAAAAGACAAATAATGACTTGGCAAACAGAGCAACCAACAAGAGACCTTGTGTCAAGGTGGATAAGAGCCAACATCTAAGGTTGTCCTTGGACCTCCATGCGCATCCCATGGCATGCATGTTTTCTGATAACACAGAGAGAGAG
>JAQHUG010000389.1:753526-782808 GCA_028555095.1 Dicrostonyx torquatus | reverse complement strand
AATAGCTAGGCAGGAGGTAGAGGTGGGACTTCTGGGCAGAGTGAGAACTCTGGGAAGAAAACGGCAGAGTCGCCAGCCAGATGTGGAGGAGGCAGCATGGGCAGTATGGAGAGATGAGGTGAGGAACCATGAGACAGAATGTAGACAAAAATAAATGTGTTCATTTAAGTTATAAGCACTAGTGGGACAAGTTTAAGCTAAGGCTGAGCTTTTATAATTAATAAATCTCTGTGTCATTATTTGTGATCTGGCAGCCTGAAGAAAAACCCAACTACACCCAAAAGTGATGAAGACTTTACTCCCTATGCCTCTGGGGAACACTTAGGCCCCAACCTATCAGTACTACACAGCACCTAAGAATAAATCCCACAATTAACGTGTGACTGCATGTGGGTAGTACTGTAACACTGCAGTGAAAAGCTTATAAAAACTAAACACATGGAGGGAAAGGCCATGTCATAGATCCAATAATAAAAATGTCAGCTCCTCTAAAATTAATCTATAAATCCAATGGTTTTTCTTGTCAAAAGCTGAAAGTTTTAATAGAACTTGACAAATGGATTCAAAAGTCTATCTGGAAGAACAAAGAGTGAAGACACCCAAGAGAACTTTTGAAAAATGAGCTGAGACTGGCTCACTAGGACCCAGAACTTCTGAGAGGAGTGCAATAGGAATGGTGGTGCTGGGGAGGGCAGCAGAGCTCAGGCAGGCCCAGGGCAACAGGAAGTGTGGCTGGTGGCAGAGGCAGGGTCTGTCGAGCATGGGACAGAAAACATACAACATAATATTGAAAGGGAAGGTGCATGAACGAGCTTCTGTCAAAATAAAACATCTCTGTCAAAAGACAAAATAGAAAGAGTAAAAACAGAAGCTGCAGATTTGAAAATCATATTTGCAGTATGAGGAATTGACACAAATTTGATATCCGTGTTGCATGAAGAGCTCTGTGTGTGGGGCAGGAGTGTTAGCTCAATACGGTGTGGCGCTCCTGCAAAGGCCAGATTTCAGAGCCCAGTACCTATGATGACTGGCTCACAACTGTAACTCTAGTTCCAAGGGGATGTGACATTCTATTCTGGTCTCTGAAGGCACCTGCACTCATGTACACATAACCACATGTAAACACATATGAAGAGACGCACACACATGTTCATGCATGCGCATCTGCACACACACAATAAATTAAAATGAATATATTGAAAAAGAATTACATGCATTAATTTTTAAAAGCACTACTCAATAATAAATTTAAAGTATAGGGCTGGAGAAATGGCTCAGCAGCTAAGAGAGCTGGCTGCTCTTACAGAGGACCCGGGTTCAATTTCTAGCACCCACATGGCAGCTCACAATTGTCTGTAACTACAGTTCCAGGGGCTCTGACACCCTCACACAGTCGTGAATGCGAACAAAATAATAATGCACATAATATAAAATTAAATAAGACAAAATTAAAGTACAAATTGACCAAGGTACAAAAAAGCAAAATTCAATATCACAACACAACCTCCTCATTCAGGTAGGAGATAAAAATGAACAGAGGAATGCTACCAATCCAGAAAAATCTTAACATCATAGTATTTCTAAACGCATCAAGGAAGAGCCAAAGAGCCAAGACATGTGAGATAAACTCCAGAAGTGAGGAGCATTCCTATGACAAGCAGAGGAGGAAGACCCTCTGTGGATGCAGAGGAACTAGCACAGGCAATGAACTCAACGCAGTAGCTGGTGGGCTGGGAAGTGAACAAGAAGTTTAAGGGCCATCATTAGCCCGATAGCAAGGCAGTGCCTGCCAGTTCCTTCCCAGTGGGTGAGGGTGTCAAATTCTCAGAGGTCAGGCGGGTGGTATTCCTGCAGCAGGCACAGGACCCTTCCAACATCACTACGCTCACAAGTAGAGAGCAGGTGTCATGTCAGAGGAGGAGAGGAGGAGAGAAAAAGAGCGCGCGCGTGCGTGCACTCTTTGGAGTTTACTTGCTGTGAACTAGGGCTAAGGCAAGAGAACTACATGAAGTTGTGTGAGATTTGGCAGGGTGGGGAGATGTTCCCAGCGTGAAAGACCCAAGCTGGAGAACACTCTCCATTAATCCAGATACCAAGTAACGAGGCTATAAAGCAGAGAGAGGTCGTCCATGACCCAGCAGGACTTCCATAGTGAACAGCATGCCATTTCCACACTCAAGGGGAAGGCGTCTGACCCGCATAAAGAGTCAGAGTCAGGACTGACCTGGTCAGGTAAAGGCTTTACAGAGTGGAGCGACTGGAATTCACAATGATCTGTCAAGTCCTTCATGAAACTCCACAGAGAGGAGTGCCAGGGTGCCAACTGAGGCAAATCGCAGGGGAAGGGACTGCTGATGTGCTCAACAGACATGTGCTGTGACTGCAGCAAGCCCCATCCTCACTTCCTGAGAAGGCTCTGACAAAACAGCCTAAGGGAGGAAGTGTGTATTCTTCCGCCGCTCATCATGATGGTGATGTCAAGACAGCAAGAGCGTGAAGCAGCTGCGCACACTGTACCCACAATCAGGAAACAGAGAGGGGTGAATGCCATTGCTGCTCTGCACTCTTTTCTCCATCCACACAGTCCAGGTCCCAGTGGGGGAGTCGCACCACCCAAAGTGAGCAGCTCCCCCCAACACACACACTACAGTTAATGCAATCAAGACACCCACAGGCATGTTCAGAGGCCCATCTCCTGGGCAACTCCAGGTTCTGACAAGTTGATAGTAGTAACCATCACAATCCCTTTAAGGTGTGCGTGCAATCATCACATGGTTTTAAAAGGTTTTAGCCCTAATGTTTTCGCCTACAGTTGGAGCTCAGGTGATTCCACCCCAAAAGGCACTGCTCTGACCTCTTAGGCTGGAAGAAAGGGGCCCTTCAGACACTCTTGATCTTTAACTTGAAGTTGGTAGATACTACTTATCTAGTAATTTTCCTCTGGAGAGAACAGCATTGGTGTTTTCAGAAAACTATAATTTTTAAATAAAAATAATAATAAATCTGCAGCAAGGCTAAGACCCAAGACAGGAAGAAGCCAGATTAATTCAGTCTCATGACTCCAGTGAGCCAACACAGAAGGGAACAAGCTCTGTCAGGACTCAAATATTACTTTGTGTCTACTATTCAGTGACACAAACTTCCATACAATGGAATTAGAACATACAGAAAATGAGAATATCTGTTACCAAAGAGAGTGTCATGGTGCACACAGACATTGCTAGAAGTCATATTTTCAGAGAGACAATTAAATGTAATTGTGAGAACTGTGTTCTACTATGAAAAAGTTAATGTGTAAGGATGGAGAATTGCAAATGCATGTGACAGAGGACTATGATGTATGAAGTTTGTGTGTTACTGTAGGCTTAATTAAGGATGTCCATGAGTCCCCAGAATAAAAATAATAAATATTTATTGGGGGAAAACCCTCAATAAAGGTTGAGAGCTGCCACGGTCCTCTGCTCTGTGGGTGCTGGGAGCTGTGAACAGAACTCTGAAAACAGCCAAGAACATGATAGCCTCTTCCTTTCTCTTAAAATCAATCACGTCTGCAGACAGAAGACCATGCCCCTAAGTCCAGTACCCTCAAAAGTCTACTGGCTGAATAAATTCCAACAATACTCCCTCTTTTGTATAATTAAGAGAGTTCTAACCTCATGCAAACTATATATAATAAGAACACATATCTAGTATTGTTCAGGAGAAAGAAAAGACAAAAACATTCACAAAAATAGAACTACAACCAACATCAAGCAAGAAACATATTTCAAATGTCCAGTCTAAAGTAATTAGCAAACAACAGAAATTATATCAATAGCTGCCTTATCCTGAGGAATCTAAGTCTTGTACCTAAAATGGCTTAGTAAGTTATGAGAGGAAAGTAGCTATAGCTATCTAGTCTTCAACCCCATCAGAGACCTGAGAAGGAAAATAATATTACCTGAGTAATCAGGAAGTGCCAGCAAGTGGCTTCCAAAACGTGCAAGAAATGACAGAGACAGCTGGCTACCTGGACAATCACCTAAAGTCTCATTTGCAACATTGGGGCAACCAATTTTGGATAAGGCCTACAGTATCTGACAGACCATTTTCAGAAGCAGGAAAATTTGAAAGACTGTTCTACCCTGTCTTGGCAAGATTCAGCAGTTGCTTTTGCTTGTGTCCTGTTTGTCTAGTTTGGACAGTGTGTAAACTGTCAGCAGCCAAGGCAAGGACAGTTCTTTGACCAAAGGCCTGTTTTGCCAAGAAAAAAACAAGCTCCAAGTGAAGTGTCTTTAGTGTCCAACATTCCCTCAGGAATAGATGGCGTTGTCAGGAGCAATCATGTCTCACATCAACAGAATCCTGATTATTTACATGCCATATTCTACAGTTCTTTGAAAGTTTGAAGATTACTTATATATGTGGAATGTATGTCTGTACATCTAGAAAACCTGACTAGCCTAACTATGAAAAAACATGGGTGAATATTGACCTATAACTCTTAATACCAATATTGCTTAGGGACCAAGGCTTCATGTTATAAAAATAAATAATCTTTAATATATATATATGTATCTTGAGCAGAGGTAGAAATGTATAGTGCAAAATAATGAAAAATATGCTAAAATTGCATCAATATACAAAATATCTTAAGCAGAGGTAGAAACACACATACAAACAAACAACATGACAAAATTACTTCAGAGAGAATGATGGACATCAAAGAAAGTTGTTGTGGAGTTTACCTTAAATGTGACAAGGCTAGCTATTGCTCTTGACTGCACTGCTCAGTGATAAACTGGACCCACAAGAGAATGAGTGTTAAACTTGCCAATATAAGATGGGATGATCCTTCAGGGTTCCTGCTTCACAGAAGAAACTGCCAGACATTTTACAGAACACAAAAGAAAGCAACTGACAAATTTTGCCAGTACAAGATAGAATATTGGAAGTCACTTGCAATGTACTTCCTATTTACTTAGGTAATATATTCTTCTGGGGTCTTTGATGGAGTTGAAGACAGATAGTTATAGTTTCCCTTGGTTATAATAAAAGATAAGATATGAAACTTTAGACTATGATATTTTTAGATATGAAATTTTAGACTCACACAGATAATAAAAGATAATATAGCAAAATATAATGAAATGTAAAATATAAAACTTTATATTAGGATATGATATTTAGGTATAAAACTTTAGACTCACAAAAATAAGATAAATGGTAAAGTACTTTTAATTTTGCCAAATATAAATGGACTAAATATTGTTACTATTGTTCTTGCTTGATAACTGTTTTATATATATATATATAATATATATATATATATAAAATTTTACTTTGTTAAAGTTAAAGCCTTTTTTAATTAGACAGGAAGGGGAAGCAGATGTGGGGTGTCCTTTTGTATATGTGTTGCTTTTATTGGTTGATTCGACAATGGCTTAGCAGAGCAAAGCCAGGCAGGAAATCTGAACAGAGATAGAGAGAGTAGGCAAAGTCAGGAGGATGCCATGTAGCTGTCCAAGAAGCAAGATGTGAGCCACAAGCCTCATGGTAAAATATAAACTATAGAAATGGGTTCATTTATAGTCAGGGTAGCCAGTAAGAAGTCTAAGACATTGGTCAAAGAATCATAACTGATAATAAGCCTCAGAGTGGTCATTTCATAAGCAGCTATGGGAACTAGCGAGCTGTACATGGTGGATGGAGAGAAATCAGTACAGTGGGACTGGGTGAGATGAAGAAAAGCTTCCATCTACATGCTGCAATATTGGAAATGAGTGCTCACTGGGCAGGTTTAAGAGTGGACTTGCAGATTAGCCTGTGTTTGAGAATAATCGGTTTGTTTCAGACAGAAGTAGGAACTACTTAAGCATAGTACTGAAATATACCTTCATGTGCCAAAATAAAAACAAATGAGGTTTCAAAGACAAAAGAATGTGAATTATTTGTATGTGTTTTTATATGTATTTAGTACACATACGTACACACACATACACAGAGAGAGAGAAAGAGAGAGAATGCAAGTTACTCCTGGTATTAGTGACAGCTGACTTCCTACTAAGTTCATGAAACCCAGAGAATGGTAGAGCCAAGTTCAGGCATACTAAAAGAAAAGAAATAAAAATCAATCAACACTGTCCTCAGTAAAACATCATTCACAAGAAAGAGAAAGTTAAAACATTCCCAAACAAAGCACAGAGAATTATCCCTAGCAGATCTGCAAAAGACACTAAAATGCTTAGCTAAACAAGAGCTGAGGGAAATGACACCAAACGCCAGGCCTTCAGCGAGGAGTGAAGATCTTACATGCTTATGCAGGAGCAAATTTAAGGAATGGATCTTCAAAAGCTCACTACCAGGGCTGACCACAGTCAGTAATCTAAGCATGAAGGCTGCTACACTACCGTGGGACAATGGTCTTGTACCCTGTAAAGATTTGTCACTTGTATTGGCTTAATAAGATGCTGATTGGCCATAGCCAGGCAGGACGTATAGGCACGGTGACAAGAACAGGAGAATTTTGGGAAGAGGAAAGGCTTAGTCTGCAGTCATCACCCAGATACAGAAGAAGCAAGATGAAAACACCTCTCTAATAAAAGGTACCAAGCCACGTGGCTAACAGGACAAGAGTTATGGGTTAATTTAAGATGTAAGAGTTAGTAAATAAGAAAACTAAGCTTTTGGCCAAGCAGTGTTGTAATTAATATGGTTTCTGTGTAATTATTTTGGATATGGGTGACCGGAAAATGAACAAATTGTCTCTGCTTACACTACTCTGTATTAAATACTTAAAATAGCATGACATATATATGGAGAAATGACACCACAAAACACACAGTGTCATTTTAGAAGACTCTTAGCAGCGCCATTTGAGATAGTGAGAAAACAGAAGCACCACAGCATTCCACGGCAAAAGACTGGGTAGCCATGTTGAGATATTTTCCCACAACATAATATTCTCACAGTAATAATGAAAACATTAGAATCTAAAGTACTGCTGTGGACATCCCTCAGAATACAAGCTAACAGCAAAGCATGCAGTAGCCTGTCTGTGATTTCATGAATGTGTCATGATCCACACACACCCATGATCCATCAAGCTTATGCGTAGGGATTGATATATCCATGTGCAAAGTAGCCAGGCAACTGTGCAGCCAGGAAGGGGGGCTTCTGTCTGACTCTGTATAAATTCCATTATTCCATAAGAACAGTGGGAACCCCACATGTGCGTGTCCTTTGCAAGTCTGACCTAGAGTAATGCACATTCCTTGTTTGTTTCAAATTTAAGTCAGAGAGTGAAGCCAGAAGCACACAGCACAGTAAGAACTTGATAAACACATGTTGTTTTGATCATTGAAATAACAAACTCAGAATTTCCAGACCAAAAAAAAAAAAAAAAACCTCTGCAATTTCTGTTTTTAAAAGGAAAGTGTAGAGAAGTCTGTGGTGAGTATGAATGAGGCTATTGATTGCTTCCTGGAGACGGTCTCAGCATCAGTAGGTGTTTCATAGCTAAGCAAAAGTTTCCCTTCATGCTTCCTCCCGAATATGGTGACAAGTGGACTTTTCTTGATCTCACTGATGTCATTCACTTCAGACTGAGCTCATTCTGAAAACAAATAGCACAAAATAGTGTACAGCTAAGAGGGAGTCAGAACTCCTTCCAGCTACCCTGCACTGAAGCAGACAGAACTCTGTTAGCCTTGCAGCCCATGTCCGTGACCCCCAGACACAATGAGCACATCCCTCCTCTGGGCAGGTACACTTGTAAAGATACTTTCTTAGCACAAGAAGTCCATCTCCCCAGAACAGAGCGCCATCCTTGCTTTCCCTCCCTGCTCTCTCCCTCCATCCCACAATTGCCCCAAGTGCTTTTGGAGGGAGCCTCACTTCATGCCATTGCATTAGTCTGTCATGGGTCCTGTCTTGGGTGATGCGCTCCTTTAGTGGGTAACAATGAGCCATGTGTGTTGCTAAGTGCTGAGATGGAGGGAACCCAGTGCAGAGTGGGTGTACCAGGATCATGTAGAGAGGCTGGGGGCTGGGCAGAGGGAGTAATGCAGGAGTAACAATGCAGGAGAAGGCCTTGCAGACGGTGTGGGGGGTTTGGGGGCCCCCAGGAGAGGGGGCAGCAGAGATGAAGCATATAGGTGTGATGTGCACAGTGCTCTGGAATATTCTACACACAGAGAATAAAACAAGAGGTCAGGAATCGGGTGCCAACCTTCAGCCGTTCCAGAAGGAAGGACACTTCTGTCACTCATCACAGCCATACAAAGAAAGGTTCTGAGCAGCAATCATTCATTTTGATTGCTTTTTAATTATTATTTTAATTGTGCAAATTCACAACTTTATACAGTGCATAAGGACAAAGATCCAAGTGGCTAAAATTTTTGTCACTTTCAAACCTTTCTTTTGAAGTTGGCAATGTGTGCCAACTGCCATAATGTGGTGTAGGAGGGTTCTTCTGTATTTCTGTGCTTTCATTGATTAAATAAAGAGACTGCCTGGCCTGTAGGATAGGGCAGCCCTTAGATGGGCGGAGTAGAGAGAACAGAAGGGTGGGGAGAAGGGAAGACGCCATGATTCTCTGGCCCGAGATGGATGTAGGTTAGAATCTTCCGGTAAGTCACCACCTCGTGGTGATACATAGATTTCTAGAAATGGGTTAGTTTAAGATGTGAGAGTTAGTCAAGAAAAGGCTAGAGATAATGGGCCAGGCAGTAATTTAAATGAATACAGTTTGTGTGTAATTATTTTGGGCATAAGCTAGCTGGCGGCTGGGAGCTGGGCGGTGGCGGGACACAGCCTGCTTCTCTCAGGTGCTGGGAACACAGCTGCTCCCTCTTACTACAATAATGAGTAGAGCTGAGGTTTCCCACACACGGACACTCCGTACACATGAGAGCAACGTAGTCCCGACTTCCAGCTTTGCATTATTGATATGCATGGTGCTTTGACCGCCTCTATTCTAGTTACACACAAAACATAGACTATCCGTGTGAAGCACTGTGAACCATTGACCAGCCCAAAGGCACTTCCCCAGTGAAGGCAAGGGGGCACCTGCCCACCTGTGATGGTGTGTCTGACTGTAGCACAAAATGCAATGGCTTCTGAGCCACGGGGAGCCAATCCTTTTCACCACTGAGTGGAAACATCAGCTATTTAATTCTTCATGTCAAACTCTTTCACAATTTAATGTCAGATCTTTGGTTTGAACTTAAAATCAACAAGGATCAAACAGAATCGGCATAGTGAAACTAGATTTTCCCATTTGTAATTTAAACAATCCCTTTAAAAAGACAGCCACTTAAACTTCTGTTGTGATTAAGTACTGATTCCAAAAAGACAAGTCCCATGGAACCTGTGAATATGAAATCATTTAAACATGGGGTCTTAGTAGACGATACGGACATTGGGAGCAGTTCACCCTCAAGTATGGTGTACCCTAAGTCCCCTTTCTGCAGTACTGTCTGTAGGGCTGTGGACAGGCCAGGCAAGCTTCTACCACTGAGCCATATTCCACACTCCAAATGTCCTTCTCAGAAATGGGAATGGAGAGGAAGAGAAGCAATGAGAAGTAAGGACAGAGGCAAAGCCTGAGGGACCCTCTGGGCCACCAGGAGCTGCAGGGACCAGGAAGGGTTGTTCTTCGCAGCCAACGAAAGAGTGCACTCTGCCCAAGATTTATCTCAGACATCTGAATAGAACAGCAAAATAGCTTATTCTCTCTCTTTCTCTCTCTCTCTGTCTCTCTCTTGTGTGTGTGTTCACTTGTGCATGGATACACATGTATGTAGGATCCCAGGCATGTGTATGTGCATGTATTTATAAGAATATGGGTGCACACGTACATGGGTGGCGCCTGTAGGCCAGAGATCCACCTTAAATTGTATTTTCAGGAGCCGTTTGCCTTGTTTGATTGTTGAAATGGATTCTCTAATGGGGATCTGGGGTTTCTCTGATTAGACTAGATTGCTAGACGTGGTCACCATGTCCCAGGAACCCACCTTTCTCTGCCTCCATAGCTCTAGAATTGCAAACATGCAGCCCTAGGTATGGATTTCTACGTGGGCCTGGGAATCGAACTCAGATTTTCACGCTTGCACGATACTGACCGAGCCATTTCCCCAGCTTCAGTAGCCAAGTAACTAAACTTTTATGACATCCACTTTGTTCTAATTGTGTGTCAACTGCAGGGAAACCATTGATGTTTTCAAGGTCACACAGTCCTAGCATAGGAAGGTATCAGATGTTTTCAAGGTCACAGTCATAGCAGAGGAAGGTATCAGGAAGCCAAACTCTCATTTCAAACAAACAAACAAAAACATAAAAGCATATGGCTTAAAGCCGAGAGTAGGGTCGCTGTGGTATGGACCTGGCTCTGCCATTTCCTTGTCTCTTCTGCTGATCTGAGGATATGTTGAAGATACTGGTCAGAGTAAACAAAGAGACGTGTCTTTGGACCTTTTACAGAAAACCCCATTGAAATATCCATCCTTCCCACACACTCCTAGAAGTAGAGACATCCAGTACACCACTGGCAGCCACAGGATCAGTCACCATAGGAAGGACCTTCTGAGTAACAGTGTTCCAGAAAGTCACACAGACTGTCAAACCCTCCCCAGCACCCATGGGCACACAGCACCTAATGGTCATCCATTCTCAGTAAGCCTCAGCTTTGTCTCCCACCCACATCCCTCGTCTCCATTTCAGCAGGCCCTTTCTCTTGCTGCAGCCTGTTATCTTCTGACAGGCCTCTGAGAAAACATCTGCCAGATCTTCACTTGCCCAACATTACATCCAGCTGGGTCTGGGGACCTCATTTAAGAAGCTAGTTCATTCTTATTAATCTACCGACTGAACGCGCATCATCGTGATGGACAGAGTGGAAGCCAGGTGTTAATAACGGACACCTGCAGTGCTTTACCGCCTCACAGAGCGTCTTCACACACAGGACCTCACTGGAGGTTCCAAAGTGCCCCAGACATCTGTCAATCACAGTACCCCCTCCCAGGACAGGAGGGAACTGCCTGAACCAGGCTGGCCAGTCTCCTAGTACCATCCTTCCTCAGATCTCATCCCAAGGGGATGCAGGGATGAGCACATGGCCAAGGCCAGAGAGACAACATGTTTTCCAGTGTTGAAGACATAGCCTCATTCTGCTGGACCTCAGCTTCCTCAAGGGCTGGTTCTAGAAGGTTCCAGATGATTTCCTTTCCAAATTCAACACGGAGTTTTCTGTGCTACTCATTCAATGAGAAATTGTGCAAAGGAAGGCCATGTTGGGACAGCTGCTTTGGCACGCTGTCTGACAGCATCTATTCATACTCAACAGACACATGCCCATGGCTCATACACTCCACATTTGAGTCCACACCACCAGCAGTATGAATATTTACACCCAAAACCTTGCCCCTGACTGCTTCTAGCCATACTCATGGTACCAGCCTCAAATATAGATGACTCGATGGCCTACACAACTGATAAACATATTGCCACATATCATCGCCGGGGATACCACATAGCCATTAAAGGGACCCGTGAACAGGTGTCTACAACAGTCTACAGATATCTCACACACAGAGAGATGAACAAAATGAGCCAGACACACTGACTCACCAATGCTATCATAGTGCTGGGAGCATATCTTACACCTGTTGCATGGCTGCAGCCACACAAAGCAGACATAGGAGAACAAACTGTACTGCCCACAGCTAAGGGAGAAGCCACCTTGGGGCACATGGCTGAATGGTGCTCTGGGGGTGCCCTGGTCTTTTTCCTTCATACGTGTGGGTGCACTGGGTTCTGTAAATACCCTTTGGTTGGATATTTATCAAAGATGCACTTTAACACATACAGGGTAACTTTTAAAAAGGCAATTTTGCAAGCAAATAACAAAGTATGCTCATCCCGCAAAGGAGAGGTGCTTCTAGGTCTCTGCAGACCTGACAGCGTCAGGAGGAGGCTGTGACAGTGGAACGAAGGCCAGAAGACACACCGCTATTCAGGGCGAATGAACTGTGTGCGAATGAGGGCTTTCCCAAGCTGTCCCATTAGGCTGCTCTGCCCACCCCTGCAGTGCAGATGCCCTGCGACAAGGTGCCACAGACCCGCCTGCGCCTCGTGGTCACCCTGAGTCCTCTGCTCTGTTATCTTTAACTTTATTTCCCTGGAGCAGAATTCTGTTTCCAACTCCCATTGCTGATGTTCCAGATGCCCAAGTCACCATTATTCCCCTGTTTTTAAAGAGCTGGCTTGTGGCAAGAACAAGAATTCTGCCCTTACTGCTGGCAAAAGGCCATCTTCTCTCATGGATGCCTGGATGCCTCTCTGTCCCTGTCTGAAGCCTGGCTTTGAGGAGAAATGGCAAAGAAGACTTGATGGTGTTGACCGTGGGAAGTGCCTGAAGTGTGCTGGAGCGAAAGGTCCACTCTGAACAATCTGTTCAGCAGACAGGACTGGGGCGGACGGTGCTGAGAAAACTCCCTCAAGGACAAATGCTCTACTCAGAGAAGTAATCAACTCAGATGACTTTAAATTAGGATGCCGCCTTTTCAAAGATGGCTATGGTTTTGACGTCTGGCTAGAGGAAGCCTGATTATTTGAAGTTCACAGAGACCAAATTGCTGGGGTGAGTCTGGTGTGCTTCCAGATTCATGATCTAGAGGCCTGGCCTCTGCCATCCTAGGTGCTGCTTACAACGGACTCTTGGGACATTCTCATAGCAGCCGGTAGACATGCCACAGTCCTTCCTATTCAGCAAGGGGGAACAAAAACCCCAGGCTGCGCAGTTGTAAATGCTGGCACTCTTGACCACTGGATCGCTGCCTATCACCTGCTACACACCAGGGCTTCCACACAGGGCCACACGACAGCCGTGCTCAGCAGGCAGGACACTCCCCATTTCACACATGACAAGACTAAAATTGGCAGAGACGGAACCTCTTACCCAAGAGACCCACTAATAAGGGGTAGGGCCGAGACTACTTCATTTCTGAATCTACAGAACACTCCAGGAACAGAGAACCCCGATTGATTTAATTTCACAGCTGTCTCAATTATCAAATGTAAAGGTTCCTGCATGGGGTTTTATTCTAGAAAGCTCTCAGAAAAAAATTCATTTGCCTCTTCTAAATACGTGTTGTGAACCATTCTTTTGGTTCAACCTGGAAGCTGCATTTCTGAAGTTATTCGAATTCCATGAAGTTAAGGAATCTGGGAAAATTTATCCCAATTGGATATCCAGACAGGAAACGCTGTTCCATGTGGACTATTGACATTCCAGGAACAGAGCTATTTGAATGTGCTTTGGAAACTCAAAAAAACGTGGGTTGAAGCCTGTAAGAACAAAATAACCAGCTGATTTGCAATACAGATGCAAAAGGAAAGAGGTTTAAGTCCACAGGATGCTCCAACCAGCACTAGTCCCCTTCTATGTAGCAGGTGCTATGCTACAGAACAGAGCAGTGACCAAGAGGGACGTCTGGGGTCTTCTAGAGTTTTCTAGGAGACTGAATTTGAGTATAAACACCCTGATCTTCAAAGATTATCTCAGACTGCTCGCAGCATTTCTTCCACATTCTTGCTTAGGCTTCTGGTTGTCCCCGCTTAGTGTCTGAGATCTCATTACCATCAATGAAGAACCCACCTGATCTTCAGGTTCTCCTTGCACTCACTGAGATACAAAGAAACAACCACACTCTGCCATCTTGTTTGTGATGTAAGGAAATAATTTCTACAAAATAAAACTATAAATTATAAAATCCTTCCTAAGTCCACTAATATTTAATAATTTGCTAACATGGTGCAGTATTCAGCTCAAACGTCCCCTTTACCGGAAAGCCACATTTGCCCTCTTCAGGCCAATGCAGTTGTCAGCCATTGCCACAGTTGTGGGACTGCCAATCACCACACAAACCGGAAGCACAAAGACAGCTGGTGGCCTGTCCTATTGATCATTGTCTTCCTAGTGTGCATTATATCTCAGTTCCTTGCATAATGTCAAACACAGATGGGTGGAAGACAGGCCCATGGATGGATGTTAGTGTATATGGATGCATTCATGGATGGGTGGATGCATAAATGAATAGGAGAAGGATATATGGATACATGGATGGATGCATGGGAGCAGAACGATGACTTTGGGGCCTTATCAAATATAGGGAATGCCTCTGCTCTGATGGTTTGTGAGTTATTTGAGTTAGTATCATCTTATCTTTGGAGATCTCAAATGTTGAGGGTCCCTAAGAACCATTAGACTGACCTTCATAGTTATTATCCTATATACTCTATGATTTACATGAAAACCCTCAAATCCCCCCACTTTCTACACAAGTCATTCCATCTTCTGCTAGCCGCCACAAAGACCATGTGACTTGGGGGCTCCTTGCACACCTCAGTCTGTCTTCACACAGTGGTCAGGATCATTTACAGTTATTAAGCAGCTTGGTGGATTAAAGACGGACTCCAGGAGGAGGTGGGACCCCTCTTCTCTATGGGCATATGGACTCCGGGTGTGAGGGCCACAGCTTTGTCTGTACAATACCCACACAGATTTAAGCAATTTACTGAGTTATGAGGCCCTTGAGACACTGATATAACACATGCAAAAACACGGTAATAATGGTCATGGTGGCACTGCAGTGATAACAGCTGTTAGGAGAATTCTTAGAAGTCTCGAGACCTTTTTACACAAAAACTTCTCAATCTCAAAATTCCATAATGCTGAACCAATTAGCCATTTCACATGTGTTCTGGAAGAATGAAATCCTCGATAAACCCGGGGCCAGCATTGAAATCCAGAATCAAATTCACCGGTATATAGATACTGAGTGAGAAATCTCTAGTCTCCTTTTTCTGTCAGGGGATGGAATATGCCCTTCCCCATGTCCATGCAACAGAGTCAAGGGCTAAGTTCAGCTGTTGCTGCAATCTTGTTTCCTCCAAATTATTAAAGCAATCAGTCAGGCGGCCCTTGGAAGCCACATTGTATGGCTGTGACATTTGTCCAGCCATAAGAAATCTCACAAACACAAGAGCAAAATCCTGTGATTAAAGTCATATGTTACTCGGTGCCCTCCAATACTTCCACCCTCTTTTCCTTCAGACCCCACTGCTCTTTGAAATACCCAGCAAAGTAATAAAGAGCCAGCACTCCCGCCCCACTTTGGTAACATCTGGCTGATGTGGCTTTGTATGTCCCTTCCCTGTTGCCTCTGTCACCTGCTCTGCCCCTCACCCACATCAGCTTTACTTCCTCATAAAATGCAGAATGTCCTCCTGGCAGGGGACAGTTGAACATATTTCCATTCTGGAGGCCAGTATTCTCTTTATGAACCTTAAATTGTGTCGCTCAATCACAACCTTGCCTCGTCAGTGAAAGAATGTAAAATTATGCATCCCGATCAATTTAAAATTGTGTGTTGTGTAAGAAGATCAGCACTGGGTGTTACTCACAAGACAACGTCATCAGCCACAGGAAGCCGAGCATCTACAGTTGACAGCATCGGAGTTGGCGCTGCTGGGTCTCAGCCACTTATTTACTAGGTCAGTGGCACACACATATGCACAGATGTCCTAGAAAGATGTGGTTCTTAACACAGATGTGCACACACATTCACACATACACACACACACACAGAGAGAGAGAGAGAGAGAGAGAGAGAGAGACTAAAGAAACTAAGGTTCTCCTTACATGCTTAGACCCAAATAAGATTAAGATTGCCTTATATATTTACACATCTGGATCCTCTCACCACTGGCTTTAAACCCTCATGGGGTTTTGATGATTTCCTGTTTAGTTAGAGATACCAAACTTACCTGCAGCTGGTCCAGAAGGGACTAGCATGCCCTCAGCATCCCCCTCCTCTCTCCATACCCATTTATTTGCCTGCCTGTGTGTTCCTGTGTGGACCCTGATGTTCATGTTCATCCCTCCTGGGTTCTATCTGCACTTCATTGCCTTCCCCTTCTCCCTGTCCTTTCTTTATCTTTCCAGTCTCAGAAACTTCAATCTAATTCTCAGGTCATAACTCAAAATCCCTTCTATAAAGCGCAACCCCCCCCCACCGCACACACAATGTGTGACTCTCAAGCTAAATGAAGGTCCTGAAGCACTATTAATAAAATCTCAGAAGCTGATGCTGGGTTTCAATCTGAAAACCAGAAAGGCAAAGCAGCCACGTCACTGACTCTTCCCTCAACCTCAGTCCAAGAATGGCAATCCTGCCTTCAGAAATCTCAAAATGAGGCTTTTCTGAGAGCTGTCTCCGCCCATTTTACAATCCTCTCTAGGGCTGGGAGAAAAGAAGTGCACCACTGGGATTAAAGCCATGCACTGCCTGGTTACTATGGCAACTAGTGTGGCTACTGGGATTAAAGGTGTGTGTTACCACTGCCTACTCTGTAAGGCTGAACAGTGGGGCTGTTTTATTCTCTGATCTTCAGGCAAGCTCTATGTATTAAAATACAGGTAAAATCCCCTTTTTATCTAGAACAAAAATGAAGGCTATAACTAATATGAGAAAAACTACAATAAGTACAATAACTCTATAAAATATATACAGTAATAAGTACATCAACATTGTCTAGTTCATTTGCACTTGACAAACTCAGAGAAAATACTCCACATCTAGCCTATGTTGGTGAGTCCAAAGCCTTGTACCTACTCTTCTTTCTACCACAACTTGCATTACCATCCAATCTTTTGATATCTCTTGATACCCTTTGATATCTCTCAACCTTATATATTTTACATTTCTTTAGTGAATTTCTTTTCTGGGTCTTTAAACAAGGGAGACTATAACTATAACTATTTAGCCATCAACTCCCTCAGGGACCCAAGAAGGAAATAATATTAATTGAGTAAGCAGGAAGTGCAAGCAAGTGACTTCCAAAATTGTGAGAAATGACAGAAACAGCTGGCTGCCTGGACAGTCACCCAAAGTTAGTCCAGCGTAGAGAATGGGACTCTTCATCCTCCAGGGTTGTGGGTTCAAGCCCCACATTGGGTGCCACTTATAGACAGAAGTTTCTGTACCACCTTGTCCTGCAGCTGTTCAGTCCCAGAGAAACACACAGAGACTTATAATAATTATAAATGGGGTGGTCTATTCACTCAGGCTTATTAGTAAATCCATTTACAACTTAAATTAACCCATAATTCTTATCTATGTTTAGCCACATGGCTTGGTACCTTTTCTCAGTGAAGCATTTTCATCTTACTTCTTCTGTATCTGGGTGCCGACTGCAGACTGAAACTTTCCTCTTCCCAGAATTCTCCTAGTCTGGTCATTCTGCCTATACTTTCTGCCTGGCTATTGGCCAATTTGAGTGACACATATTTACAGGGTGCAAGAGCATTATCCCACATCATAGTTCCCTGGTTGACAGTCTGAGTTCCTCTACTTCTGTCAGAAGAATCACCTCATCTTGTCATTCTTAGGCAATTCCACTCAACTATAAAGTCATGCAGGGAAGGGCCTCCTGCTGGGCATCTCTGTCTCAGGGGTCTAACAGAGCACCTGGTGCCAGGCAAAAGGATGCCTTTGTCTTTAAGAACAGTCCTAAAGCATGGTTCTCAGTCCAAAGGGATCCAGATATTCAAGGACCACAGAGCCTCTGCTCTTAGCCCAGCCCTGCCTGCAGGGTGAAGGCACAGCACTGTCAGCAGAAAGAGGGCACCAGGTGATCCCAGCACACTGAAGCTTGGGAACCCCTGATGTATATCATGGTGGCACTCAAAACCTAATAGTCATGACTGTACTGTCAACTCTGAAAGACAACCTAGAACTAACTGACTGGCCCTGGATACGGAACAGGCAGAGTTTTCCAGGGCAAAGAAGAACTTAAGAATAAGAGAAATACAGGTGCCTGACCCACACCCAAAGGCAGCTCTCACTAGATGTTCCTTTGAACTCCAAAAGGTATTCAAGCCAGGGAAGATGAGCCTTTCTAGGTTGTCATTCATCTCTAAGCCTCTCAAGAGACACTGTACAATTTTGCCTGCTCTGGGGGTTTAAAGAAGTATGATACTGGGCTGGGAAAGCAGCTTAGTGAGTAGAGTACCTGATATAAAGGCACGAGGACCTGGGTTCAGATCCCCCAAATCCACGTAAAGGAAGCAACATGCGTCTATAACAATTACACTCCTGAATTGAGTTGGGATTTGTTGAGAAGAGAATACCTATGGGATAGGAAGTCTTGTGTGCACAGTGTTGAAAACAATAGACCATCACCAGGTGTGATGGTACACACACTTAGTCCAACCTCTTGGGAAGCAAATGCAAGCAAGTGAATCTCTGTGAGTTCTGAGTTCAAGGCCAGCCTGCTCTATGCAACAAACTTCGGGACAGCCAGGGTTATATAGTGAGACCCTGTCTCAGTCAATCAGTCAATCAATCAATCACAACAGGTCTTTTCTCAAAGAAATTCGACAGTGAAGAGTGGTATTCAAGGTTACCCTCTGATATCCATAGGCTCACTGTAGCATACATGTGTCCATACTCATATATAAACACACACGTGTGTGTGCACATACACACACACACACCATGCCACACAAGACATAATGCATGGAGCAACATTAATGTTGACTAAACATAACAAACTCATTAAACCTTCCCTGCTCTAGTAGAAACCAAGCAAGAAGGATTTTGTCAAGGACTATATAAGAGAAATTCAATTGAGTGCAAGCAGGAGGCTGACAGAACAAAGAAATTCTTATCACCAGGAGACTGAGCTGGGAAGCCGCCTGTGCTAGGATAAAGGGCGCTGGCTGCCCCATGAAAGGTAGGTTGCTTAACGACATGCTCTTAATTGGAGCCACTAAATAGACAGTCAGGGTGACAGTGTGGTCCTAGTCCTGCAGTCAAATCAGAGGAGGATGCAGCCTCTGATTGGAGAGACTGAGCTCTTTCACGTGCCCCTCCAGTAAGAGCTGTGTTCGCAGACAATGCCACTCGCACTGCTGTCCCCACTGATGCCGGCATATGTCCACTTCATTCACAACCATGCTGCACACCATGTCCTCACTGCAGAAGAGAAAGGTCTTATGGGACTTTGTGTCAATATTTGTTTCTGAAGTAAATGGTCCAGTGGTGGCCTCACAAAAAAGTGACTTGCTCCCATAGAAGGAAAAACACTGAAAAATCAATGAGAGCCTCTGAGTGTCAAACCCTCTAGTGGATGGCCCAGCCTTTTCCACAGTGTTCAGCTCAGTTGGCATCTGGAGAAGGCTGATACAACGGAGCAGTTTGGAGACATGCAACCTCTCATTTCTTCCAAGAGTCTTAATATTCTATCCATACCTCTCACACAGTAAAAACAAATATTCAGAATATTGGACACTATGCACTGAAATGCAAAGGAGAAATGTGGTCACGCTTGGTCTGCAGTGTTCTGAGCATGCGAAATTGTGGATAAGTGACAGAGCAGAGAGAAATGCCCCGGCAATCGTGGCCACAGGGCACTTCCCACTTCTCTTTAATTTCCTTGCCCTGGTTTGTTTTCTATCACTCTGATAAACACCCCATGACCAAAAGCATTGTAAAGAGAAAAGGACAGACCTGGAGGCAGGAGCTCATGCAGAGACGGAGAGGAGTGCTGCTTACTGCTTTCTCCACATTACTTGATCAGTCGGCTTTCTTATAGCACCCAGGGCCACCTGCCCAGAAACGGCCTTGCCCACAGTGAGCAGGGCCCTCCCACACCTAGTGTTAATCAAGAAAATGACTTTTCCATTGGTGAAGACATTTTCTTGCCCAAGGCCCTGCTTCCCAGACGATTCTAGTTCATGTCAGGCTGACAAAACCCAAACACTCTAAGAAGCACAGAAAATTCAGAGTTTAGTCTTTTTCTTCTGAAGTTGTGTATAACTTCTCAACTTCAAAGCCACAGCTATTATTTCTTCCTGTTTTCTTTTGGCCACAGAAACTCAGCTTCTCAAGCTTGATTCTTCACTTTAAGCAGTGTCTGCGTGTGGTAAGTGATGTGTGCTTTTGCACACAGAGATATTTAGGTCCAGACTCAGTTTGTTTTTTCTAGAGAACCCTGTAGTCAGATATCTTCTTATAGTCATTCAAGGGGAGAAGGTGTCCAATCCTGAGGGACAATCAAGACCACACACCACTTCCTCCCCTCTGTGCATTGCTCCTTCCCAGGGCGCCATGCCCTAGTCATCAGCACTTGAAAACAGCACACATCACTTACCACACGCAGACACTGCTTAAAGTGAAGAATCAAGCTTGAGAAGCTGAGTTTCTGTGGCCAAAAGAAAACAGGAAGAAATAGCAGCTGTGGCTTTGAAGTTGAGAAGTTACACACAACTTCAGAAGAAAAAGACTAAACTCTGAATTTTCTGTTCAAACTCAGTCCTTATTTCAAGCTACCATAAAATATAAATAGCAAGCTCCGAACTGCGGAAGACGGTTCTCATGTCTAACACCCAGCTCACCTTAATGACCATGCTGCCAAACACAGACAGTGGGGCTGCAACCTGGAATAAAGGATAGGAAGGCTTCTCAGAGAGGAGATCGTGAATTCCAGGAGAGTAACCCCTTAAACCAAGGGGCATGCTGGAGCCACTTGTGGAGAAGGCACAAGTCACATCCCGTGAGCATTTTATTAGAAACAAATGTGGAAGCTTGATTTCCATCTGCTACCCTTCTGGCTTTGCGCCTCCACTGGGTCTAAGCTGAGGCAGGCAAAAAGGAGGGACAGCATTGTTCATCACTCTCTGGTGAAAGGAATGTGGCTTGGATTCTAATGTTTCTGAACAAAGAGGAGATAATTGGACGGAAACTTGCTAGAAACTCTACCTGGTGACTGTACAGAGCACAGGCTACCTCTGTGGATGAAAGCAATGGGGTCATTAGTTGGCTTCAGGCATAACCTGGGGCAGGGAGGAAGGTAGCTTGGCAGCAGGAGCAGAGGGATAATTAGGAGGAGCTCCTCAGGTCTGCTGCTGTGTCTTGTGCATAAGCAAGGATGAACTCTAGAAGGCAGAGTAGAAAGAATGATGGATGTGAAGTCCTGAAGAGAGACACCTTAACACACAGCAGTGCCTCAAGGCATCCTGGCAAACTCACACCGGGATGATGCACAATGTCTGCAGACAGGGTGGTGCTGCCACCAAATTCCAGAGGAGCTAAACAACTGTCATCTAGCCATGATCTAGTCATGTCATAGCTCATGACACCACAGAGCAGCACACGACTTGCTGCTTGTGGCGAGGGCATGTGAGAGTACATGACTCCATGCAGCACGTAGCTTCCAGGAGAGCTCCAAAAATTCGTGTTAGGTTTTCATTATGCTCTGCTTTCCTTCATTGCTTTAGAATAGAATCCTTCTATACCAAAGGGTTTCTTGTTGAACATTGTGCTGTGTTATATAATGCTGACAGCCACCACCTACCATAATGCCCACAAATTCTCTCAGCTGCTTCTGGATTGACCTGCACCCTGCACCCACCGGCTGTGTGCATGCTCTGTGGTCTGCACACTGATGGAATCACCTGGAAATGCGTTTTTCAGATGGCACCTGTGGTGGTTTGGGGAAAAAAATGGCTCCCAAAGGGAGTGGCACTATTAGGAGGTGTGGCCTTTTTGGAGTAGGTGTGGTTTTGTTGGAGGAAGTGTGTCACTGTGGAGGTGGGCTTTGAGGTCTCATATATGCTCGAGCCACGCCCAGTGAGACAGTCTACTTCCTGATGCCTGCATATGTAGCAGCTCCTTCTCCACTCCAATTAACCATTTTTGTTTCCTAAGAACTGCCATGGTTATAGTGTCTCCTCACAGCAATAGAGGCCCTAGCTAAGACAGCACCTGTCCAACTTTCTTTTCTTATTGCTATGATAAAATACCCTGACAAATGAAAGATGAGAGAGAAAGGCTTCCTTGGCTCACAGTTTCAGGGCATGCAGTCCATCATGATGGGGAAGTCACAGGGGCAGGAACTTGAGGCTGCTTATGACATTACATCCACAGCAGAAAGCGGAGAGACCAATGCTGGCGCTCAGCCTGTTCTCTCCCCTGCCCAGGAAATGGTCCTGCCCCCAGTTAAGATGGATCATCTCACATCGTTAAGACAGATAATTAAGATAATCCCTCACAGACAGGCCCAATGCTCAGGTGACCTGGATGCTCTCAATTTGACAGTTAACACTGACAGCATCGCTTCTTGACCATTTTAAGCAAAATGTGAATGTGTATGAATGTGTGTGTATACATACACACAAACACACATACACACACATGTGCATTTCATGACAATCAAGGCTAACCTACAGAGTCTAGCCCAACATGGAGCAGGTGCTTTGGAGGGATGAGAATTTGATTGCAGTCTTATTTCCCTCTTCCACAGCCTTGGGAAAGCATATCTTCTTACAACCCAAACCTCTCCCAAGGCTACCGTCACTCACCAACACTATCTTACACCCAATGACAACACCCTAACTCTAACTCAGGCAAATATAACATTTATGTTCAAATGGAGAGACATAAACTATGCAATCCAATCCTCAGCCAGCATGGCTGCTTCCAATTACACCACACTTAAAAGAGGCACAGGTGTGGGAGAGGGTGCCTGGGGACCTTTGCTCAGATCTCAAAATTGGCAAGCCGGGGTGACCACTGAGCTGGACACAAAGAGCCTACTCATTCCAGGGTGCTCCTCAGCACCAGTGGGCAACCACTAGGCAGCCAATGGGAGCTCCCCAGAGCATCCCAGGGAACCAGGCCTCACTTGTATTTCCTGTGCTTGCTGCATGGTTGCAGTCACCCAGAGCTTTGGAGAGCAAGGCCGTGTAATCTACTCTTTGTGAGCTGTCACCCAACAGTGCTGCTGCGACAGGACACTCTGGTTCTGTCTCTCAGTGGTCAACTCACATCAGGCGGGGTTTATGGATCTCATGCCTCAGTTTCTCCATGTGAAATGTCCACAATAACATCTAATCGGCACAGCCAGTGTATAGCAGAGCCTAGCTAGCACCTGATGGCTGGTGTGCCCTTCATATATTAGCAGATGATGACTTGACCACCCACGCCATACTCATTACAGTTCCTGTGCCCAGTCAATTCTCATCACCTCTAAAGGAGACGGTAGCCAGGTCACGGTGGCACTGGAGCGGTATGTAAGTGAGATACCCATAAACAGCAGCTTATAAAGTGAAGGATAAAGGCCCCTTCACTGAATTAACTGTCTGAGAAGTTCTTAGAGGTTAATGTAGGTGTGATTACTGTGTCAACTAACAGGATTGCGAAGCAAGACTGTTTGCTTTGTCTCGGAGGACAGATGAGGCCTTCCTCCCAGAATGAATTAACACCAGGGAAAAGGCCAGAAGGCAGGAATTTCACTGCCCACTTTGACTTGACTGTTCACAGTAGCCATGATGTAGTCAGCCTAGGCACCCACCAACAGAGGAGTGGGTACAGGAAAAGTACAGACACAGAGTGGAATGCTACATGGTTATAAGAAAGACCGAACACCTGCGCTTCGTGGCAAAATGGATGTGAAATACACCAGGCACAGAAAGGTGGACACTGCAAACTCATTCCAAAAGATGATTTTATAGAGGTTGTGGGTAGAATAGTGTTCCCTAGAGACTACGGAGAAAAAATAGGAGGAAGAGGAAGCTGGGTACGGACCTAAATACACCCAGACAGGAAAAGGAGGCTCCAGTGTGACACAGTAATCTGTGACAAGGTGACTTCTGCTCACAGAAATCTATGATATATTCATACGTAGAAAATCTATATTTATTATAGTCTTATATTAAAAATTTATATTTAATAAGCACATATTTTATATATGTAAAGAGATATAAGGAGACGGGAAGAGTAGATGGAAAGAGGAGAGGGGGCTAAAAAGCTTCTGTGACAATCACATGGATCAAGGTGCTGCTTTGGGGCCTGCAAGATGGCTCGGCAGGTGAAGGAGCTTGTTGCCAGGCCTGACAAGCTCAGATGGATCCCTGGGATCTGAGATCTGACTCCTGCAGACTGTCCTCTGGCCTCCACAGACCTGTCATGATGTACACATGCCCCAGACATTCATGTACAGAAAACAAAGCGTCATACCTACGTGCTGCTCTATAGCTCCAGGTCGTGTTTGAACCTCACAGAACTCTCTGAGAACTTCGGAGGTAGCAAACTCTGGGCTAACTCCTACTTCTGCCACTCACTGGCAGTGTGAATGGTGCACTTTGCCTAGGCACGCAAGAGAGGCCAGTGAGACACTGAAGAAGTCAGATATATGGTACAGAGGAGCGGTAACTGAGTCATGTGGCACAACATAGATGAATAAAAACAGGTTAATTTAAGTTATAAGAGCTAGTTGGGGGGAAAAACTAAGCTAAGCCAAGTTTTCATAATTAAGTCTCCATGTCATTATTTGTGAGCTGGTGGTCCAAAGGAAAGTCCGGCTATAGCCTGGGAGAAGTTACTGGCCTGAGGCACACCACTGCTAAGTGACAACATAAATCCATCAATTGACCACAGTTGTATTGACCACACAGACTTGATTTGGATTAAATCAACACACAATTACAGTCTCCCATCTTCTCCCTACCCATGGTGCTAGTTGGCTTTCTTTAGCTGTGACAAAGTGCTTGAGACACCTTGAAAGAGAGGAGATACCTTGACTCATAAGTCCAGAGCTCTTCATTTACGTTGTGTGGCTCTGCTGCTTTGGAACTGTGGGGAGATGGAGAATCATAATGGGAAGCTCATGATGCAACAGAGGCGCTTGTCCATGGAAGACTAAGGAAGAGACAGTTGGGGACTGGGAAACCATACTCCCCTTCAAGGACATGCTTCCATTGATGTAGCTTCCTCTTAGCAGGTTCCACCTTCTAGAGGTTTCATAACACCCTGATGACACCAACATCTGGGGACCAAACCCTGAATATGTGAGCCTCTGGGATATTTAAGATTTCAAGCACAATCTCCACACGGAACCATCAATTAGGTCTGAACTGAATCTTCTCCCCTCTCTTAGCCAGTGTTCCTAAGAGACCCAGAAATACTCCACTAACTAGTGGTGATGGGGCCATAATGGGCTGGCTATGTTAGCTGTATTTTGACTTAGAATACCTTCAGCTTAAAGTGTGCATATGACTCTGTACAAAGCCAGGAGCATGTGGATGAAGAAGAAAGTGGGAATCAAATCAGAGAAAGGAATGACAGTGTTTAGAAGAGAGACAACAAACCTGTCTCGTTCCTCCAACCTCCCTGATTGAATCTCATGATGGGCAGTACAGACTGACCACAGACCTCTCTCCTGATGAGGACCAGTCCCCTTTTTCAGACAGTCTCAAATCTGTCCTCTAGGTAGCCTCTCTTTGGCACTTTCCTCTAGGAAGATGGACTAAAGGCCCATTGCTTTCTTGCTCTAGCCTGAGCTGGAATCCAGTGATAGGACAGTTGGGTCTCATGTCAGCTCTCAGAAAGATGGAGAGGATGGGACATGGGGGCCTGAGGGAGAAAGGAGAGGTTGAGACCATTGTCATGGGGAGGCCTGACTGATATGTCGGAAGTCATGTTGTTCCCACAACAATGACAAATATCACTAGAAGGCAATCTAAGGAGATGGACTTGGGGGTGCTGGGATGGAAAGGTGATATTTTGTTGACCTTCTGTGTCCTGAACAGTGTGCAGTATTCCATTGCAGCATTAAAACACCATCCTCAAGACACTGTGAATGGCTGTGGCTGTGCCACCAACAAACCCTGTCACAGAAATAACAGGTGTCCAGATTTGGCTCATAAGGTGTAGTGGGCCAAGTCCACTGAGACCAGAAGTCTCACAGCACTCTAGCAACTTCAAACCACCCAGGAAAGACAAGTCTTTAGCAGAGTAGCACCTTGTACAGGGTGGGAGGAAGGACGCAGAGAACTAGGGGGCAGGCACACACAATGGTGCACAGCAGTGCTTCTCAGCCTTCCTCTAATACAGCTCCTATGCTCACAAAGTTATTTTGTTACAACTTTATAACTATAATTTTGCTACTGTTTTGAATCACAATATAAATATCTAATATGCAATCCTATGGAGGTTGAGACCCAAAGGCTGAGAACCACTGGTCTACAGAGAACAAAGAAATGACCAAACGGAAATTCAGGCCAGGTCCTCAAGCCCAGTTCTGTACACTCCAGCATCAGGCCCTGTTTCTGAAGCGAGTCTTTCCCCATGAGTGCAGAGTGGCTCTGGCAGACAGCATCTTGTCACAGCAGGATATCTGGGCTACTGCATGCTTAGAGTGTGTGTAACTTGTGGTGGGGCATCTCAGTTATCTGCACTCTTTCCCAGCTCTCTATACGCTGGGGTCCCCTTGCCAGAGTCACCATTGCCCAGAGGAGAGGTAACTGTTGTGCTGAGAAGACAGCTTATTTATTTATGCTATTTGTTTCTCTTTGATAGCCATGATGATATAGGAATATATTTTACCACAACCCCTTGCTAGCTCTGTCATAGCCTAAGAAGGAAGCAGTCACGGACAATGTAGATTAGATCTATGGGTTGGTATGACAAAGGAATTTATGACCACTAAGCCAGTTCGGTAAAGAAGCCTGGCCTGGAAAAACTTCATAACGTAATTGCTCAGAGGGGACAAATATCACTAGAAGGCAATCTAAGGAGATGGACTTGGGGGTGCTGGGATGGAAAGGTGATGTTTTGTTGACCTTCCGTGTCCTGAACAGTGCGCAATATTTCATCGCAATGGAGAGCAAATCTCTTCTTCTGGGGAGAGTGAAATGAATTGAGAGAGGCTGACCAACTCTACCTCAAGTTCCTCATTTACTGAAGACCAAGGCTTCCTCACACTGTAAGATTTGCTTCCTGGATGCTTTGAATAAGAAATGTCCCTCATAGACTCCAGTATTTGGGCAGCTGATGCTCAGTTGGTGGCGCTGTTGGGGAAGATCTAAATAGTGCAGTTTTGCTGGAGGGAATACACTACTGGGCATGGGCTTTGAGATTAAAAGGTTCCCTGCCACGTTTCTGTGTTGAGCTTGCAGTTGAAATGTGAGCTCTTGGCTCTTGCTGCCAAAGTCTGTTGCTGCCTGCCTCTCTGCCATGATGGACTCATCCCTCTGGAAGCAGACACCAAAATAAACCCTTTCTTCCATGCGTTGCACTTGGTCATAGTGCTTTATCACAGCAAGCGGAAGCAAGTCATCCACTTCCGCAGCGGAGGCTCTGTTGCCCCAGGATGCATGCTGAGCTGACGTTAATCAGCTAGCCAGTTCTGTCAGTACCCACTGTGTGACAGAAACCACACAGAAGCTGTCACTGCCAAGGCACGCTGATCTCAGCAGCTGCATCTTAACTAAGGTCGTCAGAGGTTTCCTAAAGTCACAGACACCAGAAGGCTAAAGTTCAGAGAGCGTGCCCTGCAGATCACCGAGTCTCGGGCATTACAAACCCCACAGGTGCTGTGGTTCACGTTTCTTAACCATCAGTTCGAGCAGCAGAAGAAGGAAGCTGTGCTGACCTGACCCCGAGTGTCCTGAATAGGAACACTCTGCTCTTCTGCTTGCCTCATACTTTAAGAGCTGAAGTACAGTGTTTCTATCAACGGCTGGGCTGCACACAGATCTCAAGCGGGATTTTCTTAAAGCAAGGCAGGCCTGTGTCTTCCTCAAGGACATCCTGCCCACCTGACCTATCAGAGGGGTAGCCTCTGATCCACGGGACTGCGTGAGGAGCAGGCACATAGTGTAGCAAGAGCAGACATGAGAGCATAGGTACAGTTGAGTGCGTCAACTCAAGTAGGGGCATGGGTGCAAGTGTAGCCAGGGGGAAAGCAGCTTTTTTCCAAGGAGTGTCTCTTACACGCTCGTCCCTCCAGCTCCTGTCAAAGGGCACTGTGCCTCTTCCGACCACACCCATAAAGAAGGCCATGCATTTGCTGACCTATTGTCCTAGTGGGCGAGGCCACAGTCTCTAGAGAGCAAGCCTTGGTGCTCTTTCTGGCCACTCTTCCCTCCATGGAAGAGTTCCAAAGAGTAGCCGGGCCTCTGCCTGCAACCACTCCACACACTCTACCTGGAGTGGCATGGATCAGGAGTTTCTGGCCTCATAGTCACCTAGGCAATCTTTGTTGACTGGTGTCTAACTCAGAGCAATGCAACCGGGACGTTTCAAGACCACGGTCCGAGAGCTGCCCCAGGGCTCAGAGGCACGGAGAAGTTGAGGGGAGTGTTTACCCCAGCTCTCCATGTCTGCAGCTATATATAAATTCATACATCTCCACAATGACCTGACTTGGAGAAGAAAGGCCGACTCCAGTTTTGGGGCCAAGCCAGATTTGCTATTGGCAGAAGTTTGCAACGAGGTATGGAGCGTTTGCCAACACATAAATGAACTCTCTCCCATCTGCTGTGGGATCCCTGAAGAGCTGCCCATCACCTGAGCCCTCGAGAAGAACGGCATGTGGGTGGAACTGGACACCGAGGCTGCCTTATAAACAGTTCTCTTCACACTTGCAACCATTTTAAAAATAGAGCCATCATGTCCAGCTACCTTGGCAAATTCATAAATGATTGTGGGTGGCTCTCAATATCACCTACAAACAAATTAATGTTAAAAATAGAGTGATTTCAGAGCAAGGAATCATAATTCCAAGTAGAGACGGGAGCCTGAGAAGGGAGAGCCAGAAGTATAGATGCATATGCACTCAGGACATGACGAGGGCATGTCGGCTGGCCACGTGGCAGGAGCTATCATGCACTGGCACCCCTCTTAATCTGAGAGCTGTACATTACTCCTATTTCACACATTCCACAAATGAGACTCAGTACATTGTCTGAAGTCCATCTGCAGGTCTCTACTCCCATGGCACGGGGCAGCCTCTCTGATATGGCTCAGAACTTCCTTGCAGTCAGAAGGCAGAGAGGAAAACTTCCCATTACTATAGGCCAAGATGATCAGAGAGGAGAGGGAATAGGTTGTTATGGAGGCTGCTGGGCAGGAGGTCAGTCCTGTGAAGGAGGGTCATGGGAGGTCAAGACCCTGGAAAGTGCTCAGTTTTCAAGGAGGAAGAGGAAGGGGCAAGGACAGGAACTGGGTCCCACACTTCCTTCAAGAGTGTGTTCTAGTAACCCAAAGGCCTCTCCACTGGTCCCACCTCTTGCATGTTCCTCAACACCCCTGGAGACCTGGACCTCTGCAGGGTATTTAAGATCCAGCCTGAGGCAAGCAGGCAGGCACGGGTGTGCACGCATGCGTGCGCGCGTGCACACACCACACACACACGCGTGCACACACCACACACACACGCGCACGCACACCACACAC
>JAQHUG010000389.1:723522-745027 GCA_028555095.1 Dicrostonyx torquatus | reverse complement strand
TAATGGGCCAATCAGTTAATAACCTAATGTAGAATCTCTGTGTGTTTTTCTTTGGGGCTTGCCGGCTGTGGGGTACTGGGCAGGACAGAAACCCCAACAAGCAGGACCCTCATGTTACAAATCTCAGTGCTTTAGCAATGGTAGGGATGCCAGAGAGAGTGCCTAGTCAGTATGGCACAGAAAAGGGCAATGTGGTGCTGCCAGTGTGAGCCTGACTTCTGTCCTAGCATCGTATCCACCTCAGCACCTGGTGACCATAACAGTATTGAGCAACGGAATTTCCTGTGTACCAGACACAAGAGACACAGTGAAGGAGGAGGGCTGGGCCCCTCCACAAGTGGAGCTCTACCAAGGGAGGATGCAGAGCTATTCCACCTCTGGACGCTTAAAAAACAGAACAGGAATCTAGTGCACACTTGCCTATTATGTGGATGCTTGCAGGAGAAAGAGAAGACATTCCCAGCAACCCCTGAGAATTGGGGGGTGAGGGCCTGGAGAGATGAGCACACTGGGTCCTTGTTACCACTTAGTTACAGACTACTCAATGTCGGCAGCAAAATGTGCCACAGGGGTAGCAAGGACACAAAGGCAGGAAAGACTGGACACTGGATCAGAGCCAGCCTTGGTGGATATTGTTCTGTGGACATTTGGGATCAACAGGGACATTTCATCTGCAAACCAGATTGGCATTTCAATAAGATTTGCCCTGTCAGAAAGACTGGCCAAGGTTGTCTGTGGTGTCGGGTGCACACACTAGTTTGGGAGCTGTCTGGGATTACTTCTAAGGGAATGGTGGCTGTATTCTACAAAGGGCAGATCCTTTAACACAGATTCTTGGGGACTTCCAGTCCCCTCCCCAACCTCCTTCTCATCTCCCTGCTGCTATGGGACAAAGGTTTTACCCTGTAAAAATTTGTTTCTTATACTTGTTTAATAAAATGCTGATTGGCCAATAGCCAGGCAGGAAGTAGAGGCAGGGTGACCAGGCAGGAAGTAGAGGCGGGGCAACAAGAATTCTGGGAAAAGGGAAGTTTCAGTCTGCAGTTATCATCCAGACACAGAGGAAGCCAGACACAGAGCAAGCAAGATGTGACTGCCTCACCAAAAAAGGTACCAAGCCACGTGGCTAACACAGACAAGTATCATGGGCTAATATAAGTTATAAGAGTTAATAAGAAGCCTGAGCAAACATTCCAGTTTATAATTAATGTAGACCTCTGTGTGTTTATTTGGCACTAAATGGCTGTGGGATCTGATGGACAGAAACCTCAGTCAACACCCTGCTCCAGCCAGAGAAGCTGCCTTTAAACATTTCCCATAATCGTGTTTTAATGGAAAGTTTCAGGGTGGCACATGGACATATGGGTCTTGATTTGTCCTGTGCCTACTCATAGAAGGTTCTGGAAACTGAGACAAGTATTAACACTAAGTTCAGGACCCATCCTCCCCCTGTCCTGGAAGGGGCTTACTCTCACACATGCCTAGAAGGCAGCAAGTTTCTCCTTTACCCAGTTCTAAATGCTAACATTTAGAATAACACTGTAGTCTAGTGGCGTGACAGAATGAACTTCAAGCACACTGTGGAAATGTGAATAAATTACCTACCCACCAACCGTGAATCAAACCAATAACCTGATACCTGAAACCCAGTGTACATCTTCCAGAGTTCTCAAATCCAGTGGTGAAGGGCAGAGGAGGAGATACATCCATGTAGGGAGATGGGATGTGACCTCGTGGAGGGATGCTCAACCAGAGCCAGCCTGGAAGGACCCTTGTAACTATGGAAACCACTCATGGAAGTGGTACCTCTGTCCAATACAGAGCAGTTTAGTTGTTTCTGATCACTCACTTGATTGTTTTCGATTGGTAAACAACACCACGACATCGCCATCCTTTCCCTTGGCCTTTACCGATGAGGAAACAGACACAGAAAGGCACATGTGCTTCTTCTCAAGGCCTGTGCCTTCCCCAGTGCAAGCTAGCATGGAAAGGCCATACACTGGGGAGCTTACTGTTCCCAGCTCTGGGGGACAGGATTCCAGGACCAGGCAGCCAGTGTGGTCAATTCTGCTGAGGGTGATGGTTTCTCTCCTGTCTTTCTGACATCAGCATTATATATTCTCTCTCCCTTTTTATATTTCTCTCTTCCTCTCTTCTTCTCTCTCCCTCTCTCTCCTTACCTTCCTCTCCCCCTTCCTTCCTCCCTCACCCCATCTCTCTCCCTCTCCTCTTCTCCCTTCCACCTCCTATGACTTTCAGTCTCTTCCTCCTAGAAGTACACAATTCTGTCAGATTATGATATAATTAATCTATCTCTTGATTCTCCATTTCTTCATCATAATTAGGATCTGGCTTAGGACCTCTTGGGTCCACAGCTGCCTCCTTGCTGAAATTTATAGAACTGGCATAAGAACCAGTGAGATCAGGCTTGGAGGAAGAATACTGGGCCACCTTGTCCCCTTCCCTCATCCTGTCTCTTCCCGGGACTCCCTCAGACACTACCCTACCACCACTTTCTGTCTTGCAAATCTTCTTCCTCTTTCTCCCTTACCAGGATTGTCTTAATCCCAGGAGAGTACCACAGCTTCACCTTGAGCAGGTAAAAATACTGCATTTGACAGCTCAGCTTGGGTTATCACAGCTCAGGAACACAGATCATTCATTCCACGGAGGCAAAGCTGTCATGGAAACTAATCAATGCTAGGCTTCTGCTGGTGCCAATCACAGAGCCTGTCAGCGGGGAAGAGTGATGAGCGCAAGCCTTCCCAAGGCTGCAGTAATTCACCCTCTATGAAATGAACTCTAGAGCTGGCATACAATTAATACAAGGCAGGGTGCCCTTATGAACCCAACAAATATCTCTATACTGATCATACTTCTAGATGGGCAAAAGGGCCGGCCACCCAGGGCAACAAGAAGGGAGAAGTCTGCCAAAGAGAAGAAAGAAGTGCATCTGGCAAACAAGTGTCCAGTCAAGGAGTTAGGCGGAGGCCACGAAGGCAGACAGCGTGCCTTCAAGTCCCATCTATCCACCTACTAGTAACTCAGTTCAGTGGCCCCATCTGTGAGATCGGGATAAGAGAGTAATAGAAAGGAATTGATGAGGTTGCCTGCCTGGAATACCTGAGTAAAGCCTCGGGAATTATGGAGGACTTTGGAGTACCTGACTAATGCAAAAGGAAATACCACATGCATAGGTCAAGAGGCAGGAAATCATCAGCAGGTAGGCATTTATACAATGCAAATTCAAAGCGGAGATAATGGTCGGGGATGGAATGGAGAGAAAGTTCCAGAAACATGGATTATAGCAGATGGGGTGTCAGAATCAGGAGCTGGAATTTAGCACCTCCATATAGGGCAGACTTGTTATATTGAATGAAACATGGGCTCCAGGTCCTTCTTGCCATTAGCACAATGTGTGGGGCTTTCTAGAACACCGGATACTATTTATCACTCTCATGAAACCTACTACATACATTCTCAAATACACACACGAGCAAAATCTGTTTTCAACTCTGGTTTGTTCAATCAAAGAACAGAATTAAAATAAATGCTTGAAGGTTCATTGGCGAACGAACCCTACAGAATATTCAGGAGGCTGTAAACCCAGATGCCTGGATCCTTTCCCTTCTGGCACTGCCAGGACAGTACCGTCAGGGGATCAGCCACTTCCGCACTTACCACAGGTTCACCAGGAATGGGTGCTCCAATCCCTGCATGATCTGCAGCTCCCGGAACACGTTCCGCACCTCATCCCTCTCCACGCACTTCTGTTTGTTCATGTACTTCATCGCATACATCTTCTTCGTGTCTCGCTTCTGCACGATGCATACCTGCAAGGCAGGAGAGGGACCAACTGTCAGAACAAGCAGCGAGAGAGGTGGACGGCAAGCCCGCACTGATATTCCAGTCCATGCCTGGGCTTCATCAATCCCAAACACCTGCTAGCAAAGCAGCTTGGCTAAGCCTCTCTGCATCTACCAGGGAGGCACCGGACCAAATTTGGCATTTAGATGTGAACAGTGAGTGCTGACTGTGGACTCACTCAACACTGGAAATGTAACCATAGATGCAGAAAATGGAAGGAGCAGTCCTGCCCTCTAAAAGTCCACAGCCCAACAAAGGCACTAGTGACTACAGTTTCCAAGCACGCAGGCCACAGTCTACAACCCGGGCATGCATGCACACATGCTGTGGATCCCTTCAGACCCCAGAAGCTGCAACCCAGGATACATTGTACAGTCACAGTAAAAACCTCACCTCCAGAGAGTACAGCCATGGGACACGTCCCGGGATCGCAGCACAGCTATTCATATATACCCTACTACACACCGTGCCCCAGTGACCTCATTCCTGGGACATTTGAGGAAACCTGCAGGAATGTAGGGGGAGCCAGCCCAAGAGAGAAGCTTTCTGTGTGCAGCAGCAAAACTGAAGAAGGGGCCAGAAAACCCGAGCCTGCTGGAGGCCACAAGATGCCAGCACAAGCCTCAGATGCTCCATGCAGAGCCGAGAACTTGGTGTTTGTCATGATGAGTTTCAGTCTTGCTTTGGTTCCGTCTTTCCTTGTTACCCTTTGGTTCTCTGTGATTGGAATGTTTGTTCTGTGCCTTGTATATTAGACATGTGTAACTTGATTTTGTTTTTATTTTATAGAGGTTTACAGTTGAGATGTATTGAGCCTCAGAAGAGACTCTGGACTTTTGAAGTGTGGGGACAGAAAAGAACCATGGGGACTTTTGAGGTTGGAATGAATGTATTTTGCAGTATGAGATAACTAACCATGACACTGTGGGGACCAGGGACAGTCTTTTGAATATGTAACGACTTCCATAGGCTTATGTATTTGAACACTTGGTCCCCAGCAGGCGCTGCTATTATGGCAGGTTGTAAAACTTTTAGGTGATAAGCCTTGATGGAGGAAATGATTTATTAGAGTTGGACCTTGGGTCTTATAGCCCAGTTACACTTCCTGTTCCCTCTCTTCTTCCTGCTCCTCTAAAATGTGAGGAGTCCCAGCTACATACTCCTCCCTCCATGGAGCATTTACTTCCATCTTAACATCCGGGTACACTCTAGCACCTTAAACTGAGAGCTTAAGCCATGTCTGTTAAGTGTTTCCCACAAGAAGAGAATCAACAACTACAGCTGGTTTCAGTTACCCACAGTCAACAGTGGTCTGAAAATACTAAATGACAAACTTCAGAGATAAATCACTCATATTCTAAGTAGACTACCGTCTGACTCTTCCCAACCCCACCCTGTCTAGTCTGGCCTTGCTGTGTGTGCTACAGTCACAGTAACCTCAGACATCCTTTTTATATGTTGTTTGAGAATTCCCTACATGTATATAATGTGTTTTGTTCAAATCCAACCCTCCTCCTCTCTAATTTCTCTTCTACCTCATCACCTCTATTCTCTCTCAATTTTATGTGCTCTGTTTTAAACTCATGGACTCCACCTACTGTATATGGGTGGAGAACCATCTACCAGAACAAGGCAGCCTCTCAGGATCCCCATCTCTGAAGAAAACTTACTGTCATTAATCCAACACTCATTGCTCCTTAACTGAGTCCCAGAGATGGGTGAGGCTTTCATTCCCCTCCCATACCCATGCCGGGGTTTTGGCTGGCTTGATCTTGTGTGGGTCTTATGTGCTCAGTCCCTGTGAGCTCATGAAAGCAGCAGTCCTATCATGACCTGGAAATACTGTTTCCCTGAAGACGTTCAATGTCTCTGGTTCTTAAAATCTTTCCGCCAATGCTGTAAACATGAAAACACTTCCAAATTCCTTCTACAAAGTAAGTATGACCCTGATACCAAAAGTACATAAAGACCCAACCAAAAACCTAATGATAAACCAATTTCCATGATGCACATAGACACAAAAACTCTCAATGAAGTACTTGCAAATTACATTTAAGAAACTTTCAAAAGATTACCCACTATGGTGAAGTTGCTATCCCAGAGCTCTGAGGATGATTCAGCATGTGTAAATCAATCGTTGTAATCCACCGAGTAGTCTCAAGGACAAAAACCACATGATCATCTCCTTAGATGACAAAGCTCAACATTCCTTCCTGGAGAAATTTGGACTATGGAGTATATCTATCAATGCAATACGGGCAATTTACAACAAGCCCACAGTAAATATCATATTAAACTGGAAAAAACACTCAAGAACGAGACATGGGTAAGCACTGTTCTCGCTCTAGATCAGGAGAGTGCTTGGAGTCTTAGCAGAGCAGTGAGATGAGTCGGATGAGATACAAAGGGATACAAGTAGGAAAAGAAATAAAGTAAATTTACTTCCAGACGATATGACTCTCTATATGAAAAACCCTAAAGATTCCACCAGAAAACTTCTATAGCTGATGAATATGTTCAGCAAGTAGTAGTATACAAAATTAACACAAACAAAATCAGTAACTTTCCTATATATAAATTAGAAACACACCAAAAAAGAAATAAGGAAAACAATACTGTTCATAATAACCTTTCAAAAAAAAAACTTGAAAAAAAAATCTAACCAGGGGAGTGAAAGGCTTGTACTTAAGATACTGGAGAAGATATCAGAAGAGGGAAAGACCTCTCACACTCACTGCAGCCTGTCTTATCAAAAGCAATTTACAGATTCAATTCAATCACCATCAAAATCCCAATGCAGTTCTTCACAGAAATTGAAGAAACAATCTCAGACTTCATATGGAAACACAAAGGGCCAAGAGTAGCTAAAACAATCCTAAGCAACACAAGTATAGCTAGGGTCTCACCGTTCTCAGTTTCAAGTTCCATCTTAGAGCTGTACAAAGAGCACAGTGCGGGCTTCAGCTTGCACAGAACTCAGCTGCAGTCGGAGTACGGACTTCAATATAAGATCTGATTACACTGAACCTGACAGAGGAGAGAGTATAGAAACAGTCCAGCTTATAAGAACAGAAAAAAAACAAACTTTCTGAAATGGACCTGGCCTCGCAGACATTAAGGAAATTGATAAATGGATCTCATGAAACAAATAAATGTTCTGTGCAGAAAAGATGCCATCACTCACGTGAAGCAGCAGCCTATTGTAGAGTGGGGAAGTGTGCATCTGACAAAGGGTTAGTATCTAGAATATGCAAAGATCTCAAAAAATTAAACAGCAAGAAACAAATCTAAAAATTGAAGCATGAAGCTAAACAGGTTTCCAAAAGATGAAATACAAATGGCTAAGAAACATTTTAAAAATGTTCGGCATCCTTAACCAAGAGGGAATAAGATTTCATGCTACAGTAGTCAGAATGGCTAAGATGGAATCAAACAAAACCACAAACCGAGTGCTGGTGTGGATGTGGGAAACAGGCACATATTCATTAGGGGGAGGGAAAACTAGTGCAGCCAATAGGGAAATGAGCGTGAAGATCCCTACAAAGCTAGAAACAGATCGAACACACGACCCAGCTATGTAGACGCTCTGTCCTGCTCATCCGTGTTTGCTTCTGTTCTACTCACAATAGCTAGGAACTGGAAACAACATAAACTCCCATCAGCTAGCAAATCAATAAGCAATAAAAAAATGTGGCACATATGCAATGAAATATATAAAGAAAAATGAAATTAAAGAATTCACAGATAAATAGATGAGCTGGAAATAATCATACTGCTGGAGGAAACCCAGACTCAGAAAGACAAATGCCACAGTCTCTCTCATATGTGGAAGCCAGCTTTAAATCTTAGATATGTGTGTGTTTAAATTGTAGTGCCGATAGAATACAAAAAACAGCAAAACAAATAAAACTAAAACTAGTAAGGATCGTTGGGAGGCATTCAAGGAAAATGTAGGTGGTGTAAAAAGGGGAAATGGGCATGAAGGAACAAGAAGGGTTACATGTGTTACAGGGAGAGTGCAGGGTAGAAGAGGGAATATGTAGAGGGATAACAGGTTCTCTCGGTCATGAGAAAGACCGGAACTGGATAGCACTGCTTGTGTTCAGCTAGCCCAGATGTACCAACCTGCATCACGATGTCTATGCCATTTCCCTTACACCATCTCGAGATTCTGCACTCTTTCACATCATCACAGGAGCAAGGCAAATACAGAAGAGTAGGATACTTCAGAAGAGAAAGAGCTCATTCACCTAACTTCTACTGTGGTTGTTCTGTTTCTATCATGGGTGTTGGTAATCTCTCACTGCATTGGCTTCACATACTAAACCTTATTGCAGACGTGTTTGCATGCTTTCATGTATGTATGTATGTATGTATGTATAAGGTTTAATATTATCTGGGTTTTCAGATACCAAGTAGGTGTCTTGGAACGTTGCACCCATGGACAAGGTTGTTGGTGTATTTCCAATTAAGACCATATTCTAAGGGTCCAGGAAAATGTGTTCTAGAAGTCGCTGTTCAACCTACCACTGCTGCCATTTCCAGCCCACCTCTGCAGCTACAAGGAATGAAACAGACAGGTTTCAGTTCTTTCTTCAGGCTCAAGTCTCAGGCCCCAACTTTCCACTTCCCCACCTATTATCACCACTGACACTGCCTAGCAGGGGGAAGGATGTGGTGGAAGATGCTAGAGTGGGCCAAGGAGCTCTGCTTTCTCCTGGCCACTCCAGATGTTTTTCTGCTGAGAACTGGACCCCTTTCTGCCCCCACACATTCTGCATCTGTTCAAGGAGATTCGGAATAGTAGCAGAAAGCCTGAATCTACTTCCTCTGCGTAAATTGAGTCATTCGAAGTTCACCCTGCACTCCAGGAGAGAATCTACAGGATATCTACAGGATGGCCCAGGATTGTAAATATCATCTGAATCTCAATGTATTAAACAGGGAAGGCTGTTAAACCTCCAAAATACTGCCTTTCTACGCAGCGAAATCAGTGGCATGAAGTTAAAGATCTGTGATTCCTCACTGTGCAGTAAATTTGAGACAGAGTAAGAGGAAGCAATTGTGCAGTGCATGAAGGCCTCTTGGGGCGCTGTCTGGTGGGGATTCAAGCTGGCTCCAGAAGCCCTGAGACCATGTCTGAAGGCAGACAGCGGTGGGTGGATAATGTCACCAATCAGGGCTTCTTGTTTCTGTTGCTTCTCATTTGCATTCTGAGAAGGAGACTGGAAAGCAAACAGGAGACGGAAGATGGTAGACTGCAGGAAGACGGCACTGTTCTGCATCTCAACAGATGTGAAACAAATCCCCAGATGCATCAGGAAGAGCCTTCCCTCTGATGACTAACTGAGCAGGCACTTCTGAAGCCTGTTCAGTTCCATGAGACTTAGAAGAGGTGCAGATTCTGTCTTGTGAACACTGTAGTGGACAGCAGACTGCCCAACAGAGGAAAGCTGGGAGGTGGGCTGTCTCCCTCCGAGTTATTCAGTCCAAGTTTATCAGTTTCAAAACAGAAATACATGACTCATATAAAAAAAGCAATATGACTGATCTTAAAGCTTATAACTCCTCAATAGCTCAAACTAAAAATAACAAAATAATTAAAATGCTGAAGAATTTGAAAGTATATTTTAAGAAATTATAAATAACTTCAAAGAGAGTATAAACAAGCAGATAATAAAGTAAAGAAGTCAATTCAGGACCTGGATAGCAAAACTAGCAATGTGAATGGAAAATTAAGATTATGAAAAAAAAAATTTTAAAAATAGCTCAGAAATGTTGTAAATGAAAAGTCAATAAAACAACCAAATGAAGCAGTGAAAATCATTACAGACTAGTTGAAGAGTAAAAAATATCAGGATTGGAAACAAAACTGAGGAAATATTATATTCAACCAGCAACCAAGAAAAAGAAATAAGTGTGGCCACAACATTCAAGAACTCTGAAACATGATCAAAATATTAAGAAATTACAGGGTAAAAGACAGAGCTGAGTTTAAACTAAATGCAGAGAAAATCTACCCAGTGGTATTACAGAAGAGAAAATGTAAAACCAAGGGACCAAAAGGACTGAAGGTATTAAGAATCCTTAACATACATGACCAGAAAAAAATCTCTCCACATCACACTGTAGCTAGAATGCAATACTACAGAATAAAGATGCAGTATTTTAGCCACAAGAGGAAAAAACATGCAATAGCAAATTTATCAAAATCATCTCAGACTGCTCAGAAAAATGCTAAAATCCAGAGAAGCACAGCGCAGCATGGCCTCATCCAAGCTCTGAGAGTAATAGCTACCAACCAAGAATGCTTCATCCAGAAAAGTCACCTTTCAAAGTTGATGGAAAAATAACTTCCACAAGAAACATGACTTAAATGATCTGTGAGCACCAAGACAGGCTGTGGAAAATAGCTGAAGGATATCTACACAGAAAGAAAAGAAGTGGGCACACATGGAATGCATAGAAAAAGATCAATGAGAGAAATAGCCAAAAAATATAACTAGGGAAGAGTCGGACATTCCCAACTCAGTTCTCTAGGAATCCCCTGAGGTGACCAAGAGAGAAAGAGGGAAAATACATTAATTCAAAAAGATTTCTGAAAAGATTATAGGAACCAGCAATGCTTCTTGATTAAAAATAAATATAAATGGCCTTAACAATGTGATTAAAAGATGAAGACTGCCTCATTGGATCAGAACACACAAATTAGCTGTTTGTTTTGGAAGAAATATACCTCATTGGCAAAATACAGACTGAGAGTCAAAGGATAGAAAAATACATTTCAAGCAAGCAGAAGCCTAAAAAAAAAAAAGCAGGATAGGAAAGTCTAAGCCAAATAGTAGCAGGTGACTTCAACAATAGATAGATCATACAGACCCCAAAATAGTGGGGCTGGGGGATGGTTCAGTAGTTAAGGGTATTTGTTGCCCTTGCAGAGATTTGAGTTTGATTCCCAGCACCCACATGGTGACTCAACTTTCCACAACTCCAGTTCTATGGGATCTGAAGCCCTTGTCTGAACTCTGCAGCAACAGACATGCATGTCATGCACATGTACTGATGTATAACAATAAAATTGAAGCAACAATTATCTCTTAATTCAGAAAATCCTAGGATTCAATGTTGAATTCTACCATGCCTTTAGAGAAAAACATCAACACTCTTCCAATTTTTCCATAAAATAGAAAAATAAACACTACCAAATTCATTCTACAAAACCAGTGTTTTAAACAGTAGCAGTAAACAGTGAAAGTACAACAGAAAGGGAACTACAGATTAATTTCCCAATGTTCACAGATATAAAAAAATTATGAAATTCCTGAAAACCAATTTCAAAACCTTTTTTTCAAAAATTTTTGCTCACCACAATACAGTTAGTTTCATCACAGGAAAGCAGGGACAGCTCAACATGAATAAATCAGTAAGTATAACATGACATGTAAATATAATCAAGGATAAAAACCATGAGATTATCTTGGTAGATGCATAAAAGGCCTTAAAAGTCCCTGGAGAAATTATGATGAGAAAAAGCATAACTCGACATAATCAAGGCTATATTTGAAAAACTTACAGCCATCATTATACTAAGTGAGGAAATTCTGAAAACATTCATCCTAAAATCGAGAACCAGGCAAGGGTGTTCACTGTCTTCCATCTCATTCAACACAATGCTAGAATTTTTTACCCAGGCATAAAACAAAAGAAAGAATAAAATGTAATATAAATAGAAAAAGATAAGCTTAAAATTTTTCTATGATTTGTTTTAGTCTCCATGCACACTTGTATGTGCATGGAGACTGTAGGTCAGCCTGATTAGTCCAGGAGCCCCAGAGCTCTATTTGTCTGGTCTCCTTAGTACAGGGCTTACAAACTTAACACTTTTGTAAAACTTGGGTTCTGAGGAAGCATTTTATAGACTGAACTGTCTTTCCACCTCCTCAAATTATCTTTATTTACAGACAAAATTACCCTATAATCTTATACCCTTAGCTCTGATAAACACTTCAACAAAGTTGCAAGATACAAAAGCAATATATAAGTTTCATCAGCTTTTCTAACTAACGAATGGGTTGAGGTAGAGATTAGGAAACAAGTCAGTCCTTCTCACAGTAGCCTGAAGCAGATGCCATGGGGCACACCTAACCAGGAAGGTGAAGGACCCCTTCTAGGGACACTGAATATGGAGGAATGCAAGTGAAGTGTACCGTTGTGACAGGAAGAAAGACATTCCAAAGAGACACTTGGGATGCTCCTATTAGCTGTTGGAACAATGGTTCCCATGGGATTGGAATTTCCCAACAGTCTCATGCTGGAACAGCCTGGAACCAGCCAGGGAAGGAATTTGTCTTCCATAAAGTGACTTCACCCAGTTCTGACTTTTCAGACCAGACAACGATGGGTCAATAGTGGGCAGGGCCACACCTTGACCAGGGCCACTTAGCTATACAAACCTCTGTCTCTCTATTTAAGTCTGAACCTCATGTCAAAACCCTGAAAATGAACTTGGAGGTGTCACTGGACCACCTTATTTCTGGCTCTTGCCACTATGGCCACACTGAATAAATGTCCTGATTCTGGCTTTTAGTTATTTGTTAGTTTCATTGGACTACTGAGAATGGGTGGCCTGGTCTAGTTGGTTAGGGCTGCCAGTAAACTGCCAGGACCCTAACAGCTCCAGTAACATCTGCACAGAAGAAGTGGAAGGTGATGGCACACCAGTGCCTGAAACCAGCCCTAGAGACCTGGGACAGCTCCTCCTAGCTCTAAACCTCAAGACAACCATGCCGAAGAGAGACCCACTGAAATAAGTCACACATGGCCCCTGTGCTGGGCAGGTAGTCAGGACTGAAGACCAGCTCTGTCACCTATTGTCACCCTGCCTAGGTCCTGGTAGTATCTGCCTTGAAACTCTAAAACTAGGTCTTAGGAGGCACAGGCACTCCTCTCCTAAGTAAGGCTGCTCTATGCCTTGTCTACAGGAAATCATAGTTAATGAGGCAAGAGCAAGCTATCTGACCAAAGCCACCTTAAGCTGCCCACAAGGCAAGGCCCCAATTAACTTCTCATTAGTAGAAATCAATTGGGCTTTGAGGTTATCATTAGTCACTGTGATGTATTTAGACAAACACTAGCTGGTATAGACACGGGATTTGCTAAGGAGAGCATTGTGCCAAGAGGGTGTAACTCCAGCAATGTGGAAAAGGCTCCGGAGCACATGGGAAAGCCACATATGACTAGCATCCTGTGGTCCCAGGACTGACAGCCTTGACTCATGAGCATTCCAGACATCGCAGAGGACAGGTGAATTTTGTGGGTTTTGGTTGGTTGTTTGGTTTGGTTGTTATGGGTGGTGGCAGTGGTGGTGATAGTGCTTTAGGTGTTATAGAGAATGCTGGTGTACAGTCAGGGTTGGGCAAATGTATAAGAACTTTTTAGAAACTTCCGGTTTGGCTATGTTTTCATTACCCTCTTTCTAGTCGGGACTCTCATTACCCTTTGGCAGCTCAACCATCACAGGCTCCTGCAAGGGCGGGTAGTGTTAAAAACAGAAGTTAGCATGAGTTGGGAGCTGTGAGTGCACCTCCCATTCTGAGCCTAAATTGTCCCTTCTTACCTGGGTCCATACGGCTGGGCCCCAACTTTATCTCTGCATCTGTGTCTCCCTATTGAGACTTACCTCCAAGCACCCTGAGTGAAAAGAGGCGCTCCCTCAGCGCCCATCCCACCACTTTCCAGGCTCCACCATTGACCAGTTCTATTGCTGTGCCTGTTTCCTGTGTGCTACTACTTCTTGGCTTTCTCTGAACCAACTCCTTGACCAAGCTCTTTCTGAGTGTGCCATGGTCTTTTGAATCTATATCTCTGGAGAACCACAGCCAATGCACTGTCAGCCATCCAGGCCCAGAACTCTGCCTTTGGAGTCTACAGTGTGCATGGGAAGCTGTGGAGGCCACTTCTGCTGATGCCTGCTGATTTCCCATCACCCCTAAAGAGAGAGCACACACAACTCACACAGGTTTTACTTTATTTCAGTGCAGAACAGTTCTATGTCATCTTAACACAAGCTAGTTATATGTGTAACTTGAGTTTGTCTCCTGTACACCAGTTCCCAAATAACCACTCTGAGGCTTAATAGTAATTACAAACCATTTGGCCTATTAGCTCAGGCTTATTACTAAGTAACTCCTACAACTTTAATTAACCCATTTCTATTCTATATTTACCAGGAGGCCTGTGGCTTGTTACATCACATCTTGCTTCTCTGGTAGCTGCTGGCATCTCCCAGACTCCTCCCTTTCTTTATCTCTGTTTGAATTTCCCGCCTAGCTATATTTTGCCTGGCTATTGGCCAAATCAGATTCTTTATGAACCAATGGTAATAAGACATATTTACAGCATATAAACAGGCATCCCATCACACATGGGAAGAAGAAATTCAGTTGAGGAAGTACCACAGGCAGGCCTGTGGGGCATTTTCTTGATTGATGATGGCTATTAGAGGGCTCAGTCTGAGTGGGATGGTGCCATTCTGGGCTGGTGGTGTTGTAAGAAAGCAGGCTGAACAAGTCATGAGGAACGAGCCAGTGACCCATGCTCCTCATGCTCTGTGCTTTGGTTCCTGCCTCCAGGTTCTCGCCTTAAGTTTTTACCCTGACTTCCCTCCATAATGGACTCAGGGTATGGTATGTTGGTGAAAATATAAAATGCCCCCAGAGACTTGTTTGTTAAGACTTGATTCCCAGATGGTGATGTCATGGAGATGTGAGTGCACCCTGACAGTTCTAATCTCATCAATCTGTTAACATATGGGTGATTTCATAGATGAATGCACTATCGGCAGATGGGGCCTGATTGGAGGAAGCAGATCAATAAAGAAAGGGCTCACCATTGAAGGATATACCTTGTCTCCATCCCCACCTCCCCTTCTCTCTGACAGTGATGGGGTGTTATGGGACATCCATGCCTTGTGCCTCTGTGCCCCTAGTGTCCTGTGGGGTGAGCTAGATTGGATGCAGAACCAAGAGATCACTCACTGTGGAAAATGACAGAGATTTGGATATGCAGGGGTCCTGCCTTCTGGTTGGGGAAGGGAGTATCTTTGTCAGGAAAGAGTCATTGGCCCCAGGCCGAGCTTGGAGGCACTGTGAGAGAGCCCACATCTCCTGTGACAATTAACAACTTATTAAGTCATTTCCTGGAACCACAGTCTCCTCCAAGAATGCCTCTACCCAAATGCACTAATTAGTATGAAAGGAATAAATATTTTGTTGCAAACAAATGGATTCTGTCCTTCCTCGCTATGTCTGGGAGAACAAGGGCAGCTCATGCAAGCATCTCCTTCAAGCTTTCTAAAAAGGATTCTGACATAAGAACAGCATCCGGGGAAGTCCGGCATCTTGCCCAGAGGCTTGTGGTTGGGCCAACACTGCCAGCCAATGCCCATACACAGAAAGTTGCTTCACAGCTTAATTAACTGGCATAGTTTCCTGAACAGAGCAGCCACATATTCGGAGTCCCGCCCGCTAGAAACGGTTCTTTGCATCAGGTAGACATGGGGTACCATGTGCCCACAGACACCTTTGCACCTGCAGGGTCCTTGCCACGGCAGCCTTAGGTATACCTGCTGCTGTCTGAATGCTAAGCTGGTTTTTCTGCTTCTAATCAAGTGCTTTTCCACATTGCGTTTATATGCTGCTGTGCAGGCCAGGCAGCCTGGGATGAGAGAGCTGACCTGGGCTTGTGTATGGGGAGTGCCTGTCTCTGTGCATAACAAGGCGATGTTGAGTCTGGGTTATCATCCGGACAGTGCCAGCTCAGCTTTATCCAGAATCTTCCTCTGAGGAACATAGAGGGTTATTATCATGTAACTCCAGGCCACTTTCTGTGATTTTACGCATAGGCTGCCTCTGGCCAGGCTAAGAAGTTTGATTTATTTGGCATCAACCCTGCAGTCCTCATACAGAAGGCCCATCAAGAATGACAGTACCAGGGGAACTCCTGAGTTGCTTTTCCCACAGGCTCTCTCCACCCTCCCCTGAAGAGAACTCAGCCCTGTGGGTGTTCAAGTCCATGCCCAAGGGACTCCCTCCTCCTGAACTTGCTTCTGTTGCTCAGTCATCAGAGGTCAAAGGGAGCCCATAGGGACTGGAGTCACCAACAGGTCCTGGACTGGGGAAAGCCGAACCAGTGCTTAGCTTGCCCACCTGACTCACAACTTCCCCAACTTGCATCTGTCTGTTTTTTGCCTGGAGCCTCATTCTTTCCCCTGTTTGAAAAGCCTTAAACATCCTTCACTGTGGGGAAAATGGCCACCTGTTTTCTGATCCTTAAGGACTGTCAATGCTGGGCCTTGAGTCATGCAAGCCTTTGAGCCTTCAGCCCATGGCCAGGTTCAACCCATCTCTGGCGGCACATGACAAAGATGGTGATTGACAGCTACCCTGAACTCCATGGAGTAGGAGTGTGTCTTCTGAAGGGAGGATGCTGTTCCCATAAGAAGTGTGCTGAACAGCAATGGGAGCTCAGTACCTTCTGTGACCCTTCATACCCAATCTACGTTAGAAACGTGACCCTAAGCTGAGCATGTCTGTGAACTCACTCACCCAGGTGACCACAGCCGATACAAGACAATCTCACCAAAAGTCTAAAGTGTTTTAAATGTAAAGTGTTCAGAAGCCTATCTGCCATATCTCAACTACCCCAGAACTCAGACCCAAATGGGTTCTTTCCTTAAAGGCTAATTCTTTCTCAATTCAGTACTCTGAAGCTATTTCCTTTAGTGACACATGGGAGGAGAGACCGCTTCTGGAGTGTGTGTGGAATGTAATTGCTGCTTATCCGTGCACGTGTGCACCTGCTGATAGCCAGGCATTGTCACCGTTCCAATAGACTCTTAATAACTGCCAACAGGCAGCCTGCAAGAGGCAGAGAGTGAAGCTCCAAGCATTCACACTGTTAGAAGGATCCCGCCCTGTGGCAGCCTGGTTCCACTACAGCTAAGGGCATCCTCAAGACTTAATCAACGGCAGAACAAAGCCACCTTCTAGTCCCTGAAATTAAGTCAATCTCAGCCCAGTCACCTGACCTTAATGTGTATTCCTCAGGAATCTGAGTGTCTGTAAGCCATTGCTACACACTGCTCGGGAGTTCTAAAAGATGAACTCTAACTGTGAGTTTCTAAGACATTAATACTCAAGAGCCAGATCATGTGTCAGCAGGACAGGATGAAGTAGACATTGTGGAGGGAAAACTGGACAACTGCAGTTTGAAAGCTCACAATGCCACATGCTAACATGTCTAACAAACAGCATGCCACAAAGAGATACAGAGGGTTCAAGACCCAAACTGTCAATGACAGGAGGCCGCAGAAGAAAGCTCTGAAACTCCAACTGTGCTGTCATGGGAAGGTGTGCCTCCAGGTTCTTTGAGCCACAGAATGTGCACATCAGGCTGGGAAACAGCAGCAAGGTTCTTACGTGTCAGCTGGGCTCTTTGCTGCTAAGTTCAGCTAACAAATGAGGTCAAGGGGAAACTTCCTAGGTTTCTGGGCCACAACTCTTCTGAGAAATTCAGAGATGAGCAGCCTCTGGCATGGCACACGCTCTGTTCCAAGTCTACAGTTCCATCCCCAAAGAGAAAATATAGGGTGGACAACAAGAAGTCCAGTGGAAAAATAAAGAGGACAGGAACGTCATGCCCACACAAGAGGTTGCATGCACAGGGCTCATTGAGCTTAACTCTCTAATGGTCTATATGGTGCAAATAAATGGAAAGAGGAAATATGAGCCATGAAATTATGTTTTGAAAGCTGGGTCTGGTGAGACACACCTGGGATCCCAGCACTGGAGAAGCCAGGGGCAGGGGTTCCTGGTCATCCAGCTACAGAATTAATATTCCATATTAATACTTCCATTACTTGAGACTTTGCCTCAAAAGCAACACAAAACAAAATATGGACAGAGGGGACTTGGTGTGGGAAGTCCCTCTGTATACGTGTTGCTTTTATTGATTAATGAATAAAGACATTGCTTTGGCCTGTTGATAGGGCAGAGTAGAACTAGGTGGGGAAAACTATACTGAATGCTGGGAGAAAGAAGGTGGAGTCAAGAGACACCATATAGCCACCAAAGGGAAAGATGCGAGCTGCCAGCTGGAACCTTGCCAGTTGGCCATAAGCCTTTCTGTAAAATATAAAATAATGGAAATGGGTTAATTCTAGATGTAAGAGCTAGCTAACAATATTCTTAAGCTATTGGCCAAGCAGTGACTTGATAACATAGTTTCTGTGTGATTATTTCGGGAGTCTGGGCAGCTGGGAAATGAACAAGCAGTCCCTACAACAGGGACTAAAACATAGGTTTATAAAATATGAATCAATCCAAACATTCTAGGACATAGCAGCACTCACCGTGCATGGGAGGCAGCCCATGCACACGGGAGGTATGGCCCCATTCAGTGCAGCAGTAAGTAATGGAAGAGGGTCAAGTTCAGTGTTTCTGGGTCTTGTGTAAGAAGCATCACTGCAGACTGTGAGAGACATTAAAGATGTGTGTGCTAAACCCTAGAGCAGCAATTTAAAAATATAGGGAAGTGCATTCATGACATGACTAAGAAAGTGGAGAATATTTAAAAATATGAAATAGATGTAAAGAAGACAAGAAAGGATAAATGTAAAAGAGGTAAGAAGAAAGCATGGGCTAATGAAAACAGGTAACATCACTGTGTCATACAGAGGCCAATGTAGTGCAAAACATGGAAAGTGAGGAAAAGTGAGCCACGAAAGAAATTATTTTTAAAGTAGAAGTTTCCATGTAGATATAATCTAACACAGCCTCCCAAAAGTTAATGAAATTTTTAAAACTAAACTTTCTGAAAGGTGGGAGACAAGAGCAGTACATAATTTAAATTATAAAAGCAAACTCTAATATCATCTGTAGAGGTTTAAAACTTGAGAGACCACAGCACATCCGACAGCTCCAGTAGACAGGCTGACAGGGTGGAGACTGACCTGAGCATTGCCATGTCCCTGTACCTCAGGTAAATATTGTGAAATAAATGAGATGTGAGTTGTAGTAGAGGCTGCTTGTTCGTTTCCTGGCTGCCCAGACTCCCGAAATAACCACACAGAAACTGTATTAATTAAATCACTGCTTGGCCCATTAGCACTAGCTTCTTATTGGATAACTCGTATTAATTTAACCCATTTCTATTATTCTGTGTATTACCATGTGGCTGTGGCTTGCCTGGTAAATTTCCTTCAGGCTCCTACAAGGCTACATGGCTTCTCCTGACTCTGCCTTCTTTCCCCCAGCATTCAGTTTAGTTTTCCCCAGCTAGCTCTGCTCTACCCTATCACAGGCTCAACACAGCTTCTTTATTAACCAATGGTATTCACAGCATACAGAGGGGTCCCTAGAGCAACAATTAAACAATATAGTGCAGGAAGTGTGGTTATAGCCTCACTAAAGAAATGAAAAGGAAGTTCTTAATATTTAGTCTGAAACATACAGGACAGAAAGAGAAGAACAAATGGAGGGGTGATAAAGAAAATCAGAAAAACACACTAGATACAGGCCAAAGAGTCCCAAGAATTGTATCAACCACAGACTGAGTGAAGAGTAAAAATAAAAAGGCAGTTTGTGAAATGGACTTTTAAAGGCAAGATCTAACTATGGGCTGTCTTCACAGTGTTTATTTTTAATGTGAAGGCAGAATAAAAATAAATAAAATATATGCCATGTAAAGAGTAGCATAAATAGATGACAATGGTTATGTGGATCCTCGAGAATAAAAGTTAAATTGAGAGTATTAGCAGAGGTGGAAAAGGCATTTCATGATAATGGGCTCTATTCATGCTGAGAGCTGAACAGTGAGGGGTGTGCCCGGGGTGTGTGCAGACCTCCAAAAGCAAGATGCACACAGTAGCATACTGTGTGGGAAGAGATGACAAACCAGAGTCATTGAATTTGAGTTTGGACATGATTGTCTCAGATAGATGGCCAACTCCATCTCCAGTTCAGCAAGGGCACAGACCTGAACAGCAACTAATGTGACAGTAGTAGTCCTGCTGTGACAAAATGTCTAGCAAAACCTTATTGAAGAATTTGTTTTGGTGCAATTTTTGGGGTCCATAGATCATCATAGTAGGGAACTTGGTGCCTGAAGCTTCAGACAAATGGTCACACGGCATCCACAGTCAGGAAGCAGAGAGTTGAATGCTAGGCTCAGCTAATTTTCATCATCCCAGACAATGGGATGCCGTCTGTAGTGAGATGTTAGCAACTGATATCCAATGATATATAAACAGGGTAAACTAGCATATCCAACTGGGATTTGTCTGAGTTATGCGAGGTTGCTTTAAAATTTGAAAGCCAAAAATGTCACTCTCAAATGAGAGACATGGTGTAGCTGTTTCAACGGACACAAAAGTCTGTGGCAACTCAACACAAACACTGCCGCGGAGTTTCAAGTTATGGATACAAACCTGGGGTACACGACTATGCTGACCTTCCAGCCTCAGGACAAAGCTGTTGGGCCTCTTAGCAGATTAGGACCAGGGCACGGCTACTGCTGCCTCTGCACAGAACTATTACCTCTAAAGAGAGTCAGCACAGCATACTCGGGTTGCGGTCAACTTAGGGCACTCAGTTGGTACTGAAAAATCACTCTAATAAGAAGTCTCTGACCATCTAAAGTTTGATGTCCACACAGATAACCACTCCCTTAGAAATCCCCTCAAAGATGGGATTTCTGATGAGACCCGACCACTCTCCTTACAATAATCTACAAAGAAACTTCCCAGCCTCCAGGACTCCACCCAGCCTCTGGGAACTGGCTGCTTCAGCCCTTCTAGCGTCTCTCATCAAATCCTTCTTTTCCATCAGTCTGGTCTTTGGTGAACTCTCTTACAGCCCCTGTGACACGGATCTGTCACAGCACCGTGCCATGACAGGAAGAGGACGCTTGATCTGGTAAAGGAAATCTCGGGACAAATTAGAAATGACTTTATTCTCACAGCAGCCTCTCCAGACTAAGCTGAGGAACAAAGCCAGGGAAGAGAGGGGGCTCCCCAGTTATAGCACCACAGTGGCCTATCATGAGGACTGAAGTTGGGAATCTCCAGAGGCCACAAAAAAACTAGGTGAGTGGGGCGACCCACCAGGATTGCTAGCACTAAGAAAACTGGAGACATGGGATCCCCAGAGCAAGCTGACTATCACATTAGCCTTATATCAATGAACTCTGGGTTCAGTTGAGAGACGCTGCCCCAGCGAAAAAGGTCAAGTGATTGAGGAAGACTCCTGATGGCAGCCTCAGTCCTTGACATATGTGTGGACACACATGCACCCACACCCATGTGCCCACACATGGATGTACACCACATGCACATATATATACATGAAGGAAGAAAAACCTCAAGGACAGATCAGAGCTGCCCATCCTTGGGCCTTTTCATAATGGGGAGTCTAGCCATTTCAATAAGGATCCTCAAAGCACAAAACAGGGGAAATAGGTAAAAACTACCTACTTGGTTATCTTTGTTGCTGTGATAAAACACTGACCAAAACAAACCTGGGAAGGAAAGGGCTTACAGGTTACAGTCCATCATCCAGAGAACTCAGGGAAAGAACCTGGA
>JAQHUG010000389.1:699183-717776 GCA_028555095.1 Dicrostonyx torquatus | reverse complement strand
AGCATGGGCACCTTGGGGGAGGATTGAAGGGGGAGGGGAGAGGCAGGGAGGGGAGCAGAGAAAAATGTAGAGCTCAATAAATATCAATTTAAAAAAAAAAGATTCCCACGTGCCAAGCACACTGACCCCCACCACCCTCCTTCTCTCACTCTGAATCACACCACCCCTTGCCCCCATTTAGCTGCCTCTGGGTCTTTACCCTCCAGCCCTCATCGACTGGACTCTACCCCAACGTCTGCACCAAAGCATGTAAGCACTATGTGGCCATACTGCTGACTGCCATGAGCATCCTCTACCTTCTGGGGCCCTGATACCTGTCTCCTGTTTCTGATTTGAAGACAGGGTCTCATGTAACCCAGACTTCCCCCTTTCTCTGCCTTTGGAGGGTTGAAATACAGATTTACCATAATGCCAAGTTTGTGGGGTGCTGAGAATTGAACCAAGAGCTCTGTGCACATGGGGCAAACACTGAACTAACTGAGCTGTACCCCTAGGAGTCATCTCATCTTTCAAAAATGCCCACTAGGCTTCTATGGCAAAACCCTCTCTCAAATTCCCCTTCAATGGCTTCTGTATGCTTAGACCTCAGCTCCCAGGGGTTAGACAGTGGAATCTGTCAGCTCTCTGTCACACAACTGCTCTCATGGCCTCCAGAGGCTTCTGTGACATGCCAGAGCCTGCCAAAAGTATCCCTGGCCTTTAGGTAATTTGAACTGATGCCTACCAGAGAATACTCTTGAGGGATTCAAACCCACCTAGAATTTCATGGATCCAGCAGACCCCAGGCACAGTAGTCCCTCCCTTCTCCTGACCACGCATTTCAGTAGGTACAGCAGACCCCTGGCTGGGCAGCATCAACCTTCTCAAAGCCTTTCCCTCCCAGCCCATTTGTCCCTTATCAGGGTGGAGCTCCTTTTCCTCTTGCTGTTCTCTTTTATCTGCCCATCCTGAGGCCCCTCTGATTTCTACCTTCTCTGTCATCTGATATCTACAGTGGGCTCTCCACCTCCCCAACCCTCCCCTAGGGAACATGTGATAGTAATGGTGACAATCATGTCTGCCCCACACCTCCCTTGTCTGATCCCTCCATCTGAACCATGGAGCGCATGCTCCTCCTGGAACAGCTTGGTCCCTGCGCTGCTCCTGTCCTTCACCGCACACCTCCCTGACCCACCCTTATGCTGCAGACAGCTGTCTCCTTTCCATCTGATGCTCTTCTCCCAGTGTCCACTTGTCACCCTGCTGTGTCCTCAGAGGGGACCGGACCTAACTTCCACCTAAGTGTGCTGTCTTGTAGCTTGGTAACTTCCACGAAACACATCATTCTGAATAGCTCGATTGAACTTGATAGTTTTTTCTTTGCGAGGCTCTGAGTTACCTGGGGTCAAAGGCCGTGATTATTCTATTTGTTGTTGCTCCCTCGGCCCCTTGACCTTGCTTAGCACACTGTGGCACTCCATAACTACTCGTTAACTGAAGGGATGATTGAGTCAGCTAATCTCCATATTCATGGTGCCAAGTGCATAATAAATCTTTGGTAAATATTTTTGCATTTGACTGAATTGCAGCCAGTTCTCAATAACTAGGAAAGACATGCCGTTCACGAAGATGAAGGGGGCTGATTAGCTCACTGCATAATTGAAGCTGGGATGTGGGGAAGTCAATGAACACAGTGGTTCCTTGTATATTTGACTTCACCAAGCCAACGCCAGATTCCAATGAGCTGTCAACCCCCCGACGTGCTTAGAATAGGCAGGTTGGGTTAACAGTTAACTAGCAAAACTTCCGTCCTTTAACCCAGTTCTGTCTACTTTAAGAATAACTTACTGGAAGCAGAAATTCCTTTCTCCTCTTATCCACTCACTAAAGGTCGAGGGAGAAGAAGAAAGTAAGGGACTCGGGCCACTGCTCAGGTGGCTGTCATGTGCTGGGATGTGTGCATATCTTAACAGTAACCTCCACGGTTCAGAAAGTAAATGTCACTGTGGGTCTCTGCCCCTGTCTAGGCAGCAGAGCCAGTTCTCCAGAGGCAAGACTTAGAAACTGCCAGGACTCAGATGCGGAGTCCCTGCGCACGAAGCAGCTCTTTGTCTCTATCAGAGACAAATCTATCGTTCAATGGTAGGACTGGTGGGGCTGCTGCTGGAAGATTCTTTTTGGATAGAAGAGCCAGGCACATGGAAAATGTTGGTAAATCCTGTTTTATCATTGGATTTGGAACTCTGCTGTGCTCTTACTGAGGAGCAAAAGGATAGTTTTTTACACCATCAGTATAGAGACCAGGTTACCTTGGTTTGAACCCCACCGCTCAGCAGCTGGGTAATCTCAGAGATGTCACTTAAACTCTGTGTTCCCTCTTAATACTAGATATGATAAAATATTTCTTACTTTTCTCAACACCACATCAAATGCCTAACAGAATCAGCCTGAGAGGCTGACATTGACTCATTAATGTAGAGGAAGTCCATCATGGCTAGAAAGGGATGATTTCTGGACTAGGCTGGTCTGAGGTATAAGGAGTTTACAGCTTCTCACACAGTGCCAAACAGGAAACAGGAATAAGCGTAAGCAGGGCCAGGCTGTCACCTTTGAAGTCCACCCCCTGTGGCCTATGTCCTTTAGCTAGGCCTTCTGTCTCAGAGATTACATGCTCTCCCAAAACATCTCCACCAGCTGAGGAGCAAGTGTTCGAACATATTAACCTATGGGAGTAGGCTGTTTGCTTTCTGTTACTGTGATGAACACAACCAGAAGAAACTGGGAGAGGAAGAGTTTATTTAAGCTTACATGTCCTGATCACAGTCCATCACGGAGGGAATCGGGGAATGAGCTAAAGGCAGGAACCTAGAGGTGGCAGCTGATGCAGAGGCCTTAGGGAGTGTGGTTTTACTGGCTTCCTTATTCTTCTAGACTACCTGCCTATGGATGGCATCACCCACGGTGCCCTGGACCCCTGCAGGGACCCTGGTGCTCACATGTGTTTAGCCAGAATATCCCACTGACTAAAGCTGCTTGGAGTAAGTTACAATATATAAAAATAAGTGAGTTCTCCATACACACACACACACACACACACACACACACACACACACACACACACACACTGTTTTCTGACATCATTTAAGAAACATTGCTGCACACCTGTTTGACCACATCTTAATCCCTTGGCTCCAAACATCAGCCACCCTGTTGACTTTGTGTTTTCTAATGACAGATCCAGGCACTCAGGCATGACACAGTTCCAAAAAAAAAATCACTTAGTCCTGGCTATGATCTACTGGGCCCTTCCAGTGAGCTTGCTGCCGGTCTGGCACCCCCAGCAGGCTCCACTGTCTCTCTTCCCTGCTTCTCTAGAGCTGAGCATCCAGGAGAATCAGCTTCTTCAGCAGCCTACCACTGTGGATAAACAACTTCATGTTCCCCAGCTTCCCGGTGTGCTCTGAAAGTGCATCCCCATGGGACTCCTTGCCTGTCTACAGCCAGGCTCCCTCTGCCTGCAGGGCTTAACTCTTGGGACCCCCACCTTTGCTGCCTTCTGGGTCTCAGGTGTCTTCTCCCTTCACCAGCCACCCTACCTGTAGATTGTCTGTGTGAGCAGTCAGACCCCAGTCCTGCTGGGGTGTATCCTCCTGGGAAACTGAGTTGGGATGATATCCCCGGAGAGCCAGGCAAGTGTCGAGGGAAGGACATGACCTTGGAGGTCAGCGGGCTACAAGCCAATGGCAGGGAAAGGTTCATGGGAGTAAAGCTGGGTGATGCGGAAAGATGTGCAATCAAATTAATGCTTCCCTTTTCTTCCTTCCTTCCTTGCATCTGTCCTTTCAAGGCAGTCTAGTGTAGCCCAGGTTAGACCCAAACTGTGTGTAGTCAAGGATGACCTTGAACTTCTGATCCTCTGATTACAGGCATGCGCTGCCTTATCCAGTTACGCGGTACTGGGAATGGAACCCAGGGCTTCAAGCCTTCCCTTCCGTTAGACATCAGGGTCAGCTCCTGAGTAGATGAGAGCCAAAGTGAATGGCATTAAAACTGCAGGTCTCGGTTCCAGGCTGGAAGGTCATCACCGTGTATCCTCATCCATGGTGAGTAGAAGTGACAATTTGGGTGCTGATTTGGTCTCTCAGCAAGTCATTAGCTTAGTTCAAAGCCATAGACTTAGTGTCTTCCCCCAATCTGGATCTCCTTTAGGAAAAGCCAATGCTCTGAGGACTATACACACGTGGTCACCAGACCTTCATTGGTGAGCAAGGAGGCAGGAATTTGGGAGAGCTGGTCATGTGACATTTACAGTCAGAAACAGAGAGATAAGAATGCATACATGCTTGCTTGTGCTCAGCTTCATCTCTCCAGCCGTATATGGTTCAGGATCTGCTGCCTAGGGAATTGCGCCCCCCACAGTGGGCACATCTTCAATTAGTTAGGTCAACCCCCACACACGTGCCCATAGGCAAACTTGAGCCAGACAATCACTGAGAGAAACTCTGCCCAGGTGGTCCCAGGTTGTGTCAAGTGGACCCTTAAAGCTGACCATTACATGGGGGAAAATGTGTCCACATTATACGTCCGCAGGCTGTTTTCTTGTCAGATTCCCTGACAGTGTAACACGCACTTCAACAGCATCTACTCTGAGTCAGCTGAAGCTACCTAGTGCTGTGGAAAGCCGGGATGTCCAACTGTGGCCCATAGGTTGTGAGGGCACACACGTTTATTTTGTGACACGTTGTAATATGACATCGCAATCTATAAAGTTCATGGCCCAAAACCACACAACTGACTTACACAAGACAAGCAAACAAACAAAAACCCGGAATGCTTTAAATACATTGAGGATTTTGTATTAGGCTGCATTCATAACTACCCTGGGCTACATGTGGCATATGGACTGTAGGATGAGCTTCCCGTTTTAAAACAAACAGGGGGATGTTTTGTGTAAGAATACTGAGGATCTGAAGATGTTGGTATCTGTGGGGTTCCTGGGAGGATCCCCTGAGCTGATCTTGCACACTGTATGTCACACAACTTCCATGCTGGAAGCCAACCCCAGAAACTCCAAACATACCCTAATCCCTGTAGATCTGCAGGCTCTGGTCCCGAGTGCAACCTTCTTCCATCTTTGGCTCCTGAGATGAGACGGGTCTTTTTCACATTCACACCCATGAGAGAGTCCATTGGAGAGTCATGCTGGCTGGCAGGGCTGATGCAGGAGTCAAGGCTGGGTGTTCAGTGCCGTTCTATGTCTACATGCCCCACTCTCCACACATGAAGAGAGAAGCTGGGATTTGCTTCACAGAGCCGCAGCACTGCTTTCAACCTCATTAAAAATTGTTTCGTTTCTTTGTTGATAAATGTGTTTAATAACACCCCAGGCCTTTTTTCCAACAGTCTACACTCTTATCAGCAGAAACACTGAATCTGTAAACAGCCGAGAATTTGCACGCCTAATTCATATGGGTAGAGTAGGGCAAAAACTTTAGGACATAAGTTAATTTAGAGCTGGAGGGAAATTCATAAGACAAGCTTCCAAGAGATCTTGAGAACTCAGCTGTCAATCTGTCCTTCTTCAATGTGTGCCTGACATCTTCATTTTCTTCCCCAAATGCTGTGATAACATAGGATAACAAAGGCAGCTTGTGGGAGAAAGAGTTTAATTGCCCGGGTTGTTGTTTGTAGGGAAGCCAAGGTAGCAAGTCCCATTTTATCCACAGACGAGAGCAGAGAGCATTGCACTAGTTCATGCTTGCTAGGGCTCAGCCCACTTTCCCCACTCTCATCCAGTCCAGAATATAGTGTCACCCATGGTGAGCACATCTTCTAGCCTCAGTTAAGGTAGTCAAGACAACCCCTCATGGACATAGCCACAAGCCAACTTAATCCAGACAATCCCATGGAGATCCGAGATTATATTAAATTGGCAAGTAAAATTAGCTTGATATATTCCTTTCCTGGGGCAGCCCTAACAAATTGTCACCAAGGAGCTTAGAACAGCAGGAATTAATTATCCCACAGTTCAAGAGGTCAAAAGTCCAGAGCCAAAGTATCGGCTGATCCGTGCCATCTACGAAGACTCTGGGGGTCCTTCCCTAACTCCATTACTAAGTTCTTGTCTTTCTGAATCCCGTCTCTGTATCACTGCAGCCCTTGCTTTTAACTTCTCCAGTTTCTCCCCATGTGTCTCTGTTTCTTACTCAGCCACTTCATTTGAGACTTTCTCTCAATCCAGGATGCTTTCAACTACACCAATAAAAACCTATTTCCACATCTGGTCCCATTCTCAGGTAGCATGTGATTGTTCATTGGGAGAGAGAAGAGCTATTTAGCTCAGTATATCCACAAGAGCTCCCAACATGGGAAGGAAAGCCAAGTGGAAGCTCCAGCCCACATTTAATAGACCTGTCATTCCACGGTGGCACACACACCTGTAGTGGTCAGAGTCATAGACATAAAGTCTAGGAATCGAATTTGGACCTCCTGCTCTTCAGCCCGGTAGAGTTGAGACAGAGCTTTGATTTCAGTCACAGTCATGTGACTGTGCCCCCATAAGTTCCCAACTCAGGACAATGATTCAAAAGGGAAGCTCCCCAGATATCTAAACCACACACGTTTCTACCAAGCGATAGTTCATCACTTGCTTCATTTTGAGGAAGAACAGTGCAGGGGTCAGGGCCTAGAATGACTGGAGGAACACCCACTGACACTTTTTAACTCAGTTGCTGAGCAGTACAGGTGATGGGTGACAGGGAGAACAAAAATGTCAATTCTGCCGCCTTCTGCACTGGGAACTGCACTTGTCACCCAAACTCAATGCTTAGAGGAAGGTGAAGTGGACATCAGGTCTGCCTGAGCACTTTGCCCATGAGCAATGGAGAACTGAGATGCTACTTTGATACAGATACTTAATGGTTTGATTTATCGCCTTATCAACCAGTAACAAGCATCCTCCATTCACTGCCGTATATTTGGGGAACCCTGAACACGTGCTTGATGTCCTTATAAGAGGTGAAAATCAGAGCACAGGCACAGGAGGACCACGGGGGGATGTGGAGATGATGACATTTATAAGCCACAAGTTTGGCTGGCTGCTTGATGTGCTCTGGACATGTTCCTTGGATGGAATGGCTGTCCCCTGCCTGTCACTGTGAGAAGCACTCTCCTCTACTCTGACATCATGACTGAGAACATATATCTCCAGTCTCAGCCTCTCTACCCACCAGCCTAGGGCTTTGTTCTCACATCTGAGAAATGGAACTGCTAATGTAACCTTGCAAAGCCACGGGAAAAGTTTTAGATCTCTAGAAAGCAGCATGCACTCCACTTGGGAGGTCAGAGCCACAGGGTAAACTATGCTCACCACAGTGGCTGGAGGTTAAGAAAAATACATCCGGAGGAGGGAAATTGTTAAAAACCTAAAGGACATGATGGATCCTGGGCAAACATAGCAGCTTCTGGGGCTTCAGTCTGTATCAGCCTCAGAACGTGAAACACGTCACTTGGTACACAATGTGTGACATCCCTCCCACCTAACAGCTCAGCGCATTCTTTCCACACCTGGAAATGCTCAAGCACTTAAACAAACTGGGGAAACAAAGCCTTCTGGAAGAAAGCTTCAGTCATAACACGAATTGCTGAACACATGGCTAGTTTTGTCAGCTTCTGGGAAGAAGGTGGAATTTGCCAGCAGAAGTCTGAAGAAAATGACAATATCTGAGATGAAGCAAAGCCAGGCCCAAGTCCCCCAGGATCCCCAGTTCCCTGGGGCTGAGCAGCCTTCTGAAGCACACGTTTCCATGAAGCTGCCATGAAAATGGCTCAAGTCTTCCCTTTTCTCTCCATGGAAACTGAAAATCTTTTGGCCAGTCCTGATCTGCTCTCGAAGCCCTGCTGGGTGAGTTGTGCTTTTCTTTCCTGAGTGACAGAAGTGACACAGCCTGCCTGCCTTTCTTAGGCACTGATTTTGCCATCTTCCCATCAGGGGAATGTGGGGGCATCACCCCAGGTTCTCACAGGCAAAACTCAGGTACACTCAGATTACATACACAGACATGCAGAACACCTGTGGATTCAAACTCTGTGGCGGGAAGACTCGAGCCTCCTTGCATGGAGTAGAGTGATAACGGGCCACAGTTAAGAAGCAGCGATGTCCAGAGGTAAGGCCCAAACCCAATTTTAGTCCTCACCTGTCTGCAAACACTACACTAAGCAACTGGGGACAAAAACTTACTGCACCCATGTGTGTCAGACAGGGGACAGATGCCTAGGACGGACCAGTGTCTGGTAGAGCTGGGGCCCAGCCTCCTGTAGCAGAAGGTGGACAATGAAAGCCAATGAGGACCGCTGTGAGTGGTGACAAGCAGGGGAGGAGTCCACAGGTCTCTAGAGCACGCCGGCCGCTCAAAACAAATGGGTTCAGAGACAAGACTACAGGAACAAAGCCCCTGTCCTTCCTTGAAAAGTAAAGCATGCACACATTCTCTTCTTGGGGGACAGGGAATACCCAGGCCGCAGCAGGATCAAGGATCTTATGTGAGCGTTAGTGAGCAGTACAGCCAAGCCCTCTAACTTCATAGGCACAGGGACTTCTCTGGACCATCTGTGCTTACAAGTAGAATAACATGGAATAAATGGAGAAAGTCCCACAACCTCACAACCTACCAAGACCAAATTATAAAGAAACAGCCAAAGTGAACACACCAATATCAAGCAGGAAGATTCAATCAGTGAGGAAAAGCCTTCCCCAAAGATAAGCCTGAGGCGAGACAGCCTCCCTGGAAAAATTCAGCTGAACAATGGCTGTCAATCCTTCTCTTGCAAAAGAAGCCAGAGGTGGGAACTCTCAGATTCATGTCACGAGGTGTCATTGTCCTGACACAAATCCAGACAGGCTACAAGGATAAACAACCAAAGCTCTGCTCCCTGAGGAAGATACTGAAAAGGTCCTGGGCAAGGTGTCAGAAGAACAAATCACCAGCACCTTGGAAGGAACCCTCACAGAAGAGTCTGGACAGGCAAATCTCATCACAGATGCAAAATGGAAACTGCCGGCCCATGTAAACAGATGAAATTCTTCCAGAATTCCCCTTTTAGACTTTCCATCTCCTGTAATCCAGTCAGCACATGGTCCTCACGAACAGAAGCCTTAAACTGCATCAGCTGGAAGGGGAGAAATCCCTGCTGAGCTTGGTTTGTAATGTGAAGTACGGAGCCACCATGCCCGGAGCTTGCCTGGGATCCTGTCAGACTACTTGAAAACTTACTCATCAGAGCCTGGGAATGGAATCATGGTGCAGAAGTCACATTCTGCTTCAAAAAGGAAGTACAGATGAATTAAAAAGAAAAATCAGTGGATAAAATCGCACATATCTTCATTATACAAGCTCTTGACAAAGGAACACATTTCAGCATAATAAAAATCATTCGTGATACAGCAATGTCAGATTTATAGTCAAGAATGAACAACTGAGAGCTTCCCCTGTAAGACCAATGGCTGGACAAGCCAGCTCCCTGCCTACACTGCTACTTAGGGTACCAGGTATGCTTCCAAGAGCAATTAGGCAAGGAAGAGAAACGAAAGACTTTGTCAAGTTGGGCATTGATACCTATGACTATGATCTAGAACTTACAAAGCTTAAACAGGAGGACTGCCGCGAACTCAAAGATAACCTGGACAACAGAGACAATACAATAATACCTACTCTATAATTGGTGATGATGATGATGATGATGGAGGTGATGAACCAGAGAACAAAAAAAGACATTCTAGTCTTAAAGAATTAACCCTGATCTTGTATATACCTCCTTAAACACCGAAGAGTCTCCAAAGTTCCCCTAAAGTAGTAAATGGGTTAGGTAAACATACACAATAAAAGATCAGCATTCCTTCTATTTCTAATAAATTATCTGAAAAATAACCTCATTAATAATAGCATCAAAACAAATAAAATATTCACAATACATTTACCAAGGAGATGAAGGTTCTCATACTAGTATGAGAAACATGGAGAGAGGAGTTAAAGAGAGTAGATGACTGGAGATGTAGCTCCAGAGGCCCTGAGAACAAAGGCTGTTAAAATGTCCACACCACCTAACTCCATTGCTATCCCAATTCCGAGGACATTTTTTATGGAAATAGAAAAAACTGGAATTCATATAGGATGAATGAAGTTGATATAAAGATCTTATAGAGCGCCAACAACTCTGACTTAAATGACCAGAGTTGAGGGGAGCACACTGCTGGGTTCCAGAAGTACAGGCATTGTTAGGATCTTCATGCAGAGTGCCCACAGTGCCCTAACTGGGGGAGGCACTGTTTGGAAGGCTATGGAATCCATTGGAGACAGCTTCTAACTGGTGGGCCTAGGGTTATACATTTATAAATGTATGTCTTCTCCACCCACTTTAGGTTTTTCACAAGGAGGAGGCTCCCAGAGAGCATGCTCGTGTAGGAGTTGAAACAGGCCTGGGTCCAGTACATTGAGCACTGTTGATCATTTGAGGCTCTGGAAGCCATGGGGAATCAATCCCAATGGGCAGGAAACATCCCTGACCCAATCACACTTGGGCACAGCAAAGCCAATCAGGAATGGCAATAACTCACTCAAAGTGGCAACCGTGAAAACCCTGGTTTTCCAACCATCAAAATACTGGTTTCACCACCACCCCTGGAGCCAGGCTCTGACAATGTCTTGATGACTGTGCCAATCAGGTGTCTTGAATGCCACAGCCTCCCAAGAATGCCAGGCAGGCAGGCACTCTGTGTTGTACCTGGATCCTTATGTCGGGGAGGAGGGGAGCAATCTTAAACAAGGACAGTCTCCAATCTGTGACATGCACAGCGTGCAGCTGCCCCACAGAATAATGAGCCTACTCCCAGTGAGAGTGTAACCCATCTCACCACTGTCTGAAGAATGACATGTTCCAGGGTAGATGGCCACTTGTGTCTCCACAGCTCTGCTTTTAACAGGAGACAGAAGGTAATTGTTTCAGGTTTGAACAGAAAGGAAGTGAGTTCTGTGTCTGTATTGCTCAGTTCTTTCTAAAGAGAATCTGGCATTTGATAAAAGCTCTCCTGTGGGGAAGTATCAGGCGGATCTGCAGATTCATGCGACATGTTTCCCAGAAGCTCGTTTTTGTCATAGGCATTCTGTACTAGAGACACCAAAGGCACAAAGCAGCCATACACCTGCCTTTTGGGACAGCTCACACTGACTAAGATCTCTAACCTGTCATCTGTAAGAAAAATACCCAGTGTACTAGAAAGAGGTCCCACAGGGAGGGCCTGGGGGTCTCTAAGGGCTGGGGGACTCCTTAGAGAAGAGAACTCTAAGCTGAGGTGAGAGGATGGGCAGGAGTTGGGCGATGTCAGGAGAATAGCTGTGCGGAGCAAGGGAAGCTGTCTGGGAGGGCCTGAGAGCTGGTCCTCAGCAGAGCCAACAGGCAGTTCAGATCCTGAAATGAGAATGGGGGGTGTTCAACAATGTCCCCCAGGGAGAGCAGGGCCATGGCAATGGAGCACTGAGCGGGTAAGAAAGGGTCACACCTGAGGACAGAGATGAAAATGATGCCCTTTATCTCAAGGGTCAGGGGAATCCTGTTGGGATGGGTTGGTCCAGAGGAAGAAAGGGGGGGTAGAAAATGAGAGAGGTGTGAGAAGAGGGACAGGGAGAAGAAGAGGGGAGAAAGGGGGAAGAGAGAGAGTTAGGGAGAGAGGAGGCACAAACACATGGGGTGACATGGCCAGTTTCTCCACTTCACAAGTTTAGCAATCAGCACGACTACGTGCTGTGTAACAAACACACCTCAGCTCCTAGAAGCCTATGCCTTTCCCTTTGTAGCACACATCAGCCAACTTGCTGCATTTGCTCGGGGCCTGGGGCTGCTACAGCTGCTGTCATTTCTCACGGTCCAGAGGCTCAGATGTGCAGGGGCTCCCACCGTCTTACCACTTTTCCTCACATGACGGAAGGAGTGGGGTGTGCCTCTGAGATCTTTCATGAGGGCACAGTCCCATACATGAGGGGTCTCCTCATGACCTCTTCACTTCACAGGGGTCCATGTTCTAACCCTATCATGGTGTTCTCAGAATCCGATTGAGGGATGGATCGCTGTATTAGCTACCCGACTTGCTGCCGTGATAAAATGCCTAACAGACATATGAAGGGGTTGGTCTGCCTCACAGTTCCAGGGTGCAGTCCCTCAAGGTAAGGAACACATGGAAGCTGGAGCATGAGGCAGATGAATTTGGGCCCTCAACATGTGTTCCTTTCCACAGACTCGGGCCTGTGGAATGGCGCACCCATCTTTAAGATAAATCTTCCTACTGTTTAACCTAATCTAAATAATCCGTCACAGCGTGCTCAAAGGCTTCTCTCCCAGGTGACACTAGATCTCATCATGTGACCTCACTACTAACCACCATAGGCACAAACACCTAGACAGACAGCCTGACGGAGGCTCCATCTCAGCTATGTGCTGTACTTTCAAAGCTATTAAATGTCTCTCCCTTCAGACAGGGGCACATTCTTCTGCTTCGTTCACTCTAGGCACAGTGCAGACATTCTCTGGTGGCCTTGAGATAAACACATCCTGCTGGTTTCTGTAAGTCACACTCATGTTTTGACACCTAGAGTCAGCCTTGCCCTGCTTTTCCCACCCCCGGAAAATCCCTGTGTTTGTAGACCAAGCCATGATTCCCTTTCTTTTTTTTTTTTTTTCATGATTCCCTTTCTAGCCTCTGCTTAGATCCTTCACAACAAAGGTGCTTTCTCAGACCAATTTTGTGACTGAGACCCAGAGTGTCCAGATATGCGGTCCACACTATTCCGGATGCATCTCTCCACGTACGTGAGGGGAAAATGCATGAATCAATTGGGAAAAGCAACTGGCCCTCTCCAACATGAACAGGCCCCGTCCTGTCTGTGGAAGGCCTGGAGAGAACTGAGCTGCTGCCCCTCCCGCTCCAGCGGCTGCCCTTCTTTGAGCTGAGCCACCAGCTGCCTGTGGGTCAGGGCCCTGCCGGCTTTTAGACTAAATTCTCCCTTTTGCCTCTCCTTAGCCTGTCAATTGCCATTCTGGGGACTTCTCAGCCCTACAGCCCTGTGAGTCAGTTCTGCATGACAGAACTCTTTGTGAACCTGCATCCCGTCTCTGAAAAGTTCTAACAGCATCTTGTGGCAGACACTGTTCCTCACCTTCCTCCCGTCTGCCCTTACATGGCAACTGCAGCACCTGTGTCTGTTTCTGCGCTTGGGGACATCCTCTTGAGGGCTGCACATCGGGCGGAAAAGGCAGAACTCGGAGTGTCCAGGCAGCTGCTCTCATCCAGTACCTGGCGGGCATGAGTGGATAGCATCCCAGGTCCTTGTAACACAGTGCGTGGTGATTCTGAAGTGTGGTCTACACTGTTCTTGTTCCCATGGCACCCAGTATGAAGACAGCCTGTGGTGGCTGCTTGTTCCTTCCTGCCTTGTTTCCCCTCCACACAAGTGTCTGGAGAGCACACTGGAAAGTCTCCTCTTCTAACTGGACCATTCTCTCAGGAGTTCACCTCTAGAACAGCCCAAATGGAGACAGTGCTATCCGAGTTCTCAGAACTGAACCTTCCACTGAACCTTCTAAAAAGCTGATCACCTGCTTAGAACATCAGTGACTGTAGAGAGATTGGAACGTTGTGGGGATCCAACGCCTAATAACAGTTTATCTTACTCTACCTTTAGCCGTGTAAGTAGCCATTTTTTTGCTTACCTCTGTGTCTGGCCTAAGGTCCTGCGACTAACAGACAACCCTTTAGAATGTCTTAATAAAGCCCTATTTTATGCCAGCCAATAAGCTAAGAGTGGCCTTAGACAGCACCTGACGCCTGTGGCTGAGAGATGCCCCCACTTCTTAATACCCCGCCAGGGTGGTTGGCTTGTGACTTTCTTTGTTCCACTACTTTAAAAAGTTCATCAAACTGTTACCACATTTCAGCATGGAATTTGGGGGGCCTAAATCTGTCTTCCAAGGCCATGTTAACTCATATTTGGCTACAGATTTATCATGTTTGCATCATAGCACCCTGGCACCTTCCTCCTGGCACATATTATATTCTATGGTTTCTAGTGAATTTGTCTACTCACTGGTGCCTGTATGTATCAAGGTCACCAGTCTCCTCATATCCTCTGTGTTCTGCTCAGAGCCTGCTGCGTGAATAGTGGTGAAGCAGCCAACCCTGGACATAACCCTCTCCTTCCCCATCTTAGCTCCCTCATTAGGAAAGAGAGACCACAGTGACAGAAAGCGGCTTCTAACTTAACAATCTGAGAAGCTGAGATGCCAGGGCTGGCAGGTAAGAAGGGACATGGCGCCACTGTCTGACAAGGTTCTAGATGTGAGTGTGGTTTCAGCCAGCTTTAATTGGACGGGTTGTCAGGACAGGACAGCTAAGCTATTAGGAGGGGAAAAGGCAGAGAGAGGAACAGCCTCTTTCGTGGGTCTTTGGTGGCTGCTAATGGGATGCAGCCTGGTGCAGCCAGCCAGGTGTCTACACAGAAATGGCCTTTAACAGCTCCCATTCCTGGAGACTGAGTACTCCCCACTCACACATGACTGTCCTTCCCTAACTATTGTTCTAGTCGCTCTCTGGTTCCCCTCGTGGCTTCTAGTTCAGGAGGAAGACAATCAGCCTCCTTTATGAAATCCACAGACCCCCATGTTGACAGAGGACCCTGAAGCCCAGGGCATGCAAAGATGTGCAACGCACCAGGAAGTAGAATGCCTACCCTGCAGTTACTTCACCTCCAGACAGAGAGAATACATGGAAAAGCTGAATCATGCTTAAAATTGGTTGATATTGGTTGTTGGCTCAACAGGGTCTTGACGTATCAAAGACAGACTTGGGCCTCCCTGTGAGGGGTTATCTAAGTCAGGATGAAGTAAGAGGATCCATTCTGAATGTGGATGCCACCTTGATCTGAATAGAAAGGGAAGGTGCAGTGGGCACCAGTTTTCATCCGCTCTTCTTCCCGCTGCCATGCTCTGCCCCACTCCCATGGCAGACTGCACCCTTGAACTGTGAATGGAAGCAAACCCTCCCTTCCTTTTGCTTTGGTCTCAGCAAGGAGAACGGTAACCAACAGAGTCCTGTATCTATCAGGAAGTTGAATACAGAATTAACCAGATAGCCACAAATGCTCTTCAGATCCTGAAGATCTGGTGTGGATGCCCTTACTGTTGGCAGGCCGTGCTGGGACTGCATGCAGTCTTCAGAGAAGAGAAAAGAGCTCTGAGACAGCCCTGGTAGAGACACCAGGAGACTTTGATCATGCCAACCAAGGCTGTGTATGTGTATAGGACGTGTGCCCAGTGCAAATGCATGCCTCGGAACTCACGGGCACATCAAAGCACAGTTGTGTGATGCACATATAACTTGTTCCGGCCTCAAGATGGAAGCAGCCTTAATCCTAAACATGTATCCAAGGGATAGGATGCTATCTATGTGAGGGAGTGCAAGGAACAGTGTAGAGAAACCCCTGGAGATCGGTTACAAAGGAAGACTAGCCTCAGAGTTACAGGTGCACAACATTGCACAGCAGGAACAAGCTAAAAGATGGTAAGCAAGCCAGTCCACCATCATTTTGGGGAGTAGGTGTATAGAGAGGGGCACAAATGAGGGTCCTGAGCACAGTGTACAAGCAGGGGTCACACAGGGGTGCACCTCTAGCTGGATACCAATGATCTGAGCAGTTGTCTTTATAGTTGTGATGTTTCGAGAAAGTACTGCGGTGGTTCACTAAAACAATGAGCCACAGTGCGCGTCAATAAGACAAAAGAAACAGAAAGATGTCAGGGAAGAACTTTGGAGTTTGAAAAGAGGCCAACTTCTCTAGAAACCAAGTAGAGGACTAAATCTCTCTCTCTCTCTCTCTCTCTCTCTCTCTCTCTCTCTCTCTGTAAATCCAACAGAAAGGAGAGACAGGATTTGTTTGCACCATTCTGTAATACTTTGGTTAATACCTGACTATAGCATCAGTTAGTGCTGGGTGGGGAAGAGCCCAGACAGAAGGTGGATGAAGGATGTCATAAGGAAGGAGACAGGTTGCCACAGCTGAGCCACTGACTGACCCATAACTAGACATCGAGCTCAACACTAAATCCAATGCCTGGGCCACTGATTGATCCAGCATCACTAGACATCTAGCCCAGCACTGAATCCAATGCACAGCCCTATCAATGCAGATTCACACTGCAGGTTAATCAATTTAAATTAAAACTGTATTTAATATATTATTGAAGATGTATGAAGGCCAGAGGAACAAATTAAATGTAGTAAAAATCCAGTACATGAAACAGTTTTCAAGAAAATTGAATACTTTCACAAATAAATAATATAAAAATGTTTTTAATTAGATTTATTTATTTCCTGTGTATGAGTGTTTAACTGAATGTATATCTGCGTACCACAAGTATTCCTGGTGCCTGGGGAAGTCATAAGAGGGCATTGTTTCCCCTGGGACTGAAGTCATGCACGGTTGTAAGGACTTCCTTACAAGGTTGTGGGTGTTGGGAATCAAGGACAAGTCCTTTGCAAGAGTACACATGTTCTTAAACCTCTGAGCCATCACTTCAGCCCCAAAAGATCATTTTTAACAAGTAACAACTCTAACTAAAAACAATGAAAATTGAAAGAGCTAGCATCTAAGACGCAGTGTGGCTTCAGTCTGTAAGAGACATGTTTTGAGCAATAGAGGAACTGTGACTGTAGGGTGGGTGGTGTTAAGTACCTGCTGCCAGTTGTAGGGAGACAGGAAAAGATTTCTATTTCCTTCCATGTGCAAAGCTCTGTTCCAGGAGGTTGGGCCTCTCAGGTGACTGGCACAACCGTGTGTTCTAGATGAAAGCTACAGAAAGCTTACACGATGCAACAAAAGCCATGCCAGAGCTTTAGACAATCACCTCTCCAGTTTCATAGTTTCAGAAGCAGTCAGCTGAAGTCAGAAGACAAAGATGGCCTCTGTTGTTGATTAATTCAGCCTTTTGAAAAGACGGGGGAAGAACATGGACAGATGAGGATTTTGTCTTCTGGGCATCTTCACAATCTTGGAAGAAGCAAAGCAGCCCAAAAGAACAACCCATTCATTGAGACATCAATAGGGGAGTGGAAGGTACCATATGGAATAGAAGATGTGGGTATCACAAATCTAGCTACCATCTCTGTGGCAAAGGGTACACCTGAGTACAGAAAGACCTCCCTTGTGTCAACGACAGTGAGCTCCACTCTGTAGAAAAGCTGACCTGGAAACTTAAACAGGAAGTCACAGCAAGATATCTAAATTAATCTGATTAAAAAGTACTCAGCAGTGATGGCTATGAGAAGTGCCCATCAAAACTGCTCTGAACTCGCACTGCAACATGAGTGAGCCGTGGCACAAGCTACAGTCCACCACCTACGGTGACACAGCTTGACATGAGAGCTAAGTCTCTGCACAAACATGGATCAAGATGAGAATTAAAAATGTAATGATGTACAGTCACGCACTGGGCATAACAATAGTACAAATCAACCAACGAAGCTACATACGGCAACACGGATGCACATTACAGATAACGCTGGGTCCAGAAGGCCATACACAAATCAACATTTGTGACTGTGCTTGAGTGAGGCCCAGAGATAAGTAAAACTGTTATTCTAGGGCCAGGCAAAGTGGTGCACACCTGTAATGCCGCACCCGGGAGATAGAGGCAAATGGATCTCTGTGTGTTCGAGGACAGCCTGGTCTACACAGCAAGTTCTAGGACAGCCAAAACTACATAGGAAAGCCTGTCTCAAACAACAACAACAATGTGACCTACAGTCCTATAATTCCCAATGATGATACTGGGCATCTTAGGGTCACGCTGGAGCTCCTGGTTGCTGCTGATATTCTGTTCATTACCTGCTTAACATGAACGGGTTAACTTTCTGAAACACATTAGTGCCATACCTGTGCCCTGTACACTTTTATATATGTGGGGGTTTTAATGATCATCTCTACTGTTTTATCAAACCCTTGGCAAACTGGGAAATCTGTGGAGCTAACCTGGTGACAGTCGGCCATCCAACACCTAAAACAAACATCCATCATGTGCAAAACTTCAGAAGAATTGTTGCCAAGGTATGGAGAAGGGCTAAGGTATCCTGTGTTACCTTGTCCCAACTGTGTCCAATGTCCTAAACTATTGCATAAAACTGGACAAAGCTGGGAGGATCTTCACCTTTGAGAACCTCGGTAGGCAGTAAATATTTCAAGGGCCTCGGCCTTACTAACAGTAGAAAATGCAGAGCCCTGATCTTGCAGAGGACCCAGATTTGGTTCCCAACACCTATAGGTGGGGAATTGACAGCTGCCTAGAGCTCCAGATCCAGGGCATTCACTTTACAACCTGACTGTAGCCTCCCCATCCGTTCCTTCCCTTCCCCCAATCCTCTTCTCCTCTGTTTCTGTTGGGCCTCTCCTGGGTATCAACAATGCATGGCATATCAAACTGAGGCAGGACCAAGCTCCTTCCCTCGTATCAAGGCTGGGCAAGGCAACCCAGCATGAGAAACAAGATCCTGAAATCCAGCAAAAGCGCTCTGGGCT
>JAQHUG010000389.1:685851-696654 GCA_028555095.1 Dicrostonyx torquatus | reverse complement strand
CCCTATCAGTCACCCTGCACAGAACTCAAGCCCAAGTGCATCAAAGGCCCCAACATCAAACTACCTTCAACCTGAAAGAAGAGAAAGTGAAAAAGGAAGTTAAGGTCTACTAGGCTGAGAGGACCCAACCTGGAGTCTGCTGGTGCCGTCAGAGGTCCTAATTGTGCCTAACCAATGAGAGGCAACCACACAATGTCAATGGGATGGAATGCCTGGGTGCTGGGGGAGTATGTAAGTTTTCCCCCATTGTTAAATGAATAAGTCTGCTGTATGCCTGCCACCTGACTCCCCATGTTGACACTGCACCTTCTCACCCCCCTCCCCGAGGAAGACGTTAGGGCGCAGCAACAGGAAAGAGCTTTGAACACATTAGCGAAGGAAACAACTTCTTGAGTAAATACACCAGCAGCACAGACACTGAGAGAGAAGATAAACGGGAACTCCTGAAATAAAAGCTTCTGTAAGGCAAAGGGCACAGTCAATAAGATAAAACAGCATCCTACAGAATGGGAAAAGGTCTTCATCATCCCTCTGGCAAAGGTAAATCTTTAAAAACATATATTGTGGGAATCTATTTTATCGTGCTGGTAAAAGCTGGTACTGGCTAGGTGTGGACAAAGGGACACTAGCTAGACTGGATACTGAAGGAAATGACCCTCCTGGGGAGTAACTTGCTGAGAACATGTGCAAACTCCATGACTTAGCTGCACCACCACTTCTTGGTGGGTGTCTTTTGGTGCTTGCCTCATAGACACTCCAATAGTGTATATCAGGAAACCCAAATGAGGATGCTCTCATCAGCAGGAGAATGAGCTGATAAATCGCAGCATAATCAGAGGGATTGCTGCAGAGTGGCCCAGCTGAATGAGCCACAGCCTGAGCGTAAACAAGAAAAAATGATAGCAAGGGGGAAATAAACAAGATGCACAAAATGCAGAATGATCTAGCTCCATCATTATGGGGTTTAAAAATAGGACGTCTTACTGGGACTACATAATGTTAAGCAAAAGACTATGTCGCCATGGCATGAACATGCAGAATTGACGTTGCTACGGCTCTCTCAGCACCTGCTTCCCTGAATACATTGCAAGGGCCAGCTCACCTGATGCTCACAGTGACCCTGTCAGGTAGATATGACGATGCGAATTTTATAGGTGAGGAAACAGAGCCACTGTGGTGTGGAGCAACTTCCCCAGGTCACAAAGCTGTGAGGTGGCTCAGTCAGGAAAGAGCAAGGGTCTCCAGTAGGAATCTGAAATAGATCCCACAGACTACATATAAACCATCTGAACGTTTGGTCTCAGGCAGTGACACTATCAGGGGAGGGGCTGTGACAGGAAAAGGATTTCTTGGGGGTGAACCTTCTCACTTCCTGTCTGATCTCTGCTTCCTATTGGACAGAGATGCCAGGGAATGAAGAGTCTCATGGTCACGGAGCTGCCTGCCCCCATGCCTTTTTCACCCTCAAACCATGAACCAAAGAAACCACGCTGCCTTTGATCCTTTCAGGACCTTCCCCTCCCCCACAGTGAATAGCAAGCTTCTGGCAGACGCATCACCAGCCTTATCCTCCACTGGAAGAGGATGCTGCCTCGAGCAGACATTGGACAAACATGAGGGTGTGGCCAAGTGATCAGCAAGTGACAGAACTCAGGCCCATCTTCCTGCCCCCAGGACTCTTTTACTCCAAAATGCCTTTGCAATAGAAGAGCACAGTCCAGATGTGAATTGGCAATCTTGTCAGACAGAAATCTGGGTTTCGGTTTTATTATTGGATGGCCCACTATTCAGTCCCAAAGAGTGGAAATGCAAATTAAGGGATGTTTTGAATTTTTAAAGTTTTTCAAAAGCCTAAGTCATTATAGTCATAATTGGGGTACAAGATGGAATAAAATTCCCATTGTATCAAGATAAAGATAAAGGAATAATAATTTCTATCGTTCTGTTCTTGAGAAAGAGACAGTGTCTCTAACAAATTCCTGTATCAATGGCCGCAACAATTGCCCATCCCCTCATTGTGAGCCAAATGGCTGTTCTTCTGGCATTGACAAAAGGAGCAATTTTAGTTTTTCTTTGTTTTTTTGCTTCTTCTCTTTTGCTTCCTTGCTTTCTTTCATTCCTTGTCTCTCTCTCTCTTTCAGGAGAGCAATGACAATGTATAAATGCCTGAATCAGAATGCCAGACATGGTGCCTGCAGGCAGAACAGACTCTCCTGGGCAGCTGTACCCAGGGCTCTTGCAATGCTGAGTTCATCCCCTGCACCAACACTCCTACAATGCCTGCCCTGCCCACACAGGTCAGATCCCTCCCATGTCCCTCTACAGTTATGTCATCTTTGCCATGGGGTCAAGAACCTGGGATTGATGACTATGCTGGTTTTGCTACTTCTTAGCTATGTGGCCACGGTGAACCACTCAACCTCTCTGTGCCTCCCTTTGGAGGTAAGAAACGGAGGCCCTCTGCTTGCTACTTGACCTAGTTGGCAAGCTACTTTGAAGAACTGAATTAGAAGTGGGCTTTTAGAACCTAACATTTCATTTAAGTATGCAAATTTCTGATGTCAGAAAACCAGTCCTCTGGGCACTCCTAGCACAGGGTCCCACAGGGTCTTCTGCAGATGGTAGTGGCTGCCCACTGTCTGAGCCAGCCGCTCACGGAAACCCGAGAGTTCATGAGCGGAAAGGACTATGTCTCAAATGCAACAGAACTGGCTTCCCCACACACTAGTCTAGCACCACGCCCATCCATCCCTATCGTAGTCACTGTGTTTCTGGCCCCTTCCTTTTGCCTAGAACATTCTCCTGCACAGCTTTACTCTGAAATCCTTTCCAGCTTTCAAGGCCATAATCACATAACACCTCTGCCACAAGGCTGAACCGAAGCCATGTTCCTCATCTGACTCTCTCCAGACATCAGATGCAACCATTTTCCAGGGTTTTCTTTTTATGGCCAGCCGTTTACCCCTCTTAGTTGTACACACACAAACACACACACACACACACACACACACACACACACGCGCGCGCGCGCGCGTGTTTGTGCATGCACATTCACACATACATATAGAGTATACACATACCACACAAACCCAAGCATACACATACACACACCAGTTCACAGAGTGGAGACCTTAACTCATTAGTGTTCCCCAATAGGGCACAGTCTCTAGAGTGGACAAGAAAAATGCCCCCACCTGGCCTAATGCCCACATTCTGTGTCCTGGGACCCGAGGATGCCGTATTGCTGAAAAGGGGGCATAGAGGGACAGGTGAAACTGAGGCTGCTGCTCACATCTGGCAGGGGCCCAAGGGTATCCTAGTAACCGCGTCAGAGTGAAGAGATGCAAGACTCCACCAGCTTCTTCTGGCTATGAACCAAAGAATGCATGCAGCCTCTGGAAACAGGAAAGGGAAGGAAATGGCCTGTAGCCCACACTTCCCGGAAGGAAATGGCCTTGCTGGCGCTTTCACTTACCCTGGTGGAGCCTATTGTGGACTTTTGACCTTCAGAACTGCAGTAAACAGCAGTGGCCCTGGAATATCATAACTGATTGGTGTACACCACCCCATGCCAAGTTCCTGGACGCACAAACACACTTCTGATGGGAGAAAAAACAAAAGGCAGGTGCCATGGGGTCTAGGGCATGACCCACCGTTTGATAGCTTATAGTGACCTTAAGATGTTTTACTACACAGGAGCATAGGTCCCTCACCTGTAACTAGAGCCAGCAGCACAGAAGCCACTGGTACACTCCCTTACAAAAGAAACTCCCAGGACAGCATTTCTACCCACTTGCTGCTGCTGATAGTAGGTTCTGTAACCAGAGAAATAGTTCTTATTCTAGGCCATATGTGGCCCTGAATGCATCCTCAATCCCAATATCTTCTGTTGCGTGTGTGAATGATGCTTGCTGACCCTTGCTCCCTCTTCCTCCCCTGCCCCACTGTGGATGTGACTCCCTAAGCCAAGGCACAGGCTCTTCCAACTCTGTTACGGGTTTCCACGTAACACGCTCACGTGTGACTCCTCAGCTCCTGCTGTCCTCTTACATCTGGGCAGGTTTAGAGACTTGATTTGGTCATACAGTGTGGGACAGGAGTACTGATACCCTCAGTCTTAGTCAGTGTTCTACTCTGTGACGAGACACTATGATCACAGCAACTCTTACCAAGGAAAGCATTTAATTGGGGCTTGTTTACAGGTTCAGAGGTATGGTCCTTTGCTGTACCATGGCAGCAAGGAGACATGACGCTAGAGAAGCAGCTGCGAATCTACATCCAGATCCACAGACAACGGGGAGAGAGAGAGAGAGACACTGGGCCTGGCTTGAGCATTTGACACCCAAAGCCCAGTGACACACATACTCCAAAAGGCCACACCTCGTAATTAAGTCAAATAATGCCACTCCCTAATAACATGCATTCAAATATATGAGCAAATTGGGGCCGCTCCTACTCAAACCACCACACTGACCAAGTGTGGGCTAGCCATTTGTATATAATTTTTCTTTGGACATCTGTGCCTTTGGGTTCATACTCAAATTATATTTGACCACACCCATGCCTTTGAAGTAATTTCCTTGTGCTTTCTTCTTGTAGGATCATGGCTTGGGAGATTACACCTACGTGTTTGATTTGAACTGATCTTTGTATACATAAAATTCAGACATCTGCTTCTGTTGCTCTGCATGTGGATGTATGGTTTTCCTTGTATCATTTATCATAGAGACCATCCTTTTCAAAAGTATGTTCTAGGTGCCTTTATTGTAGACCAAGTGACTCTAGCAGGTGACATGAAACAGAGAGAATTCACCTTATCCAAAGCTGTTGTGGACCAGTCAGGATCTTCTGACCTCCCCTCCACCTCACAGTGCACCACAGATGCCTGAGAGATGCCTCTGAGACATAAGCTGAGCCTGAATGAGCAGACCATTCAGCTGTGTTTTAAGCCTCTGCGATTGAGAGCTTTGTTACAGCAGCAATAGCTTACTAATACATGGTGCTCCCTATCTAGTGACTGAAGAAACATCTAAATTGCAAATGACAATGACCAATGGGTAGATGATGAGAGGTCCATTTTGAATGTTAGGTTTAAATCGTTCAAGAAGTACAGTGGCAATTAACATTCCTCACAGAAACAGAAAAGCAATGAAAGATTCATACCTAAGCACAAAAGACTCCAAATCATGAAAGCAATCCTGAAAACAAAAGTCTAACCTGGAAGCAATACATAACCTGAGTTTAAAGCGTTCTACAAAGCTGTACTAGCCAAACGGCATGCACCAGCACAAGCACGGACACATGGGTCCAAGGACAGAATAAAGAACCAAAAATTAATGCATATGTTTGCAGCAGGCTGCAGCAAAGGCACCCAGAGCACATGTGAGGGAAAGGCAGTCCCTTTGATGGACGTTACAGAAAACTATGCATCCATACAGAAGACTAGAACTAAGCCTTGTAGCTCATCCCATACAAAAGTCAACTTAAATGACCAAAAGCTTAGACAGAAGACACAAGACTATGAGCCTGGAAGAAGAGAGCTGTGGCAGTCATGTGAGAAGTGTCCCCCATAGGCTTATGGGTTTGGACAGTTGCGCCCTAGTTGGTAATGCTGCTGGGGAAGGCTATGGAATCTTTAGAAGGTGCAGCTTTGCCGGAGGAAGTGAATCACTGAGGGAGGGCCTTGAGAGCTTCTAGCCTCATTTCATTTCCTCTTATCTATCTTAGCTTCAGTCTTGTGGTTAAAATGTGATTTCTCTGTTCCCTACTTGGCCAATTGCTGTGAGCCCCCACCCCCCACCCTCATGGACTCTCCCTCCGGAACCATAAGCCAAATAGTCTGTTTCTTCCTTAAGTCACTTCTGTCACAGTGTTATTGCAGCAATAGGAAAGTCACTAGGCGCAGGGGATACATCAGGACAGGTATGGGATATGACCCCAAAGCCATAGGCAATAAAAGCAAAAGCACATAAAAGGGTTACACTAATATCAGCAGAATGAGGAGACAGCTTCAGGACAGGAGAGAATAACTACAGACTGGTCACTTCTTAGGGGAGCGGGTGCCCAGAATACAAAAGAACGTCAAAACAGACCATCCCTGGCAGGGAGAGGACACCAGAGCACTCGCCTTGCTGGAGTGAGGGCTTGAGTTTGATCTCCAGAACTGATATAAAGAGGTGGGCACAATGGTAGATGTTCACAAGCCCAGTACTGGCAGAACGGGAAGCAGAGCCAGGCAGATTCCTGGAAGCTCGCTGGCCAGCTAACCTGGCCTTCCTGATGAGGTTTCAGACAATGAAAGACCCTGTCTCAAACAAAAGCTTAGCAGTGTCTGAGGAATGGACTGGGAGATTGTCATCTGACTTTCACACGCATGTGAGCACACATATATCCCCAAGATAGGCATGCACACATGTGTACCTCCACACAAAATCAAACAACACAATGTAGATCTGAATATAGGATTTTTCTAAGAAGACATAGAAACTACCAGCAAGTCTTTGAAAATGCCTGGCACCACTGACTAGGGACGTAAACTGAAGCTACAGTGAATGAGTCCTGTGCCAAAAAAAAACCTTATCTTTTAGAAAGGCAGAGGAAAGGGGATTGAAGTCTCAAAGCCTGACTGGTGAACTTAGTTGAAACCTGTCTCAAGATTATACACACACATACAGACATGCCTAAGTACATTAAGTCAAAAGTCAAAAATAAAAAACAGTAGTGAGGCACTCAAACACTTTAATGAGAATATAGCACAACCTTTACAGAAAAGAATATGGAAACTCCAAATAATCTAGAACTAGAACTAGCACTTGTTACAGTTCAGATAACAGGGTAGCTGTCTCCTCATGATTGAAATGCTCCTTCTTGAAGAGAGGAGAAGGCTCAAAATATGCTTGAGTACAAGTTCTCAGCCTGTGGGTCAGATGACCCTTTCACATCTCCTAAGACCACCAGAAGACACAAATATTTACTTCACGATTCATCACAGCAGCAAACTAGTTAGGAAGTAGCACCAAAACTAACTTTACAGTTGGGAGTGACCACAACATGAAGAACCATATTAAAGGGTCAGAACATTAGGAAAGTTGAGACCCACTGTGCTAGAGAAACTGACAAGGCTCAGAAAGTTCATGAAACTTACAAGATTCACAAAGCCCCCCCACTTCCTGGTTATAAAAGCCAAGTAATCAATTTATGAGGAGCAGACTCTCAAGAGGGGCTTCCTGCAAGCTGAGCACTAGAGATGCAGCTTTCAGGAGTGGACTTCCTGGTGGTGTAATTGTCTTTGCTTTTCCCTGGCTCCAATAAACTTACTGATTCACTAAGCTAGATTTGGGTGGACTCATTTCTTTGGTCCATTACCATGTCCAACCTGGGGATAAATATCTGTTTCCTCATGTCTCACACCACTGTTGTGTGCATGTCCTAAAGAAATGGAAGTGGTGTGGTGAGACCCTTGCTCCCCATTAACTGCAACACTGTTCACAGTCACCAGGACACGGGATCAGCTGGGAGAGGGGATAAAGCCAGCATGGCTTATTAACACAGCCTTTCAGCCACTAGAGGATGGGATCCTGTCAGCTGGAGGACCTTAAGTGACCATGAGCAGATCCAAAAAGGCAAATGCCGCATGTGTCCCATATGTAGGCACCAGCACAGTCAGCAGGAGTAAAGAGTGTGGTTATCTAGGCTGGGAGGGTACTGCAGGACTATAAGGAGGGTTTGCCCCCAGAATACAAAATCCCAGGGGCTGAGTGTTCAACCAAGTGGTGGGCTGCCTGCCTAACATGTACAAGGTCAATCCCCAGCCCCACAGAAAAGGTTCAAAATTTTAGTTAGAAAATGACTGATTACTTTTGTGTGAAGTAATCTGGTGTTTGGCCACTAAAGTCTATAGTCAATGGTGATTTCTATCTTCGTCACAGTGGCTAAAATAAATTTTAAATGTTTCAATAAAATAAATGTTAAATTTGAGGTTGTGGATTTGCTAATGACACGCTAGACACTTGTATTAAAATGTCATACCATGCCCCGCTGACATATACCATGTAAAACCATGTGTCAATTTATAAAAATGTGAAAATGCCTCCTCTGAGACCAATGGGATAGAAGCCACGCCTATAAGAGACTAAGAGTCCCGTCACTCCTATGCCCCAGACATCCCCTCTGGGCTCCACTACAGCATTCAGAAGCCAGAGCACGGTGAAGAACACAGAGATGAGAAGCAGGCGTGTTGTACCAGCCCTAAGGGTCTGCCAAGGAACCTCTGGGGCTTTGTGCTTTAATGAGCACAAACCAAGCTGTCTTTCCCAAGAAAACAGTGTGTGTGTGTGTACATATGCACGCACACACATCCTACGTGTGTTTTGGAGCAAACTGACAGTATTTATCCAGGCAGATGACATGTCTGGGTTCATCTTTGCCTACTTAAGAGAAATCGTCAAGCTCAGCCAAAACTGAGGACTTTCCCAAGTCCCCCTTGAGCATGCCAACAGCCCTGAAAATACACACAGATTTCTAGAAACAGATAAGAACTTCAAAGGCCCTGCTCCCCAGCATCTCTACAACTCTCTAGTCTGTCATCGATATCCACCTTCCTACCACCTGGAGTAGCAGTGGCTAAAACCTTTACCAAGCACCCTTTCCTGTCTACCAGGGAGGCCGGTACACTCTGTGCATGGTTGGCCCTCACCCATGGACTGGGGTCCAGGACTGAATTTAAAAGGAGGAAACTCTAGGTAAAGTGAAATAAGACAAACCTTTCCAGTCAAGGTGGTTGCAGCCCATTGTGAGCAAGGTAGGTGCTGCCGGGGGGCGGGGACATTAGCGGCTATTTCAGGGCTGTCACTGAACTAGAAAGCAGAGAATACTAAGTTTAAAACATCACAAAGGTTAGCGCTTTGGGCGCAGCACCCTTTTTAAGTAAGCAACCCTGGGGCTGCTGCCTCATCCTTGACTGCCATTTCTGATTGGTCCCATCAGGTTCACACACTTTGACGGGAGTGGTTTTTGCCACTGTTGATTGCATCCTGTTGAAGTTGGTTTTGGAGACATGGAAATTGTGTTAGATTTTACAGCGTGCTTCCTCGGGACATCTCAGTCATGTGTCTCCCCAGGAAGACAGCTGTCACGACAGTCTGCCATGAGAGACGTTCAGACCTGATGCTTAAGTAGTCACACGTGTCACGTGTCTACGCACATGCCTCTTTGATGCTCCCACTGCATGCTCTTGCTGATGCTCTGCGACTCCTAGAGGAGGACAAAGCGTCCAAGTGTCCCTGCAGGGAACTTGTGTGGCAAGCCCTGCGCTCAGCACACCGTGTCTATTATCTCATTTAAGGTTCCCATTTACCCAAACAATCCAGTTCCTGTTGCAGGATGGATAAAGAAACAGAAGCTCAAGGTATTCAAGTCCATTTCCCAACTAGTAATTTTAAGTGTCAGGACATTTAAGGGTGTTTCCACCCAGTGTCCCACCTCTGCAGGATGGTCCTGATAAACTGGCCACAGAAACATTTGTTGACAGGAGAATCTCTCAGAGAACATTCTGGAAAGTGCTGAATTGTACTTTTCTCAACACTTTTTACTGACATTAATCATGGCAGTGTCCGTGGCTATGACATTAAATATTGATTGAAGAAGAGGACACACATCTTTCAGCCTATGGATTTTCAATACAGATCTTGATGCCTCCCCTGGTGTGGGCATTAGTAGCTGTGCTCAAGAAAAAAACACGAATCAGGAGATGGTACCCTGGGGCTAAGCTCAACAATATGATGTTAATTTGTAAGGCTGTGGAAGACTCAAGTGGGGAAAGTTGATTTCATAGAGTTATTTTCCCCAATTATATACACAATCTCTCCAACAAACACATTTCTTCCTAGGGAAAAGAAAAGCAAATAAAATTACAGCAAGAAGAAAGGGGAAAAAACTTCACACCATGTCTTTGGAGACAATTCCTTCACTATTTTTCTCCACCATTTTCAATATTTTGCTTTCTCCATCCTTAGAATCCTTCCGTGAATTTATTTTTTACTGTAATTAAAATGTCACCCCATGCCCCACGAATTTGTAGAATCATTATGTGTCATTCTGTGAAACTTCCTAAACACCATCAGTTCATGCTTTCCTGACATTCTGCTACAGGACTCCACTGTAGCCAGTGACCCCTTTCCCCATACTGACTGCTCACTTTAACACTTTCACTGTGGACCTGGGCTGTGACAGCATCTCTGGGGGACCACGAGCTGCTAGCATTTCAACAAGTTAATCCAGGCAGCTGGGGCTCGGGGCGGCACATTCAGGGATGCCGGTGACAAGCCACATGTGACAGCCACTTCTCCAGCTCAGAGAAGTGGAGTCGATGTGGGTGAGCATGGTGCATGGAAGCGTTGAGAGAGGGTGACAGGATCCACATGTTCACCAAAGCAACTAAAGTGAGAGACAGCCAAGATATCCAGGGAGGCTGGAGGGGCAGATATCCCAAGGAAAATAGACAGAGAAGGAAAAAACAAAGATATCAAAGAAGAGACAGCAGCATAGGGGTGATTTGCTCTTTTGACATTTAAATGCAGACGAATAGTGGCTCAATTATTATTTCTGTCTGTAGTGAGCAGTGGATGTGGCTCAGTCCTCTGCAGTTTAGAGCATGATGTCCAGTGCATTTGTGGAGAACATTGTTCTGCTGGTCTCTGGGGGGGAGGTACGACACCATCTCACCAGGCTGCCACAAAACACTGGGGGGGAGGTGAACGACACCATCTCACCAGGCTGCCACAAAACACTGGGGGGGGGAGGTAC
>JAQHUG010000389.1:673382-684015 GCA_028555095.1 Dicrostonyx torquatus | reverse complement strand
TGTAGATCAGATAAATATAAGCTGTCAGTTATATAAGCTGCTCCAGCACCATGTCTACCTGCCTACTGTCATGCTCCCTACCATGACGGTCATGGATTCAACATCTGGAACTGTAAGCCCCAATAACCTCTTCCTTCTAGAAGTTGCTTTGGTCATGGTGTCTTGTCAGAGCAGTAGAAAAGTAACTAAGAAAGTGATGCTATTTGGAAAGGCTATGAAACTTTGAGGAGGCGGAACTTTGGTGGAGGAAGTAGTGGTTCCGGGTGGATTTGGAGGGTTTATAGCCCTACCCTGCTTCCTGTGTGTGGGCGAAATGTCATCAGCCAACTTCCTGCCTAGCCCCTATGCCATACCTTCCCTGTCATGATGGTCACTGTTCATCTAGACCCATAGCCACAGCAAAACTTCTCTTCTCTATGTTGCTTTTTGTCAAAGTAACAGAAATAACTAATACGGAGACTAAACATCCTTCATAGCAAGAGGCAGGAGAGTCAGGTACAAAATTGTACCAGATAATGAAAAGCACTTATGCATGGAAAGAAAAAATCTTCTTGAAAAATTAAGCAAAATTTAACACTGATTTCACAGTATTGGTGTTTTGGTTTTAGTTTTATTTGTTTGATTGGTTGGTTGGTTTGGTTTGGTTTTATTTGGTTGGTCTTTTGTCTTGTGATTTGAAAGTTTTTGCAATGCTTTATCAATATGTATCATTTTATGACAGAAAAACGTGAATGGACACAGAAAACACTAAAGGATCTGGTGGGAAGGCACTTGGAAAGAAACCCAGGCACATCCACTGTCAGACACTGAGAACTGATTCAATATTGGCAGTGTATGTTAGGGGTACAGGAATGAGAGAGAAGTCTGAACACTCCATCATTTCATAGATCCTCTCTCACCTAAGGTTAGAGTTCCTGCTATTGTCATGCTGACTTAATCAGCAAGTCCTCTCACAAGCTTGGGCAAGTGTGGCTTACCTTCGTGGCAGATTTTCCCATGAGCCATGTGTGCTCCAGTGCCTCACACCCATCTACATCAGTAGAGGCCTGCACCCCTCTCCCTGAATCCCCCAGGACCCCATATCCTGCTAGTGTCGCTGGCCCTGCATCCCTCTCTATCAGTGCACCCTCCAGCTTGTGCATGGAGTTAGGGAGGAGCCAATCCTATCTCCTGGAGCAATTGCTGGGCTGAGGTCTACTGATGGGAAACATTCGGGTGAGCAGAGGGACTCTGAGAGCCTTAACCTGGTAGCAACAGTGGGGATTACACTATGGGCTTCTCTGTAGTCTAGGTAAGAACCTAGAAGTACAAAAAGTCAGAATCAAGGAGAGCCCAGGATTCTGAGCAGACCATCTGGACAGATGGGGTTCCCTGGACTGCAGGAAGAGGGACCTGATTAGGGGTGGGTGAGGAGTTCAATTATAACAGGCACAGTGCTGCATGCCCAGAATCCCAGCATGTGGAAGACTGAGGCAGGAATATTTCCATGAGTTCAAGGCTACTCTGGACTATTTAGCAAAGACCACATCATCCAGAGCAATAAAGAAAGAATTTCTAAAAGTTTGATTCGATTCGATACCTACAGTAAAACTGTGCGCACAGTCCTCTGACTCACTAAGGTACAGAAAACCTAACTTAAACAAATATTCAGAGTATTACATAATTCTCTTTCCTGGCCATAAAGTAGTAAGCCAGACACTGACAAAAAAGAGTCCGGGTTCCTTATGATCCCAAATTGGTAGCCATGTAACCACGGCAAAGATCCACATCGAGTTAGTTTATCATTACCACTTTGCAACCTGCAATCACCCTGAATATAGCTCATCAGTTTAAAACATGGCATCCATGGTGTTAGCTGGTAAGATGCAAAATGCTGGTGATGTCACCGCAGATCAACTTCCTGAATATGCAGCACTTAATAGGAACAAAACTCACTGTGGGCAGCATGGCAATGCAGCCCCCAAGACATGAGAAGGGATTTATCCCCATATTTCCAGCCTGGATGTAGGAAGAAAATGATTCTCAATTTGACAATTGAAAAGTGGACAAGGTATGAATATTAGTATTTGCTTTCAGTGGGATGGAAGTCCACTGTTACAAGGTGAGGTGTGCAGCACTGTGCACACTGGACCATTTGGTCCTCTGGTCTTCCTCCCCCACAGCCACAGGATGCAGTCCTGTGCCTACCAGGACTTTATGACTCCTTCAGTCTGCTCTGTCTGATCATGTGACTTCTTCTTGATACAAAGCCATGTGACTTCAGCTGGCAACAAGGTAAACATAAGTCCATAGCGGATATCAAGAGCCTGATGTACCCAATAGAAAAATGGATGCATAGAGGTCATGTGAAAATCAGAGGGAAAGTTACGGGATCCGGGAATCAGCACATTTCATTTCTAGTCTAGTACATGATTAGAATGGAAAACAAGCTGAACACCTGTGGCTCTCTAGAAAGACCACAGTGAGTTACAGCTTCTATGCTTGTGCTTTCTGGTGACAACAACCCTTAAAGCACACATTTTTGAAACACCAGTGACTGGCTAGGAAAAATCATGAATGCATTCATGTCCTGCCTTCCGAAAGTCACAGTCCTGGGAACTAAACTAAGAAAAACTTAATGGGACACTAGGATTCATTTTCGTGCATCCAGTCCCTCTTCAGAACTGTGACTGCCTGCTGGGATGCGGATGGAAGAGATGGGTGTGGGGCGTGCTAGGTGGGAGAGTAGTAGCCCTGAGCAGACAGGAGGGCAGCTGCAGGGAGCCGAGCACAGAGTTTGGAGTAAGGGGAGAGTGGGGTCATAAGCAGAGTCCAGGAGTAACGGGCTTTCTTGAGAATAAAAAGCAAAACTAAAAGCAGTCTATCCTTAAAGGATCTGGTACTGTCACTTTGCTTGGGCAGCGTATTTCTTAACTGCATTCTAAAACATATCTTTATACCTACAGATAAGTGTAGCTCTAGAAGGTTCTTTTACAGCGAATGAAGGCCATTTGTTACAGAAAACCACAACTGGTTGCACTGCAGAGAGCAACTGATCATGGAGTACTCAGTCCCAAGAGACACCTCTACAGTACAGCTCCCGCATCTCTGCTCCCGGAACATCACAGACACCGCTACAGTACAGCCCCCGCATCTCTGCTCCCGGAACATCATAGAAGATGAGGAGGGAAGACTGCAGAAGCCGAAGGACCAGAAGTACGATGTCTGCTCTGAGGTTTTTGTCTCCCAGAACAACAAGCAAGCTACACCCATGATACCTCAAAAATTAACAATGACATATCAATAAATGTGCTCCCTAGGGAGAGGAACATATCCTGGAGTCCTACCCCCTAGACAAAGAACAACAGACAAGCAAGGACTGCGAGAGAGGGAGAGAGAGTCTCTTCCAGCTATGACTGCCCTAACTGGTTCTTCAAAGAGCTCAGCCCTGAAATCATATAAACACAAACAATACCAAATAGACTCAGCAGGTTGTATTTGTATATTTATGCATTATATACATATATAAGCAATAATAAAGAAAAAGAAGCCATCAATTTGAGAGGAAGTGAGTGGGACAAGGGAGATGCTAGAGAGAGAGATATGGGCGAGGACAGAGGAAGGAGAGGAAGGGGTGAAACGATGTAATTTTATTTTTAAAATAATAAATAAAAGAGACTTATCCTGCCAGACTCTGAAACAAAACCCAAAGATCAAAAAAAAAGGTGGCCAGTCAGCTATTTTCCCACTAGCACAAAACTCAACACTGTCACAGCAATGTGACAAAGGACCATATGACAGCAGAAGCTACAATGTCTCAAGTTAAAAGTTCATTGTTTAGGTGCTACAGAAGCCATGACAACATTCTAAGGTAACAAACACCTGCTGCTGCTTGTGGCGCCAGCTGTCTTCAGCCATAGTGCACCAGCTGCAGGGGCCAGCTGCAAAGGGATTCCGACAGCTGTGGAGAAACCTCCAGATGCTGGCTGCATAGACCAGCTCAACATGGCGAGGTTTTGGGGACCAGCGGAGTAGTGGGGCATCTTCATGGAACACTGAACACAGGGGACAAAGGCTCAAGAAATTTCAGGAGAGAGGTGGAAATTTAGAAAAATGAAAAATCTAGAGTGGACGGATGCAAAAATCTTAAACTTCGCTGGATAGAAAGCAATCAAAAGACAGGATCCATGAACTTGAAGACAGTTTAATAGCAATGTTTATAAAACTAAAGCAGAGTAAGAAACACACTCTCCCTTTCTCTCCCTCCTTCCCCCCCCAACACACACAGTCTCTCTCATTCTCTCTCTCTCACACACACATACACACACACTCATACACACTCTCCCTCTCTTTCTCTCTCTCTCTACTCCCTCTCTCTCTCACACACACACTCTCACACACACACGCACACACAATCTCTCTCACACACATGAGCGCACACACACACACATTCCCCCCCCCTCTCTCTCTCACACACACACACACACACACACCAACACACAGGATCTACGGAATGTTTCTCAGTGGTCTGATCCACGTGTCACACCTGCTACAAGGAGGAGAAAGGAGATAAAAGTGGAGGTGAAACATATCCAAAATTTTCTCAAATTTGATTTAAAACACCAATCCACAACCTAAGAAGTTCTCCAAGCCAAGCCATACACGACAAAAGTAAAGGAAATCAATCCCATCTCCACACGTTACATACAAAGGGATAAAAGCCAGTGTTGACAACAACATCTGGAAACAGATGGGGTGGGGAAATGTATTCTCCAGAGAACAGGGTAGTTGGAATAGCAGGGGGCTTCTCTTCAGAAAGAACAAAGAATGGGCTCTTTTCTTGTTTATTTTACTTTTTATGTATGTGCGCCAAATGTGTGTCTAGTTCGAGAGAGGCCAGAAAAGGGCATCGGATCCCCTGGAAACAGAGTCAACAGACTGTCATGAACTGACAGGTGGGAGCTGAGATTTGAACCTGGGTCCTCTGCAAGAGCAGTCAGTGCTCTTACGCCCTGAACCACATCTCCAGTCCCAGAATGGGGTCTTTAGAGTATCTTTAAAGTGCTAAAGAAATTTGTCAGCTTTGCATTCTATGTCCAATCACAATACTTTTTGCAAACAAAACTGAAGTGTCTGGAATGACAGGGACCCTGCACTCTTGAACTCACAGGGGTTGTGTTTGAGCTGTGCAGGACGAAGCCAGTCAAGACCCCAGCATGATTAGGAGCTCTGGACACTGAGACCCACATCACTGGGCCCCACTTTTTCTGTGGTTGCTGGGGATCCAAAATGCCCGGCAGGTGCCCTCCCAACCGATCCACTGCTCAGCCCCGAATATGAGTTTTGAAATACACGAACCTGTAAAAAGTTGGTTGCCAGTTAAGACCTTTCAGTCCACAGGCTTTTATTTGAGCCTGATAAACATTACAGAATAGAGGGGGAGAGGAGGGATGGTAGCTGGAGAAACGGCTCAGCAGGGTTTCTTCCTAACCCTAACCCTAAAAGCAGGGTAGCTCAAGTTCTGTGGGATCCGTTATCTTTTTCTGGTTTCTATGAGCACAATATTTACGCAGTACACAAACATACGTGCGGACAACCACTCGTACACATAAAGGGGTTTGGGTGGGTTGTTGGTTTTTTTTTTTTTAATGAAAGATGAAAGAGGGAATTGATAGCCTGCAAGATGCTTGTGGGTATGGGCTTTGGTGCAGACTGTAATTCCGAGTCATCTCATGGTATCTGAGAACCCCTCTGCTTTACAGACTTCAACCATGAAATTCAGAGCAGAGTCCTGCCTTGTTGCTTACAGATAGACGCATCCAGAAAGACGAGCCCAGGAGGGTCTCCTGCAAGAGTCACTGAGAGGCAGAGGTGAAGGCGAGGACAGTTTCCAGCTACACAGAGAGCCTGATGTGGCGTCTTGTTCAGTGACTGGGGGGGAGATAATGGTGAATTGCTGTTTCCATTCTCTCCTTACCCTTTCATCACACAGGAAGTAAAGGAGTTGGTAAAACAGCGCTCATGTGAGTGACAGCCACCATTGGAGATGTACTTCAGACAGACCCGAGAAACAAAACAGCAAAGCAAATCTCTTTCAAATGCAAATGCACAGACAGCAAACTCTAGGCTCAAGCCTGGAAGGTGTGTTCTGGAAAACTCCCCCGATTCTCCTGAAGACTGTCGAGTAATTATACTCCAGAGAGGACGTTTAAGAAGCTGTGCCGGAGCTTATTAAATGCGGCACGAAGCAACTTTTCGATTTTGCTTGAAAAGTGTGCTTTAAAATAATTGCCTTCTTAATGGAATTTATAAATATCTTGCACCACGAAAGTGATCAGCAGAGGACTTGCTGGGTTTAATAATCTGTGCTGCTGCCGACAACTGCAAGCTTTCTGGCATTTTCTAACAAACTAGAAGACATGTAAAGCCCCTGCAGATGTCTTCGTGTGAATGTGTGCATCATATCCGGGTGTAATAAGAACGGTGTCAGTTAGGTATGCCGACACACACCTGGAATCCCAGCACTCAAAGGGATGAGGCAGGAGGATTGTGAGTTTGAGACCAACCTGGACTATGCAGGGAGTTCCAGTCCAGCCTGGGCTCTAAGACCTTGCCTCAGAAACAGAAGGAGGAAGGGTGGAGGGGAGGAAGGGAGAAGGGAGGAAGGCACCTGTTACAAGTGTAAACATTTCTGCACAGGTTCTCGTCGGTTGTCAACATGGCTGTGTCTGGAATCAACTAAGAGACAAGCCACTGTGCACACCAGCAAGGGACTTTCTCAGCCTGAATAACTGAAGTGTGAGTGGCACCTTCCTGGGCAGCCTGGATGACAGGAGACCCGAAAGCTGAGTGCTTTCTTCTTGCTTGCCTTCGTCTTTCTAGCAAGTTCGTCTACCCTGCTGCTATTGCCTCTCTCCTTCTTCTCTGGTTTCAGAACCCAGCTTCTCTGGACTTGGAGGCTGGAGATGAGTGGCTTTCCAGGAATCCTCCGGGATTTCAATACCACACTGATCTTCCTAGATACCCAGCCTCGTAGTGGAGTTCTCAGCCTCTCCGGTGCTAAACAAACCCTATTGTGTGAACCAACCTAATAACATCACCCACTCTTTAGGTATCTGGGGTGTGTGCATGTGTGCACTCATTTGCATTCATGGAGGCCAGAAGAGGGTTTTGGATCCCTTGGAGGTGTAATTACAACTGTGTGGGGGATGGTAGCTTGTTATGTGAGTCCTTGGTCTGAACTCTGGTCCTCACAATTATGTAGCAAGTGCTCCTAACAGCTAAGCCCTCACTCCAGTCCCTCTTGGTCTCTATTCGTTCTGTCAGTCAGTTCCTCTAGGGAACCCTGACTAATATCACTCAAAAAAGATGACACGCATGTCCCTCCTCCACATCTTTTGGATTTTAGTGTCCCTGGTCATTAGTTTCTTCCCATCAGCCCACCGCGTAGTGTGCAGCCAGCGTGAAATCCTAGCCACAGTCCCCGAATTGAAACTATGGCATTGCCTCTTCTACCACCAGAGCCAACTGTGTGGGTGTGCAGCGCAGGCAACCGTGGCTTGGCTTCCCACTCCACTGATGCTCTTGAAAACATTACCACAGCTCATTCTCAGGAGCCACCTGGGGTTGCAGTGGATCCCCAGTGGGAATATGGGCAGGTATGATACCTGAAATACAGAATTCTGGGACTCTTCACAATATGTGCAGGTTTGGAAAAAGCCAGAAGGGCTCAACAGGTGAGAGGGGCTTCTCTGCACATGGGTAACCAAGAGTGTCATTGCTAAAAGGTGCCTTCCAATGTGAGCACAGAACAAAAGTATGTGTGTTAGCAGGCATGGAATGGCCGAGGAACTCTAACATCTTTTCTTGTGTCTATCTTTGGGTCTAGACCCCCATATCCTCATAAGCATGGATGTTTGGTCATGAGAGAATGGCACTGTTTAGGAGAGGTGGTCTGTTTGGGAGAAGTGTCATTGGGGATGGGTTTCAGAAGCCCAAACGAGGCCCAGAGACACTCTCTCTTCCTGCTGCCTGAAAATCTGGATGCAGAACTCTCAGTTATTTCCCCAGCACCATGGTTGCCTCTGTGCTGCCATGCTCCCTGACATGATGACAAAGAACTAAATCTCTGAACCTTTAAGCAAGTTCCAATTAAATTCTTCCTTCTAAGAGTTACTGTGGTCATGTATCTCTTCACAGTATTAGAACACTTACTAAGACAATAATACCCAGTGCCCACATCTGACCTTTGTATACACGCACACACGCACGCACGCACACATGCATGCACACGCATGCACACACGTACGCACACACGCACGCACGCACGCATACACGCACGCACACCATGTACAGTGAGTGACTGTGTTCATTGGGAAAGATGATCCTACTTGTAATTCATTTCGTTGCACCTATCTCGCTTTATCTCGCTTTCTATTTGCAGAAGTCTCTGTCTTGGTTAACTTTCTACAGCTGTGATAAAACACCGCGACTAAAAGCACTTAAGTAAAGTGTTTCATTTGACGTTCGGTTTTGGAGGGCTAGAACCCATGATGGCAGAAGAAAAGAACAATTGAGAGCTCACATCCTGATCCACACCCACAAGGCAGAGAGTGAGCATACTGAGAACCACAGAAGTCTTTGGAAACCTGAGAAGTCCACCTCCAACCTCACACCTCCTCCAATAAGGCCACACCTCCTAACCCTTCCCAATCTGGGGAATCCTCCCCAACTCTACCTACTGGGACCAAGTACTCAAAAACAAACCTATGGGGACCATTCTCATTCAAACCACCGCAGTCTGCATGCATTTATAACTGAAAAGGAAGGTTCCATTGCAGAAAGCCCTACTGTAGTGATGTCCATAAACACAAGGGGAAGTGCCAAGCAATTGTACAGGTAGCTCTTGAACTTAGCAAAATGACTTTTGTAGATGTAATGCAAGTGTGGGGAGGCTTTGGGGAGAGACGTCAGTAGGAAAGAGTGGTCCAGGTAAGGTGTGGCTAATATCTGTACCCCAGATCTCAAATACGCTGTCAATCTGTCTTAAACTCCATTCCAAACGTCAGAGACTACCTGTGATGCTAATTAAATATAATTTTTTTCACTCCCTGGATATTACCTTTATATTTCCCCAAATATTTTAATGGTACACATTGATTGTGTAGGATGAAGGTTTATTGTGACATTTCCAAACTTGTAGATAACGCTCTTGGATAGCACTCATCCCTTGGTTACATCTCTTCCCCCACCCACTTCCTCTGGACCTTCCTGATCCTTTTTCTATTTTCATGTGTTTTTCCCCCTCTAGATTCTACATTCGTAACCAGGAGAAATTAGTCCGAGTCCAACTTATCTGACATGATTAATAATCCATTTCATCCATTTTCCTGCAAAGAAAAGGATTTGTTCTTCTTTATGGCTTACAAATCCTTTCCTGTGCATGCACAGCGCACTGGACTCTATCCGTTTACTGATGTCACGCCTTGGCTGCCGTAAGCATTGCAGGGAGAAACACGAGCAGGTGCCTGCTCTTGACCTCTGCAGGCATCTACCTAGGACTGGCATCTGGGTCACATGGCACTCCTATTCTTAGTTTTTACGGAACTACGTATTGACTGCTGTAATGACTAGACTCATTGACGCTCTTACCAGCACTGTAATATGGGTTTCTTATTTCCCACATCCTGCAGCACTTGATGAGGCTTTTTTGTTTTGTGTTTGTTTTTTGGCAGCACTGGGGAGTGAACCCAGAACCTTGTGCTTGCTAGGCAATCACTCTGACCCTGAGCTACTTTCCCAACCCCACTTCTAGTTGTCTGCAGGGAAGCCATTCTGCCTGGGGCTGCCTGGAATTTCTATGCAGTCTTTATTTGTGTTTCCCTGACAACTTTAGAAGCTAAACCTTATTTTTCATGTGCTTATTGGCAATTTTGTACTTGGTTTGAAAAGTATCTGTTTGTGCTCATCTGCTCCTCTGTTGACTGTTTTCCAGGCTTTCTTGATGTTCATATTTTAGTTCTCTTTTTAACAGAACATTTTGTTACATCAGTTTCCCATCATCTAAACAGATACCTGACGATATTGGCCGCTTCCCAGCCGGCAGGAGGACGTTCCAATGGTTCACAAGGCTTTTGCTGAAACATTTTTTTTCTTCCTAGACTTAGTTCCTTTTCAGCCTAAGAATTAGCTCCTGGGTCTGGGCATCTTGCCGTTGTTCTTCCAGTAGCATGTGCATGCAGTAGTGTGTAGTGGCATGCATACAGAAGCTCATACGGCCGGGGGAAGGGGGTGGCGCATGCCTTTAATGCCAGCACTCAGGAGGCAGAGGCAGGTGGATCTCTATGAGTTTGACCAGCCTAGTCTACAGGAGCTAGTTCCAGGACAGCTAAGGCTGTGACACAGAGAAACCCTGTCTCGAAAAACCAAAAAATATACAAAGAACTCAAAAAACTAGTCATCAAAAAAACAAATAATCCAGTAAAAAAAAATGGTGTACAGTCCTAAACAGAGAACACTCAACAGAGGAATCTAAAATGGCTGAAAGACACTTAAGGAAATGTTCAACATCCCTAGTCATCAGAGAATACAAATCAAAACAACTCTGAGATTCCATCTTACACCTGTAAGAATGGCCAAGATCAAAAACACTGAT
>JAQHUG010000389.1:654830-665206 GCA_028555095.1 Dicrostonyx torquatus | reverse complement strand
AACACATCAGAGACAGTGGAACACATCAGAGAGAGGAAGAGAGGCTGTGGGCGATTCCGAGGATTGGGACAGCTAGGGCAGGGTGAATCTCGGGAGGCACACATTTCCATCTCCAAGCAGCTCTTAAGTACTGACCAACACCGAGGAGGAATGTGGCTCCCAATGGTGTAGGACATTTTGGCCAATGACCAAGAGAACTTATAATGAGTGCATACAATTTATCTCTAGAAATTCCATCTGGAGGAAGTATAGCAGTCTCACTGGAGAACAGTGATTCATGTCAGATGTGCAAGAGAAAGGCCAGGTCAAATGAATGGGCCCCACATTAAGGGCTTCTTCCCTTCCAAGAGTGTCTGTCAAATCTGAAAGCAAATTCCAAGAGACTGAGAAGACACCAGATCTGGAAGTCCTCAGAGGCTTTGGGGGCAGGATCAATACTAAGTGTGAGAGTTTGCCTCCTCAACAGGGAGGTTTGCCCAACACCCCTGGCAATCCCTCAAGGATAGCACGGGCTACATTCAAGAACAAGCATGAAAGGAAGAGCTACTGTCCTCACAGGATTTCAAGCCCCCTTCCCCATTCTCTGTGAGTATTCAGAAGTCATAGACTTAGACGTGTAGTTAAATACCATATTTTTTAATCAATACATACTATTCTATGAAAAGTATCAATCATACAAAAGGAAAGAGAAATTCAAGCAACAGGAAACAGGAGATCCACAGTGTTACTAAAAAAAAAAAAAAGTAAGAAAGAAAAAAAAGAAAAGAAAAATTACCAATCGATGTGTTGAAGAAACCTCAAGGCAAATTTAGAGAATTGTCAGTCATTGAAAGAGATCGACTCAGCAGTTCCAGAGCTGAAAAACGCAACAGTTAATGTGAGGAACTTAATAGCTGCACTTAGCAGCAGAAAGACAGACTTGAAGTGATTAAAATAAATAGGCCGGAAGAAAATGTTCAGACTAAAACAAAAATGACTCAAGCCACAAAATTATGGTCAAAGCTACACAAGGTCTCCATGGAAAGTCTTACGCCACTGTACTCTCCATGTGATGATGTGGGGAGAAAGAGTCAACATCAGGACCAGAACTAGGAGGCAAAATAAGATCCTCTAAAGGTAGCACATGTAAGGGTAGACTCAGGAAGCTGTCTCCACAAGCAGCAACAGGGAGAACATCACAGGTGAAATATTGGGCTGCATTCCTGAAAGTGAAAAATCAACCCTTATGAACAGACAGACAAGAAAAGACAAACTTCAATCGAACAAAAGCAGTACTGACAGCCACCTCTCAGAATGACAGAGGACAGAAAACAACAGGATCTACTTCAAATCACTGAAGGAGAAAATGGCAATATGGAACTTGACAGCTACAAAATAATCCTACATAAATACAGACATTTCAAGGCACAAAGAAATGTGGAAAAACTTGTTACAGACATTAGCAGGAATGCCAAAGGAAATAACTCAGTCAAGAGAAAATAATGTTAGTGGAATTACTTAGGTGAAATACAGAGTAAGGAGTAAGACTAGGGTGAACCAGGAAATAGAGCTCATGATCTAAAAGTGTCTCCAAACCCTGAGGGTGGAGACTTCACCTTTGTGCTGCATACTGGCTGCTTGTTGTTGAAATGGGCAAGATGATGAAACTCAGGGAAGTGGTGCTGCTCCTGACTGAACGCTACTCTGAATGCAAAGCTGTTATCATGAAGAACACTGATGGCACCTCAGACCACCCTTAGAGCTATGCCCTGGTGGCTGGAACTGACAACTATCCCCCAAAAGTGACAGCTCCCATGGGTAAGAAGAAAACCACCAAGAGACCAAAGAACAAGACCTTCATGAAAGTTTGTAAGTACAACTACCTCATGCCCACAGGTCCTCTGTGGACATCGCCTTGGACAAGGATGTCTTTAGAGATGCAGCCCTGGAATACAAGCCTAGGTAGGAGGTCAAGTTCAAGTATGAGGAATGATATAAGACAGAGAAGAACAAATGATATTTTTCAGAAGCTTTGCTTATAGGTATATTTTTGCTTCCATCATTAAAAATTTAAAAATTTAAGCAAAGAAAGCAAATAGGTATCAAATTCAAACTATAGTCTACAGCTGATAACCCAAAGGTCAATCAAGAAAAATAAGTGAGCAAGGAAGTGCAAATTGTCAAAGCCAGAACTAAAAAAGGAGTCATTACAACAGACCCTACCAACACTAGACAGAGATTAGGACATCAGGAGTAACATTGTATCAGTACACTTGAAATTTACCTAGGATAGCAGTATTTCATAAACCCTTCCAGAAAATAGCAAGGCCCATCTATAGTTCTGTTAATAGAACTGGTTTAACACAATTAAAACAATACTAGAGCCATCAAAAAGATACTATTGGGGCTGGTAAGATGGCTGCGTGCTTAAGAACACTGTTCTTACAGAGAACCTGGATTTGGTTCCTAGCATCCACATGGAGACTCACAACCTGCTGTAACTCCAGGTCCAGAGGTTCTGCTGCCCTCTTTGGGCCTCCATATGTACTGCATGCAGTCAACGCACATAAATCCATGTAAACTCACAAATATACACATTAAGTAATAAAAAGGTTTTTTTAAAGACACTCTTTCCACCTATTCCCTGAAGACATTTTGGAAGATTGCTATCTCTAATAGTTGGGCAAATGTACCTATAATGACACTTAGGCCTAGACTTGTCATCCCAGAAAGACTCAATGTGAACAGAACTATAGAACTTCCCCAACACTTAGATTCCACTTCTGTCATTTTGATAAGTTTTACTTTCACTGAGTAGTTTTTCAAAACAGTAATCTGTTTTGAATCAGTTAGGGTCTGGCTGTAATATCGTCCTATGAAAAAATTATAAACTAAATACAAGCAAGTCAAATCCAGGATAATACCATGCCATAACAAATGAGAATCCTGGATAGTTAGTTAGTTAGTTAGTTTTTTGTCAACTTGACACAAAGTAGAGTCATCTGGAAATAGGGCACGCTCAGTTGAAAAAACAAAAACAAAAAAAACAAAACAAAACAAACAAAAAAACCCACAACCCCCGATTGCCCTGTGAGTAAACCTGTGGGACATTTTCTTGATTGATGATTGATTACTAATGTAGGAGGGCCCAGTGCATGGTGAGTGGTGCCCCCTGGAATATGTAAGAAAGAAGACTGAGGCTGCCATGGGGCACATGCCAGCAAGCAGCGTTTCTCCATGGCCTCTGCTCTGGTTTCTGCCTCCAGTTCTTGCCTTGACTCCCCTCAGGGATGGAGAGTGACCTGGAAGTTGTAAGCTGACAAAAACCCTTTTCTCCTCAAGCAGTTTTGGGGGAGGTTATTTTATTTTGTAAAATCAGTTGGTTTAATATTGCGGTTGTGCATAGGAAATCCACATACTATTTCCATAGACACGGGAAAAGCATTTGTGAAAATTCAACCTGCACTTGAAAAATTAAAATTTGCTTGCAAATCAGGATAGGAGGAAACTCTCTCAGTGTGACCAAGTGTATGGAGGTTAACATCACCAACATGATACTTAACAATAAAAACTCAGATGCTCGGCTTAAGGGACAGCTGACTTTTGGTTACAGCGGCAGGCAGAGTGAGCTGAGTTACGGTGCAATAACAAGCGCCCCAAACCTCAGTGGCTTAAGGCAGTCAAAGTGTCTGTGTCCCATTTCTGGCTAGCTGGTAGAGAGCATGGCCTCTGGTCCATCCTGTCCCTGGCTCGCTGGCAAATGATGTGGCCTCTGGTCCATGCTGTTCTCGTACTCTTTGAGCCAGGCAGAAGTAAAGTTCTGCCTTTCAGATACTCCTGCTTGTCTTAAGGTACAGATATGAAATGATGCCTACCAGTTGGCAAATATTTTGCCCAAGATTCACATCAGTGTTGCTCATTTTGACCAAAGTCATTCACATGATGCTCACAACCTCGAGGGGTCAGGGATCTTTTAAGTTTTCCCATGCACAAAAGAAAGGGGGTTCTTGAGAGATGGCTCAGTGGTTAAGAGTGCTTGTTGTCCTTTCAGTGGACCAGCACCCATATCAGGCAACTCACACCCCCCTGTAACTCCAGCTCCAGGGATCAGACACTCTCTTCTGGCCACTATAGATGCCTGCACTCCTGTGCACATGCGCACCCACAGAATCACACGTATGTACACTCTTAGAAACAAAATAAGAAATAATGCCTTTTTTTCTTTTTAAGAAAAATGAATGGGATGCTGGTACATAGTGATAACAGCCAACATTGGGAAAGTGGACCACTTAATGACTTAACTGGTGGAGTGTCTCTGTAAGATGAGTCAGAGAGAAAAATCTCCAATAGGTAAGGACATTCAGGAAGATCCAAGAGCCAAGTGCTCAAAGGAGAAAGATTCCAGGGTTGGTGACAGTAATGGCATCATATTTTCCTTGGCCGGGACTGACTCTGGCTGAGAATGACCCCAGTTTCCTTTTAAGTTTAAGTAGCCAGTTCTCTTCTGCTGTCCTAAACTGTTCCTCACTACTTTTGTAATTAGTGCACACTTTGGGGTGGCCGGCCCCCAGATCCCTTTGAGGATCCGTTCCTCCATTTCCACCTTCAAGTGCTCAAAGCCTCAATGTTGAACACCCATGGAGTGTCCAGCATACTGTTCTTCCCAGTCCTCTCAAGAACATAGCAGGCTCGGTGCCAGCTGATGCCAATTCATCCTCCCTTTCCTCAAATCCAGGGACCAAGCCTGCCTCCATCCCCACACCCATCACTCCCTAGGGAAGAGCCATCTTAACCTTCCCCTGATGTCCCCTAAAGCAAGAATTGTGTCTTACCCATCAGTGGGGGGAGGGGGCTGTAGCTCCCTCAACAGAAAGACAGTTGACACCTAGAGTCACTGCATGTGAGCGACCTTTTAGCACTCCAGACTGCCTGGTGTGCACGTCTCAGTTTTTGCCATGTGGGGCTGTCTCATAGGCTCCTGTACACTGTGACTGGGAACCACGGAGCTGCAACTTGCAGGATACCATTCATTCTACACACTCAATTCTCTGCCCATCTGTTCCAAGGTAAAAACCAGGGAACAGAAGCAAGAAGACCATCCCACTCTAAAGGTCACACAAACTTCACTTACAATGTAACTGTGATGTCTGTGTTCACTCCTCAGTAGCTTCAGAACCCAGAGAGACACAGAAAATCGGCCCCCAATAAGGAGCTGCCTTCCGTCTATATTCACACATGGCTGTCCTATGCTTTTCAGTTACCTTGTCCTGGTTTAGTGGCAAGAAGAAAAAGGAGGAGGAGGAGGAAGAGGAGGAGGAGGAGGAGAAGGAAGAGGAGAAGGAGGAAAGGGAAGAAGGAGGAGGAGGAGGAGGAGGAAAGGGAAGAAGGAGGAGGAGGAAGAAGGAGTAGAAGAAGAAGAAGAAGAAGGAGGAGGAGGAGGAGGAGGAAGAAGAAGAAGAAGAAGAAGAAGAAGAAGAAGAAGAAGAAGAAGAAGAAGAAGAAGAAGAAGAAGAAAGAAAGAAAGAAAGAAAGGAAGGAAGGAGAAGAAGAGGAAGCAATGACCACTCTTCAAAGAGGTCCCAGTCTTGTTTAGAAAGTGGGCCTGTGCTGCTTTTTGGATGCTGAATACTCCCCAAAGGCTCATGATCCCCAGAATAGTATGTAAACTACCAAGAGATGGGGCCTAGTAGAAGGTCTCCCAGCTACTGCAGGGGCATGCCCTCGATGGGGGCAGTTCTACCTTGGCTTCTATTGTTAGCTTTTGCCTCATAGGTTTTTCGTCTGCCACACATTCCCTGCAAGCCGCTTCACTACAGGTCTAAAACAGTGGAGCTGACTGATCACAGGCAGAAGTCTGCAGATCTGTGAGCCAAATTAGACTTTTTCTTTTGTAAGATCCTTTGCTTTAGTGGTGGAGAGTTGATGAACATGGGATTTAACAACTGAATGACATCGGTTAGTGTCCCAGACCATCATGGCCTTTCCTCCACCCAGTGTCTAAGCAAGGCCTGAACAATCTGAGCTGGCTGGCTAGAACATTGGATCTCCCTGCTTACAGAATGGCCCAAGTCTTAGAATGGACCAATCAGAGCTGACTCTGCAGTAACCATAAGAAAGAAGCTCTCTCTTCCACTTGGAGTCTTGAAGCTGGTGAGTTCCACAAGAAGAAAGGCTGTCCTAGCATAAAACCCACAGAGAAGAGCAGAAGATGCATGAGGGAAGGTTCCAGAGTACTCGAGAAGCTGCACCCAGCTGTAGCTGGAAAGAGTCATCCTTTCCCCCTCTTTCCTAGAGTTTATGGGCATCTTGTTCTATTCAATTCACTTGCCGAAGCTTATGGGCATCGCTGTTCTGCTCTGGGTATTCTCTTATGCCTTGGGACACTGAAATTCTCATCAAGTTCCTATCTCAACAGAACTCTAACTCTTCATGAGTCTACCCTTCCATTTCCTTCTTACTATACCTACAATTGTGTGGGAAACCCATAGTACTGTGGTTTAGATACAATTTATCCTCAGAAGTCATGTGTCAAAGACTTGGTTACCAACCTGTGCCACCTAGAGGAGGTGGAACTTTTTGAAGATAAGATCTGGTAAATGTGCAGCCGTACCTGTTGCAACTCTCTTCTGCAAAATCCCAGGTCTCATTGTCCATTGAAAACAGTGGTATAAGTTGACTAGACAGCATGCACCTTCATCTTCAAGACTGACATAATCAACAGTACTGAGGCTTGTGTTTTTGAGCACTTGGTCATCAGTTGGTGTCACCATTTGAAAGGGTTGTGGAACCTTTTTAAGGGGGAAGCCTCCCTTCTCGAGGAAGTGGATCATAACATGGTGGGCTTCAAGGCTTATATAAACAAACCCCACTGCCTGTTCACTCTCTGCTTCCTAACTGCTGATACAATGTAACCAGCAGCCTCCTGGTCCAGCTACCATGCGTCTCTTCCAGGACAGACTGTGTCCACTCAAACTGTGAGCCAGAGTAAGCCCTTGAGCTGCTCATCAGCTCCTTTATCATGGACAAGTAGCAATGCCACCAGCGGCCAAGTTCTCTAAGCTATGCCCTAGCTCCAGCTGGCTTACCTAGTAAATCTATTTGCTTGCCCCACAATCTGTCCTTAGTTCCTTGGGCTTTCTCAAGCAATGCATAAATGGACTTAAATTCAAAACCAGAAAGTAGTTAGGTCACTGGTGACAAGCCTTTGAAGGCATTCTGGGACCCTAGCTTTCTCCTGTCCCTATCTTCTGGATGTCACTTCCCTGGCCACATATCTTTGCTGTCATGATGCGGTACCAATACAAACGAAAACCAACATAGTCAAGAAATGAAGGTTCAAGACCTTGGAAACTGTGAGTTAAAACAGACCTGTGCTTATAAATTGTTCAGCTCAGGTTTTTTGCCACAGTGACAGAATGCTAACACAGATGATAATTAAGAAAATAATAATGCAAACTCTATGATAAGTGGCAATGGTAGTAGAAAGAACATGAAGGAAGGAAGGAAGGGTTGAAAATGTCATTATGCAGAGGGAGGTCAATGAAGCCCTCATAAAGACATGAAGGATGTTGGGGAGGGAAACATGGGTCAAGGTCAAAGTGTGCTGGGGTAATAGAGGAGTGAGAGCCGTCAGGTCCAGGTGGGTACAAGGACTTGCTTTCATCCCAGCCTTTATGTGACTGCCCCTGGGATCAGAGAAAGGGAGACAGAGGGCAACTGAGGCCTGGTGCAGCCTGGCACTCCTAGAGCAGGACAGCCCTAGCTGCTGCACCCGGATGACTGGAGAGGTGAGAGCTGCAGTCAGGACAGATGGAGGCCAAGCTGGCAATCTTAGTGCTGGCCAGGCCAGCGTTCGAAACAGATACAGAAAGGGCCAAGTGGCCCAAGTCAGTTGGTTCCAGCAGAAGCACTTCCTGTTGGTTGTATGTCATTTGCTGTTCAATGAGGCTGTGCAGTGGGGGAACTGCACAAACTTCTGCCTTATCTCATATGACGTCACAATAAATACAGCGTTATTTCACATGCCACCAAGATAAAAAGCACTGCCAACTCCTTGGCGCAGCCATTCTTCCTGGGACATGAACATTCTCTTTCTTGCTTCTTACTGATGGTGCTAGCATGGCAGCTGTGACCTGAACATAGCCCCGTGCCCACCATGAGAATGGAGAACATTTACACCACAGCAGACTTTCTGCCGTGATTTCACAGACTCCGCCACCTGGGGAAGCATGCTTGTTCGCTGACGCACATTAGTCCCCACCTACAACCCTTTGATGACTCCAGAATTCCTGAAAGATAAGCTCTACACACCCCACATTGCTCTGGGCTCCTTGAGGCTGGCCTGACATTCAAGCCTATTTATGGTTCCTTACTGCCTCACCTCCCACAGGTGCCAGATCTCCCGTGAGCCATGCTTTACCAACTGCCTTTGTACATTCAATTCCCGCCCTTGGAAACGGCTTTCCCAGGAAACCGCCACCATTTCTGCAAGACTCAGAGTGTTCTCCCAGGGTTAGGGCTCCTCTACTGGGCTCCCACATCTGGCGTCCAGCGTGGGGTGTGTGTGAGAAAAATCTATAAATGCATATGAAAAGCATCAACTGGCAGACTGCACTCCATGCATGCACAGGAAATACGTGAATATGGCTATAACGTCACAGCCTTGTACTTCAAACTCCACTAAAACACATGGTTCGCCCAGCTTCGATAGAATCTGGATGGGGTCCCTAGACAGAAACCAAAACATCAACTACAGTTAATATTTTAGTGCAAATAAAGCAGGTGTGAGGTCATTGACACAGAGGTAACAGATTCCCTCTGTGAAGAAAGGATGCAAGAGTGGGGTGCTTTTCAGCGAGAATAAAGTGCGCAGGCGTTACCTGGGGCAATGGTTCTACTGACCGAGTGTTAGATGGCAACTTCAGTAAAAATAATTATAAAAATAAAAGATAGTTGTAGGCTAAGGGGTATCCCCTTGCTGTCTTGAAGTGCATACGGAAACTCCTTTTATTTAATTCAAAGGGTTATTTTCTTTGGAAGTCTATAATCTGCCACAAGTGAAGTATTAGCACACAGAGTTCAGGGTGTGTCACTGTGGCAGAGAAGAAACAAGATTTTAGAGAGATTTTGCTAACAGAAGATTGTTCCACGGAGATGTGTGCTTCAAAGGGCAGAACTAATATCAGGATTTTGTCAAACACTGTTAACGAAAACTGACGTATACATGTAAAATCAAACCTACTGAGGATTTTTTAAAAGACAAAGAGATGTGCAGAAAACTACCAGTGTGATCTTGACCCGTGAACTCCTAAAGCTGGACAAAGCTACATGGATGTCCTAACTCTTTGTGCACATACAGAGCTCCCGCTCTCTCTGACCTCACACCATCTGGCATGTAAAAGACCAATCCAGTCTAAAGACCTAGAAGATCAGACCTGCCAAGTACCCCCAGCCATGCTGAACCCTCACTGTCTCTCATGAAGGCTGTTCATTCGGAGCCCCCAGACCTGGGCTCCTGCAAGGAAGGGCCACCTGGCTGGCCCAGCAAGCCTTGGCTTTGCCTAGGTGGGATCTCACCCTTTGGAGAGAGCCACTCGTAGCTTTGATGGCTCTAGAAATTATGTTCACAGTAGCCAAACCTGTACCCTGTGTGAGAGAAGATGAGCTCAGAGAGCCCAGCCTCAGGGCCAGCTCTGCCAGGTGCAGACTATGACTGCAACTCTCTCTTCCACTGCAAAACAGCCACAAGGATTGTACCTGTTCCATCAGGATCTGTGAGGACTGGGTGAGTCCAGCACAGTGGCTGGCACCAAGGAAAGGCTCAGGATGCCTGGACTCTAATTTGGGGCACAGTGGAGATAGACAGACAGAGAGAAGCCAGTGTGTGTTATTACTCAGAAGATTATTAACTGGTACTGTGTCTATAAGACACTTGGCACTCATGGCTAATGATTAAGCTCCCAACAACCTGATTTGGAACCTTCACGGATATGGGAAACAGGATTCAGAGTGTTTTGAGCCCCAGGACACACAATAATGAAAATAAATGCTAAGAAAACTACTTACACTTCTGCTCAGCCAAATACCCGAGTACCAAGTTCTGCCACCATTAGCTGCAAGGACTCTCCAGACCTGGAGTCTACACACGGCAGACAGCCTACAACACTCCCCACCAGGAAGCTGGACTAAACAGGACTTTATCCTCAGAGCCACTATTTTAGCCACAAGTTTCTTGATGTGGTCCTAAGTGAATGAAGGGAGTTCTGTGCCTGCCTGTGCACAAGACCAAATTGGAGTGACGGGCTCTCTCTCTCTCTCTCTCTCTCTCTCTCTCTCTCTCTCTCTCTCTCTCTCTCTCTCTCTCTCTCTCTCACACACACACACACACACACACACAC
>JAQHUG010000389.1:630160-653605 GCA_028555095.1 Dicrostonyx torquatus | reverse complement strand
AAAAAAAAAAAAATTGCCTGTTCCTGTCCTCTGGATTCCCTCACACTGTGAAGCCTGGAGACTCATGTAGGGGCGGGGTTCTCACTGAGTCTCTGGGCTCCAGCAGCTGGGGAGTGCTGGTGTGTGTGTGTGTGTGTGTGTGTGTGTGTGTGTGTGTGTGTGTCTGTGTGTGTCTCTGTGTGTGTCTCTGTGTGTCTGTGTGTCTCTGTGTGTGTGGTGTGTGTAGGGTCTCTAAGGACCCTAGACTTAAAGGGGCCAGAGTGTGTGGCACGAGCTCCCTATGAGGCTGGCATTACCGGCAGCGCGGGCTGCTGGCCCAGCCTACCCAGGAACAGGGCATCTCTAGCCGCGTCCTGCCACCTGCTGGGCGCTGGGATCCACTGTGCGAACTAGGTGGTGAAAGGCAAAGGCTCTGGGTCTTCCTATTTCCCTCCCTCTGCCCTCCACCCCACCTCCTTTTTGACTAATATAACATAATTTCTCAGAAACAGGGGGAAAAAGATGAGCTTGGAGCCAGCTCCACCCTGACCTAACTGATTACCTGGTGCTTGTGTGCCAGTCCTGGGAGTCTCATCTGTCGAATGGGGGTGATATCCGGGTTGCTGCAAGGTTATTCAACAATATATATAAAACAAGCAAGAATGTCTCGTGTTCCGGAAATTCATGGCAGATAGTCACAACCTGCTCTTCCTTGGGCCGCTGAGCTTCAGTGGTTCGGCCAGCCTTCACACCAGACCTAGGCTGAATGCAGGACACAGGAGAAACCTCGAGGTCAGGGATAGAAATTCAGACAGTGATGGATCTTTTTCCCATTCTAGGGAGTGAGCTTTGAAGGGTCATGTAACCTCCTTTGGCCTCAGTCCTCCACTTCTGCAATGGGGCCAACAGCACGTCTACATTCTCAGGGCTCATGATGTGTGCTGCTGCCTTGGACCCTGAGTGGCTGTGTGAGCGGCTGCTACCTCACAACTTTTCCTTCACTCCCTGACATGCTGTGCATGAAAAGTGGCTGCCAGTTCTGAAAGAGGCCTCAAGAGATGACCCTTGTGTCTTTCAGTTCCACCTTTCACCCAAGAGCAGCAGCCTCTTCCAAGGATGAAAGGACCAGAGTACAGACCTGAACCTCATGTATGCCCAGAAGCAGAGCTGCATGCTCAGGCAAAGGAGGTGTGTGCTCTCACAAGCAGCTGAGATACAGGGTGTTTGGAAGCGTTACCACAGAAGACGTAACTGATGCTCATATGAAAGTAACAACCATGCCAACAAAGACTATGCTTTTTGCTGTGTTAGAAGGAATCCCAGGCGCCTTGGGGATAGCAGAGTCAATTGTCTGCCTCTTCCTGCAAGACCAGAGAGGCAGAGAGTCCCTAATGGTTTTGAACATCTGCTCCCTTTCAACACAATTCAGGCAAGAGTTTTTAAATACTTATAATGTGTCAGGAGCTAGAAACGCAGTTGATTAAGATGGGGTGCATGCAATTTAATGATGTTTAGAACTTCTGGCACTGTGGGGGCTTGGGGAATGAGAGGAGGTAAGGCCGGGGCTATGAGAGCCAAGGGGAGACATCAAACCACACCTAGCATCGCTGAGGGATTCCTGGGAGAAAGGGGGCTTAAACTGGGCCTGGAAGGGCAAAGAGAATCCACAGATGATGAGAGGAGCTGCCTGTGACATTCCCACGGTCAAGGGAGAAGGGTTCCTTCTAGACTGATCAATAAATATGGCTACTCCATCTGGCTCTGTGTGCCAAGCCCTGTGCCAAATCTTGATGGGCTGCTCAGCCTAGCAAAGCCCTTCCGCCTCCTCCCCTCATTTACAGACTATGCTGGACTTTGGGTCTTAATTGCTTCACATAAGCTGTCCTCTCCAACTCTCATGATGGCCCTGGCAGGCCATCACCCACATCACCCGGATAGAAGGAGACTGCGGTATGAGAAGCCTAAGCTGATAGCAAAGGCTACGAAAAAGAAAGAAAACCCAAGATCAAATTCCAAAAGCAAACATGTAAACCAGGTTTACTGAAAGGACCCATAAGGGGTCCTTTAGGACCTTTAAGGACCCATAGCAGTGACCCATAAGGGGGAAGGGGCTGTTTTCAGACTCACAAATAAATTCAGCTTTTAAGTTTTCTCTTCTAATTGTTTCTCTTGTGTTAACCATTAGTGGAAACAATGGTACTTTCATGTAGGGAAGTCTCTCAGACATTGCCCCTGATTTCATAAGATGTGTGTCATTGAGAACATGGCTCACAGAATCAACTCCCAGGGGCTACCAGAGACTGAAGTGACAACCACCGAGCCTCATAGGACTGCAGTAGGTCCTCCACATACGTGTTATGGGTGTGTAGCTTGTGTCCTTGTGGGACTCCTAACAACTGGAGTGGGGGCATCACTGGTTTTGTGTTTTGGTTTGGTTTGTTTGTTTGTTTTGCTTGCTCTTGGGACTCTTTTCCTCCTACTTGGTTACCTCATTTGGCCTTGATATAAGGGTTTGTGCCCAGTCTGAATAGTCTTACTGCAGCTTGTTACACTGTGTTCTCTTGATATAAGGGTTTGTGCCCAGTCTGAATAGTCTTACTGCAGCTTGTTACACTGTGTTCTCTTGTTATTCCTAGAAGGCCTGCTCTTTGGAAACAGAAGATAAGTAAATCTGGGGGAAGTTGATGGGAAAGAGTGGAGGGAGGGGATGCAATGCATAAAAGAATAAAAAAAGATGTGTGTCATGGTTTACCAGTTACTGAGGGACATAAGGGGAAGCGGCACAATTGTCCCCACTTTTCAGATGAAGAAAAATTGGGCTCTTGGGTTTGAATGGCTGGTGTGTAATTCCATTAAAATCATTAACATGTCCCCACAAACTTCATGGGTTAAAAAAAAAAACAGAAATTTCAACACTCAGGAGTGAGAGGCAACTGGATCTCTGAATTTGAGGCCAACCTGGTTTACAGGGCAAGTCCAGGACAGCCAGGGATACTAAGAGAAACATTATCTTGAAAAAAAAAAAAAAACAAAAAGAAGGGGGAGGAGAAGAAATCATAGTAGTAATTTATTTTTCTTCTTTAGAAGACCAGAAGTCCAAAGTCAAGATGTGCACCTAGCCTGACCTCTCTAGGGATGTACACGTGAGAGAACCTATGCCCTTCTGGCAATTTCCAGCATCTTCTAGCATCAGGCAGCTCCAGGGTTACAAGTCCTCATTCTCTCCTACCTGTTACCTAGCCCACTCCTAGGCACCTCCCGTGTGGACTTCTCTTCAGGGTTTCTGGAATGCAGCTTCTCCCATGACCCAAGAGGCCCCTGTTCAACCAGGACGTCTCCAGGAGTGAAGGGGGAACAAATTGTGTGCCACCCAACCTTGCTCACTTCAGCCAGAAGTCTTTGCGGTAGAAGGCTCGTGATTGTGGTAACATCTGTGTGAGCTGTTCTGAATCAAGCCTACATGTGCTGGGTGTCCCCAGTCTCGTAGGACTCCAGCTGTGCTCCAGATGAAGCCGGCCCCTAGTCTGCCCTTCTTGCCTCACAGCTGACAGTTTTGTGTAGCCTAACTCTATGCAAAACATTAAATTAAATAGACCATCTCTGACCTGAGCCCGCTGAACTTTAGGGTCAGGCATGGGGAGATCTGAGAATTGGTCTGAGAATCTTTCTGTGAGTTAAAGGATTTGGGGGGGCTCTCTAGACCCGGAGACAGACATTGAATAAGGCAGTTTCCTTTCCTGCCGTATGTTTGCAGAATGCAGTCTCGTGACTCCTCGTGTTGTCTCTGAGAAGATGAACTGGGCATTCTTGCATTTGGGGCTCTCCATGCCTAGGATTGTAATGTTTAGTTTTCTGCAACTTGATCTTACCATGAGGCTAATGTTATTCCCTGGAGCAGGATGTCTTCTGTGCCAAACCATTATAATTTTTTTTTAGAGTCCCCTAGATCAGATCTTGTTATCCTTCTTGTTAAGACTATTTTATTTAAAACTTAAGTCTGGTTTGCCTAGAGTAAATACTGTGTGCTGATGTTCCAGTTTAAGCCATTCTGCTTGGCAGCCTTGTACCTTCCAAAGAAAGAAAACGATAAGGCAGCTTGTGGCACCCTGCTATAAGGCAGGGCTTGCACGTGCAGTTCTGTGGTTAAAAATCTCACATCCCTTGCATGGGTGGTTATCCCAAGTGGTTAAAAAACTCAGCTTACTGCACATCTAAATGTGTGTTTGTGCGTGTGTGTGTGTGTGTTCAGTCAACACAAGAGTTTATAAAATGCTCCCACTGTGGGCGTCTGCATTTCTTGGCATTGCAAGACTCCCCTGGAGGTATTTTCATGGTTTGGAACTTAGTAACCCTACAAGATCTGAACTGCTCATTCTTACATTACAGCGATTTGCAGCAAAGCTCCACGGTGCCCTCCAGTTAAGGATTTGTAGAAGACTGCAGCTGCAATGGGAACCAGGCTGGGCAGGAAGAGCTTCCCTCCTGCCAAAGGCAACATCCAATGGAGTGTGTTTCTCCTGTGCTCCTGCCTGGTTTATAAGGATTCTTAGAGGTTTAAGGGAGGCTTGTGAACACAGGGAAATGTGTGCACACGTGCATGTGTGTGTGCGTGCATGTATATAGCTAAGTCCCCTAGGTCAAGTCTTCCTTTATAAAATAGGGAAAAGTTTTCTTGATGTTTGAGATTGGGAAATGATCCCCCAAAACATGTTGCTTTCACATGGTCTCAGGAACAAGATCTTGCTGCTATTCCCTGCCCCACTTCTCTGTCATCTTTGTACCTCCCCATCTGCTCTTCAGAGGGGTCTATCTCTAAAGTGCCTTCATCTGACTAGGAAACTTCTTCCAAAAGAGATGGAGTGGCCATACTCCCCTCCCTGGCCATCCTATATTGTAACCACGGAATCCTGGTCACTAGTAGAAGGGGCTAGAGTAGTAGACCAAACAGGCTTGCATCTTCTCTAGGGCAACTCTGAGGTTGTCTGAGGGACCTGTTGGCACAAAGAGATCTTGGTGAATTCCTGTCCCTTGCCTGCCAGAGTCCCACAAAACTATCAGCAGCTACTCATTTGCCCCAAGGAACCACCTACCCCTGTCAAAATCAGCTGCTCCCATTCTCAAGCTTCCTTTGTCATGCTCCCTGTACCATGGCCCCTTCTCATGACCCCCCTTTGCCATTGTTCCCTCTGGAAAAGGGGGTGTGTGTTTCTAGAGCTCCCTGGGTTGCTGACTAATCATTCTCTTGTATTTCCCCATTGAATCACTTTTCTCAACACCTGAGAGAAGCGGGTGGAAGGAAGGGATTACTTGGCCTCCATCATGGTGTAGAAGGCATGGCATGGCAGAGCTGTGGCTGGGGCTTCTTGGGCCTCCATAGACCAGAAATCAGAGAGCTTAAGCCAGAAGCAGAGCGATGTAAGTCCCAAGCTCTACCTCCTAAAGGTCTACACCTGCCACATAGGTCTTCTATCCCAAAGATTTCACAATCTCAAAAAAACAGCAAAGCAGGATAGAGACCAAGTATTCAAAGTCATAAGCCTGCGGGGGTCTTTTCACAGTCAGTTCCTAACATCAGACTGGAGAGGTGGCTCGGTCAACAGAAAGCCTCACGTATGAGAACCTGAGTTTAAATCTCCAGAACCCCACCAAAAGCCAAGCATGTCGGTGCATGCCTGGAGTCCCAGCATTGGTGAGATGGCAGGTGGAGACAGGTGGGTCCCTGGAAGCTTGGTGGCCAGCTAGCCTAGCCTACTGAAGCTCACACCGGTGAGAAACCCTGCCTAAGAGGTGGGAGGCACCTGAAGACTGACACCCAAGGCTGTTCTCTGCCCTCCGCACTCACTTCGTGGACACACACACACATCCACGCCCATACACATGAGTTCACAGAGACACAGCAAAACTAGAGCACTGGGGTTAGAAACATCTGGAACGGTGTGTGCCTATTCTCCTAGCCGTCTGTCTCCTCTCCATCTGTGAGGCCGAACCTCATCTTCAGCGTCAGCCCATGTTATCTCGATATGTTACAGCAAGCTTTGGAGACAAGCGCCCAACAGAGAGCCTGCCAGGGGCTAAGCAGCCACGAATGTAGGCTGGCTTGGTGGCTGTCCTCATCTGCTTTCTGTTGCTATGATAAATAGCATTAGCAAAAGCATCTTTGGAAGGAAAAGGTTTCTTTCAGCTTACAACTTACATCACGCAGGGAAGTCAGGAGAGGAATTGAAGGCAAGAAGCTGGTATTAGAAACTGAATCAGAGACTGTGTGGGAGCACTGATTTCCAATTTTCTTCCTAAGGTTTCCTCAGTTTTCTCTCTCATACACCCCAGAACCACCAGCCACAGCAGGATGGGCCCCTTCGCAGCAACCATCAAAAGAATGCCCTGTACGTTTGCCTACATGCTAATTTGATGGAGGTATTTTCTCAAGAGAGATTTCCTCTTCCCAGGAAGTGTCAAGTTAACAAAAACTAACCATTGCCCTAGCATTAGAAACATCACACATGCAGCCAAACCTGAAGACCAGAGTTGGATTCCTAGAACTCATGTGGCAGAGGAGAGAGCTGACTCATGCATGTAGTCCTCTGACACACACGCACACACACACACACACACACACACACACACACACTAAATAAATGTAACAAAGAATATCACACAGCCTAGTCTCCCTCAACAGGATGCTCCTCCACACAGGACATTAGGTGGAGGTGGAGATATGCTGCTGGTCCCTAGGAGACAGAGACCCCCCCACCAGAGATACCCACGAGAGGGTAGCTTCTGGGACTGCAGCCCTGTCTAGCAGCCATACTGCACACCTCCTGGATGTCAGGAACTGCTCTGAGTCCTGGGTCGTTATTGGAGAACAGGCCAGATGTGCTCCCTGAGCTGGAGGCATTCAATGGCTTTCAGGTTGCTTCCTTCACTATATTTTCCTCACACCAGCCTTTGAGATGGGGGTGGCATTTACTACAAACAAGAAAGTCATACTTTGAACACAAATATGAAGCCCCATAGCATGTGAGCATGCATGAGAGCACACATGTGTTCTTACAACACTTTAATTTGCATTTTGATGAAATGTGTTCTCATCTTGTAGAGTCTGAATACAAATGTCTTAAAACATCTTTTTCCTCATCAAGCACAACTTCAAGTGTCTGCTGAAAAGGCCCTGGCCCCACTCTTGCCTTGGTCCTTCAGCGTCTGGGTCTGGTTCAACCATCCTCCCAGTTACAGAGACCCAGCTCTCATCCCCACCCATGGCGAAGCGCACATAGTCCTCAGCCCTTGTGGCTATTTGGACCTCCCATGGTTAGGAGTGCGTACACAGGAGAGAGGACTCTCAAAATATTAGAGGGTTAGCCTGGTGTGCTAGCACACGCCGTTAGCCCAGCACTCAGGAGGCAGAGCCAGGAGCTCCACGAATTCAAGGCCTGCCTAGCTATATAACAGGTCCAGGATGGCCATGGCTATGTAGAGAAACTGTGCCTCAAGAAACAAACAGACAAATCAAAGGTCAAACACATAGGATGCTCTTTCCTTTCTACTCTTAGATGTGCAGAGCAGCACAAAGATGTCCCCCAGTGAAGTCTGCCCACGGGTGTAAAAGTGTGTAGACACTTACAAGGTCTTTCTGGGATTCTGTAACTAGGTCTGTCTTGATATATGTTGGCTTTCTGTTAGTATAGCAAGATACCTAAGATCATTGTTTGAGAGGCAAAGAAAGAGAGCGAGGCTGGTGTAGTGTCTCAGGAGGCTGAGGCAGGAGCACATCAGTGCAGTTGAGGTCAGCCTAAGCTACAAAGAAGACTGTTGTAACTAGGGGGAGAGGTGTGGGTTGTGGTCTTTATTTAACCAATCAAAGCACAGAAATACAGAAGACCCTGTCTCAAAAACAAAAAGGAAGGAAGAAGGGAGGGAGAGAGGAAGGGAAGGAAGGAAGAAGGGAGGGAGAGAGGCAGAGAAGGAAGAAAGAAGGGAGGGAGGGAGAGAGGCAGAGAGGGATGGAAGGAAGGAAGAAGGGAGAGACAGAGACAGAGAGGAAGGGAAGGAAGGAAGAAAGAAAGGAAGAAGGGAGGGAGGGAGGAAGGAAGAAAGAGAAAAAAGAATCTATTTGTCTGTGTACATGTTTATGTCTGTAATAGACACATGTGTACAGGTATATGTGCTTGCGTGTGTGTGTGTGTGTGTGTGTGTGTTTGTAGATTAACTTTGAGAGGCTTCCTCAATAACTTTCCACCCACTCCACTTTTTGAGATTTTGAGACAAGGTCTCCAATTGACCTTACCAATTCAGCTAAACTAGCTGGCCAACAAGCCCTAGGGATCTTCCTGTCACTTCTCTGTAGTAAACTCTTCTATATGGTTGCCGGGAAATCAAACTCAGGACCCCAAGTTTACACAGCCAGCATTTTACACACTGAGCTCTCTCCCCAGCTCTGTGTTGCCTGTGTTTGAAGGCCAGTTCAACAACGAGGAGACTTCCCTGAAGAAAGACCTGACAAGCACATGACAGGCAAAGTTGTTCTTCAGAGTTAAGATCCAGTCTGTCTTGACACCACCAGGTCACCTCTATCAGACAGGGGATTGGCGCAGGCAGTCTGTACTTGCAAACTGGCTCAAGGGAATCACCTGACTACTTCCCCAGTACTGGGGCTGTACATGTGTGCCATCGATGTCTGGCTCTATTTATTTTTTTCCTCCTATGGGTTCCGGAGATTGTCAACTGAGCCATCTCCCCAGCCCATGGCCTTGGTCTTCTATGCAGTGTGAATTAAATTCAATTCATAAAACACCTTTGTAACATCCATGCTAAGAACGCAGGGCCAGGGAGAGTTCCATGCACTTGGGTCTCCCCAGTGAGGAAGAAAGGTTTGGGGACTCCTATCCTACAAGGCATTTGGGCATTGTGTCTATGCCATCTCAGCCTCTTGCCAAGAGTCAGCAGCAGGCAGAATAAGGCTGACCCGGCCTACCACCTCCTCTGACTCAGAGCTGTGCTGTGGTCTGGGGATTTTATACCCATCAGGACAATTGTAAAGACAAAGTGTTGGAAGTAGAAGCCTTCTGTACAATGATCTTTTGACCCTTCCTTGACACCCTTTCTTATGCCACCAGCAAGCCCACCCCCAAAAATTATGCCTTCCTCCGGGGGAAGAAAGGAACCATTCAGATAAGTTATTTATAAAACCTGGAGGTCGCCCTTAGCACGGCTCACCACGCCAACAACCTGGAGAGGCCGTGCCAGTTTCTGCAGTGATCTCTGCCTGGGCTTTCTGTCAAAGATTTAGATTTTTCTCTCCACTTCCTGCCCTGGGTGTATACTGGCTATGGGACTTCCTGGAAGGCCAGAGGCCAAAACACTCAAAGTGCTTCCCAAGGGAGGGAGCCTGGCTTTTCAAGAGAGGCAGCCTGCAGGGGCTGATGAAGAAGGGGCTCCAGAGCTCTGTGCCAGGGAAAGTTGGGGGAAGGCTGGTGGACGTGCTTAAGCTGCAGCTGCAGACCCCATGTGGCCTCTGCATCAGGAGAGGAAGCAACAAAAGGCACCATTCATTCATTCCTCCTGCTGGCCCACCACCCCGTGTCCTGGGCTAGCACGCCAAAGCCCCGACCCCAAAGCCCTCAGGGTCTAGTGCTTGTGTTTGGTAGTTGGAACTGTGTTTATGGAATTAGTGTAACATAAATATAACAGAAAAGACCTAGTGCTTACCCTACACCAAGCACTGATCTGGGGAATTGGGGCATATGGAATAGTTAGTCCTCTCAAAAGTGCGTGTCCGCGATTACAATCAATGGTAAAGGCAGGTCCAAGGCACATTCTCTACCATGATCTACTGCTGCTCAGTGTGGGATGCGTGTGCATGCATGGGTTGCACCTCAGAAACACACACAACCATTGTGGGTAAACCAGAAATCACAGAAACCTTTCCAGCTTCTCTCTGGGCCATGCATGGGGACCAGTGCTGCTGCCATCTTACTGAGGAAACATCCGGAAGCTGCACCCTTAGAAATAGGCGGAATGTGGCTCAAGGTGTGAGTCTAAGCCTTTAAGTCAAGTCAGAATCTAAAAGATTCAAAGTGGTACAGCTCTAGCCAGAGAGTTGCAGTCCTGGTGGGGTGGACTCTGGGGATGATGATAGTGACGTCCACATGGCACTGTGTTGTCCTCGCTGTCCTGAGTAGTAAAGGTGGAGCATGGTTTGTTTTGTGCCATGCATGTTTTACTGCAGTGCATTTTTTCCTAGTGTAGAGGAGACAGCGCAGCTCTGAGCACACATCACACATAGTGCATGCTTGGCTCCCTTTTGTTACAGAGAGTCAGTAAAGACAGAAGCTTCAAGAGCTGGAGAGATGGCTCAGTGGTTAAGAGCACTGGCTCCTCTACCAGAAGACCTGGGCTCAATTCCCAGGACCCATATCGTGGCTCACAACCACCTTCTGATGCCTTCTTCTGGCTTCTGCAAGCAACGAGCACACAGACTTACATTCAGTCAAAGCACCCATACACATAAAATTTCAAACATTTATTTTTTTAAAGATAGATGCTTCAGAGTAGGACTTGGGTCCCAAGCACCCTCCAAGAGGATGCCACGTATGACAGACACCTCGACCTGTCTGCTCAGCCTGGCAGAGCTGTCCGTGTGTTGAGAGGACTGTGTTGGGTGAATCATCTGGCTTCCCACACACAGAGCAAAGGGAAGACTGATCCAACCTCTAAACACTCTAATGTGAGATAGGACTGCCCATGAGAGTAGTCTGGGTACTCTAAAGACACTGTGCAGGGAGGGCTGACTTTGGAGAGAGTCCCTAACTGTGCACAGCATGGGAACCCCACATCAGTCCTTACAACACAGCTTAAGGATCAAGACCTGCTAGAAGCTGCAGGTCTCCTGGGTGTGACATCGACCACAGCTCATTGTACCTGTGAGCTCCACTCTGGCGATGTGAACACATCCACAGCCTGTCACTTTCTACTCTTGCTCCCAACCCCAGCAGCGAGAACTCAGTATTCTGATGATTGGGGCCCTTAAGAGCAATCAAACTTCATTTAGAATAGAAAACAGTCCCAAAACACAGTAAATTAAGCTGAGGAACAAGAAAGCTCAAAAGCAGACTGGGAACTTACCCAGTACAGTGACCAACTTTACACACTAACTTCCATGGGCCACGGTGCTCAGATGTCCACAGGTTTCTATGAAGACACTTTTTAGACAAGGGTTGTCTAAATTGTAGATTTTGAGTAAAGCAGAATGCTTGCCATAAAGTGAGCCCTTAGCCAGTCAATCCAAAACCCAGATACAGGCTGAGGCCACTGAGCAAGAAAGAACTCTGCATCCTGGGTGTCAGCTCCACTCTGAACCTCCAGCCTGCCTACCTACTGCCCACCTGCCTACCTACTGCCCACTGCCCACCTGCCTACCTTACCTGATCACCTACCCACCTGCCTACCTGTTCTAAAAATCTGATATGTGCCAAGATTCCACAAGAACATGAGCCAATTCCTTCTCAACACATGGTGTAGTGGTTTGATTAGGAATGACTCCCAGAGGTTCATATATTTGAATATTTGGTCATTAGGGAGTGGCACTACTTGAGAGGGATGAAGAGGGGCAGCCCTGTTGGAGTAGGCGTGGCCTTGTTGGGGAAAATATGCTACAGGAAGTGGGCTTTGGGGTCTCAAAGGTTCAAGCTACACCCATGTCTCTCTCTTCCTGCTGCCTGTAGATCAGGATGTAGAACTCAGCTACTTCTTCATAATCATGCCTGCCTGCATGTCATCATGCTCCCTGCCATGAGGATAACAGACTAAACCCGTGAAACTGCAAACAAGGCCCAATTAAACATTTTCTTTATAAGAGTTGCTGTGGTCATGACATCTCTTTACAGCAACAGAACATTGACTAAGACACATGGGTAGTCAGATTAGCAGAAGATAGATAGATAGATAGATAGATAGATAGATAGATAGATAGATAGATGATAGATAGATAGATAGATAGATAGAGGAGGACTGGAGAGATGGCTCAGTGGTTAAGAGCACTAGCTGCTCTTCCAGAGGACCTGGGTTCGATTCCCAGCACCCACATGCCAACTCACAGCTGACATCCATGGAAAACACCAATGCACATAAAACAAGAATAAAATAATAATTAAAAAAAGAATGCAACCGATAGATAGATAGATAGATAGATAGATAGATAGATAGATAGATAGATAGATGGACAGACAGATAGGTAGACAGATAGATCACCTAGGCATTTTAAAGTCAGATTTACAGTGTTTGGTGATGGAATTTAAGCATATTGTCCATGTCCTGAGCAGGCACAATGGACTGTTGAAAAACACCACCGCACGAGTTCACCCTTTCCACATGATTTGTTGGTAGTGGGGTTAGAACTCGATACCTCATGCATGTCACATGTTAGGTGAGCGCTCTATGACAGGGCTACTCCCAGCCCTCAAGGGCAGTTCTTTTATTCAGACAGCATCTCATATTGTTCATGTTGACTTCCAACTTGATTTGTAGCTGAGGACAACTGTGAGCTTCTGATCCTCTGTCTTTGGAGTGCTGGGATTGCAGGCATGTGCCACCCTATCTGATTTATGCACTGTTGGGATTCGAACCTAGAACTTCAGACGTGCTGAGCAAGCACTCTGCCCACTGAACTATATCCTCAGACCCAAGAATAGTTAGTTTTAAATGTCCTTCAACCTGAATGTTTGCAGTACCAGGGAAGAAAGCCAGATGACTGGCTCAGGGGCAGCCACTATTCTTATAAAGTACCATCTTAGCTGGGCATGCTTTGTGTGGCACGCCTTTAATCCCAGCACTTGGAAGGTAGAGGCAGGTGATCTCTGTGAGTTCAAAGACAGCTTGGTTTGCAAATCAAGTTCTGGGACAGCCAGAACTTTTTTACACAGAAAAACCCTATCTTGAACAACCAAAACCAAAACCAAACAAACAAACAAACAAAAAAACACATCTCTTTTAAGGAGGCATCCATTCATTCTGCTAGTGCCCAGGACCCTGGGTGGCACTGGGAACCACACAGGTGAGTTCCTTTATGGGTGAGCTGGGGTGGTGAGCAGCTCCTCTGAGTTGACATATCCGCTCTGTGCATTTAGCTGCTGAGGAAGCCTCAGCTGATCTACCACTGTCTTCCGGTATCCACAGGAAAGAGCTTGTCCCTGACTGGGAATGCAGAGCAGGCTTGGGGCTATGTTACAGGCTTTCCTATTGCCAGGCATTGGCCAGGTGACTCCAGGTACCTCCAATGTGTCACTTTGAGGTCCAGTCAGACCTTCCCTTCCTAACCTGACAGGCTCTTGTTCAATTGTACAGAATTCAGCAACTGTGAACTGTGTCTACCTGAGCATCTGCCTTGGTGGAAGATGTGGTACCCAGCGCTGCTGGCAGTAGTCAGAGGATGAGGCTGGATCTTCTGGTCTTTTTCATGTCCTCCTCGCTCTTACTTAGAACATGCCAGGAAACAGGTTCCTACAGCAGGGAGGACTATGGGAGGACTCTGAGTGGGCAGCAAACCTCTGAGAGGAGCCTTCTCAGGTCTCAAAACTGAGTGAAGAGGAAGGGGAGATGGCTCAATGGTTAAGAGCTTATGCAGAGGACCCAGGTTTGGTTCCCAGCACCCACATGATGGTTCACATTTGTCCCTAATTCCTGTCCCAAGGCATCCAATGTCCCTTTCTGGTTTCTTTGAGTGCTAGGCATGCACACAGTGAATATTCATACATGGGGGCAAAACACTCATACAAAGAAAATAAAATAAATATTTAAAGGAAATGTAGAGGGGAGAGATGGTTCAGTCATTAAAGGTTAGGTCCACAACCAAATATATTTTTATTTTAAAATTTTTATATGCATGAACTTTTTGCCTGCATGTATTTATGTGCTTTGTGTATTCCCCTGCTATCCATGGAGGCCAGGAGAGGGCACCAGATTCCATAGAACTGGGGTTTCTGATGGTTGTGGGACACCATGCAGATGCTGGGGACTGAACCCCAGTCCTCTGCAGGAACACTAAGAAGCCCCTCCAGCCCCTTTTATGGCTAGAGAGGAAGATGCATCAGCAGCCATGTCAGAAGAGCAGCTGCTGACAACTGACTTCAGATTGCCAGAGCACAAGGTACTGGGTGAGCCTCAGATGGGCAAGGTCCTAAAGGCTGCAACTCCAGAATGTCTCTTGCCACTGTTGTGCCATTACATGTTTGCCACTGCTGTTTTTCTCTGGTCTCTGGCATGGTGTGCATGGGTGTGGGGGATCCCCACTACCTTTAATGTAGTGCGATTTCCTCATGGAAATATCCGCTCTGCTGGGCATTTTTACATGAGGATTATTATGAAGACAATTTTCTCTTAAGCTGTACTGTTTAACTGAAGCAATGATTTTATATAACATAGTGTTAAATAGAATTTTGATGATGGGTTTTTAATAAATCTAGTAAGGGATTGCAATGGAGGTTAGTTTAGAGGGGAAATTAATATAGGTAAAAGTTTGGTGTTTGTCCCCACCCCTGATAAAGCAGGGACTACAGAGGACAGAAAATAAGAACAAGGAAGTGTCACCCAGCTAGGACTTACAATTTTCTCTTGAGGAGTCATGTAGACTGTGGCTTAGGTCAATGATTGAGAAAAACAGTTGTGTCCCAGAAGCTAGGTTAGTTCAAGTTCTTTAATCTTAATGTTGGGAGATGTGTTCACAGTTTCAGTGTGCATCATAGCTGAAACAAAGATGTAAATAATGACTTAAGGTTACACTAACATGTTTTTGCTAATGTCTTTGAGGTAGAAAATCTTGGGGAACAATTTAAAATTTAGAAAGGCGCATAACTGAGTGAGGGACTTGTTGAGGTCAAAAAACAAGAACAAAGACGGCCTGGTTATTATTAGCTGATGTATCTTTCTGCTAGGATTGTTTGGTGATCAAGAGTGACGATTAATTCCTTGTGCCCATTTCTGCCTTCATCTTCCTGATATATATTAAGAAATGAGTGGGTTTGCGTCCTGAAGATTGAAAGTAGAGCTGACTGTTTTTCGTACATAAAGTTTAGGCTTGTGATTCTTTCAAGATTTTTTATAAGATTATCTTTTGAGATAAATAATAAAGAAATTGTTTCTTTGTAGCCACAAAATGTAACCTGCCAACATAAGAACTGGTTGAGAAAAAAACCTTGCCTGCTTACACTCTGTTAATCTATAACAAGTTGCTTGGACATGAATGTTTGTAGTTTCTTAGAGTAATTTGTTTTTCACTTATAATATGTAAAAATGTTTAAACATGCAAGGGATATGAAAATCATGTTTTTTACTTGTATTCATTGTAATCGTTCAATTAAAAAATAGAATGTAACTTTTATATTGCTTGAAGGATTTTGCTGGGTTATATAAACTGTAAGGGAAAAATAAAGTTAGTTGGAAGGAGGACATCAGAAGAGACAGAAGGGATACATATGACTAAAGGTAAGAAAAAAAGAAGATAGAAGTTGATAGAGATATCCTAAAGGTGTGTGTGTGTGTGTTCCCTTTTTTGTCAGTCCTAGAACACTAAATTTTGCCCCCTTGTAGGCCCCAGAGAATTAAGTTTTACTGTCTCAAATAGAAAATACAAGTTGAGCAGTTCATTTGCTGACTCCATGGACCTCTCTCAGTCCCTGAGCTGCTGAAGGTTGGTCCTAACAGCAGCAATAAAGATAGATGATAGATAAATAAATCTTAGATAAGAAGACAGACAGATGGAAAATGGTTAGGTAGGTAGATAATAGATGATAGATAGGAGGATGATAGATGATAAAATGATAGCTATTATAAGATATGGTAAGTGACAGATAAATAGGCAGGCAGATGGGAGACAATAGAGGTCTATAATACATACATCAAACATACTTGTGGTCCTCCACTATATGCATACATAGCACATATAGGCTCCAGAAGCTTATGATTGCCAAGAAAACCCATCATTTTCTGCACCGCATCATTGCACAGGACAACCTACAAGACTGTGTGTACCTTCAGGGTGCTCCAACCTGACCTACATACAGGAGAGAAGAGATGGGACATGTCTGCTGGCCAGAACCCACAGAGGGTCCTCAAAGACAGTGACCACCAATCCAGTGGCTTCCTGGTGGCTTCACCTTCACAGTGCCTGCCTGTGTTTGAATGTAGCAGCCCCTAGCACCTAAGAAAGCCTAGTGATGACAAGTCTTATGGTGACGGGAGTGAGGTCATAGCTGAAGGCAGGATTATCTAAGTCCATGGTCTTTTCAGGGCTGAAACAGATCTCTTCTTGGAAGGTGCATGCCTCATCCTCTCTGCAGAAACAATGCTGGGGGAAATGGGGCAGTACTCATCTTCTGACCACTGCCCTTTAGAGCCTGAAGCCATGTTTGGGAGCATTTGGAGTTTTTTCTTCCAAAGGATGATGTTTTCATAATTTCTGTCCACAGCAGAGTCCAGTGTTTGTCTTTATTCCTTCACTTGGGACTGGGTGGGTCAACTTTCCACTTGGCTTTGCCAAGAGTGACACAGTCATAGCTCCAAAATGTCCCACAAACATAGGGATGCTGTCGTCAATGGGAGCCCTGGAAACTGCATCCTGGCTGGCTGTAGTTTCTGTTCCCCACCCCAGGAACAACTGACCATCTCCATTAGGATGGGACCATTCACCAGTCACGGGGTCCAGACTCCAATTACAGGACAAGTATGGAGACCCAGAAGTAGCTCTTTGCTCTGGAGGTGGCCTTCAGTGCTGGCCTTGATACCGTGTGCTATCTCCTGCCCTGGTCTCCTTTATCGCTGGCCATGATGATCTCTGGCTGGGGATGAGACAACAGAGGAGAGCTGACATTGGCATGGCCATCCTTTATAATGACCATAGGACGGGAGCCACAGAGAGCATGTGGGACGGGTGCTCTGTGTTCCAGCCAAGTTACACAGGGCCAGAGCAAACAGTGACTTCGTGTTTCTTATGGACTTCTCAGGACTTTCCCATACCCCCTTGGGGCTGAGCACCTTGGCCACCAGCATCACTTGTTAGAGCATGCCCATCTGAACAGATAATAGGAAAGCCAAATGTTCTTCCTCCTGAATGGCTCCAGACCCAAGCCCTGAAAACCTGAGGTCATGAATGGAGAACACACACTGTCATCACCTGCTTTCTGTAGCTTTAATAAGTACCCAAATCTAGGTAACTTACAAACATTCGCTTCTTAGTTCTTGATGCCAAAAAGTCCAAGACATGACACTGGCATCTACTGTATTGGGGTCTCCAATGATGGAAGCTGAGGACCCCTGAACAGGGTAAAAAGAGCAGTAGAGCAGAAACTCTAATTACCTTATGCATGATAACTAGCCCGTCCCGAGTCAGGGGCTTTAGTCCATCTCTGAGAACATAGCTTTCATGACTTAGCCCCCTCTTCATGTGTACAGCAGTAACTATGGTTCACTGTGGCACTTAGAGAAGCCTCCAAAACACATGTGGAGTTAAGCTGAGGGAGCTGTTTCCAGGAGAGTGTTCCTTCTGTGAGCATAATGAACATTATGATTGCTGTGGAGAATTGTGCACACTGCCACTCCACGGTGATGATAAGGTTTACCTTGAATCAGAAGGCAGAGCTGACCAAAATTAGCCGTAGAGGCTTTGAGGGACCAAGCACGTAGAGAGAGACACAGGAAGTAATAGGGAGAGGCTTAGAAAGATGTACAGGACTTTATGGATTAAGGAAGGAGAGAGAGAGGAGGTCACTGGTTGCTTCTCTCCCACTTATCTGATTAATCAGGTTCTAAGCCCATATCTGACTCCCAAGTTTTTGTTAATAATAGAATAATTTAGATAATCATTGCATCTGGCATCCCATGAGTGCCATATGTAGCAGTACTTTCTCATTGGAACCAACAGCTTACAAATAACGACACAGAGACTTATTAATTATGGAAGCTCAGCCTTAGCTTAGACTTGTCCTCAACTAGCTCTTATAACTTAATTAACCCATTTATATTAATCTATGTTACATCATCTCATACTCCAACCTGCTTCCTTCTTCTCAGAGCTCTCTCTCTGCCCGGAAGTCCTGCCCCTACCTCCTGCCTCGCTATTGGCCGTTCATATTTTCTGTTGCATGAATCACAGCAATATATCTTCACACAGCATCTGCAATGTATGATGACTTCTAAGCGTCCACCCTACACTAGAGACTTTTCTCGTCAACCGAATACCTGACAGACACAACCTCGGAGAAGAAACACGCCTGTAGCTCGTCGTTTTGGAGTGCCGCAGCCCATCCTCCATGGCAGGATAGACACAACAACAACCAAAAAAGCTGCTCAGCCAGGAGCAGGAGCCTGTGGTAGAGCGCCTCCCAGAGCAAACAAACCAGGAAGTGAAGAGGGGACAGGAGCGTGCCACCAATGTAGATTTCCGGCAGCTGGGCCCCACCTCCTAAAGCAGTGGTTCTCAACCTTCCTAATGCTCTGACCTTTAACACAGTTCCTCCTGCTGTGGTGACCCCAACCATAAAATTTCATTGCTACTTCATAACTAAAATTTTGCGTTTTGCTACTGCTATAAATTTTGATGTAAATATCTGATGTGCAGGATATCTGATATCGACCCTCGTGGAAGGGTTATTAGACTCCCAAAGAGGTCATGACCCACAGGTTGAGAACCACTGTCCTAAACTTGTTCAAACATGTGCTCTGAATGGGGACATCGCACATTCAAATACACACAGACATGCCCTCCACATCCTCGAGTCTCAAATGGAATGAGGCTGCTGCAAGGCTGGCCAGTGGAACTGGATTTGGAGCTGTGAAGCACAGCTCTCTGCTGTTGCTCAATATGTCAGTTGCCCTCCGTGAGGCAGCAGTCTCTCTGCTGTCACATGTGGGCCTGCTTGTTGGGGTGTTTGTCCCGCCCGGTACCCCACAGCCGGCAAGACCCAAAGAAAAATCACACAGAGGTCTCCATAATATTATAAACTGATCGGCCCATTAGCTCAGGCTTCTTACTAGTTCTTATAACTTATATTAATCCATGGTTCTTATCTATGTTAGCCACATGGCTCAGTACCTTTCTCAGCGGGCAGCTTACATCCTGCTTCTTTGGTGGACTGGGCAGGAGTGGGGGAATGGGCTTCCTTCTTCCCAGAATTCTTCTGTTCTCCTTGCTCCATCTCTACTTCCTGTCTGGTTTTCCCACAAATACTTCCTGCCTGGCCAAACAACATTTATTTAAAACACGATTGACAGAATACAGACAATTCTCCCGCACCACTACCATTCAGCTATCTTCAGCAGGGCCCATGGGAGACTCTGGGAGGCATTGTGCTTAGCAAATGCAGGAAGATCTGCTTGAGAATATGGCTAGTATCTGCTAAGAGGGCCTCAGGCTCTGTCACTTGGCAACATTCTTGGCAGAAAGGAGGTCCATGCTACAGAAGGGTCTGGACCTCATCTAAGACACTGTTGGGGAATGGGAGGCATCTTGGGGGACATACAACACACACAGAGAGAGGGGGGGAGGATGGCTATTCATCCTGGAGGAGGAACCATCCTTGAGGACACAGACAACATTTCATGCTCAGGACCCAGGGTGTCCCTGTGACTACAGAGGGCTAGAGTACCTCACATGCACCCCGACAGTCATGGAACTCCACGGAGGCCCTCCCTTCTCTGCTGTCTTCTCAGGAAGAAGTCTGAGGCACTTCTTCAATTTAGGGGGAAGGTCTTTCTGTTCACCCATATATCATTCTACAAAGTCTCAGCTGGGGTCCCTATGGTCCTGGCTAAGTACCCTGTCTACCACTGAATGATGACTCTCGGGGCTCAGTGTCCACCATGAGACCAGGCTGCCACTCATTTCATCCATAGATAGGATGTGTGCATTCTTAGCGCCAGGCCTAGAAGTCACCCTGGAGCATGACACTCATCTAAATTATGAAAGAAACTCTGCTCATAGTCACACATGGTAGCCTAGAGAAGCACAGTCAGCCTCCCGGGGACACACGCAGGACTATGCATCAGAGCAGTGTGATGTCAAAATGCTGCAGGGACTTGTTTGGAGCCTGAGTTTGGTTCTCCCTGTGGCCTGGATTTGAGATCAGTGTTAACACATCCAGAAGTACTGGGGCATCTCAAACAGACCTGCAGTCCCTAGCCAGGTGATGCATTTGTCAGAAGCCACACAGACCGTGCACCGGGAAAGCCAGAATGTGCAGACGGCACACCAGAGGAAAGGAGCTTTGGTGATCTGCCCCAGCACCCCACACCATTCTGCCCACTGAGCACTGTTTTCCTCAGGTTCCACATCCAAGGTCAACTCTCTGAAGGATTTGGGGGGAACACACTGCTGCCTGCAAAAACAGGAAGGGGCAGCTCTGAACACTGGAAAACAGATGAACAAAATGTGGGGCCTGGCAGACATTGCCACGCTGAAGCCACATGTTTACAGATGGGAACCACCACCAGGTCTGGGGAGGGATTCTCCCACAAACACAGGGCCAGGTATTCATCTTTGTGGCTACCTCAGTCCTGCCTGCATCTGGGACACCATGCTCTCTTTCTGTCACTGAGGTCATCAACTGAGCAGATCAGCCAGTCCCCTGGAAGCAGGTGGCTTTGGTGCCAGACAGGTCCTGGCGCCGCTACTCAGTGTCATCCTTCCCCAGGACCTGTTGCTTTCTTGTCTGGGGAATAGAGGGACCCACACACTATGCTGCCGTACTGTGAAGCATGGCACCTGCTGCTGCAGTCGCCCTGATGTCTGCTGGTTTCTAGGCAACATGCAGGGTCCTATGAGTCCCATTATCACTCTTTGGGACTGTTTCCTGGGGCAGAGCCAGGCCTTAGCTGTGGTCATAACATTAGCTCAGAAGTCTTGGTGACTCCTGATGTGACTGGCATAAGTTCTGCCTGGCCTGGGTAGCATCCTGACTATTTGTCACTGTGGCCTGAGCATGGGACACTTGTCACCCCATTGCACATGGTGGGAAAGCAAAGATGATTTAAGAAATTGGTCCAAGAATGTCACTAGAGAGAGGACAGAGCCAATCTGCACCTCAGCATATGAGTGGGGTGCTTTCAGTGCGTCTTCAGCCCTGAAAAGATGGAGCCTTTTATTTTTCTGTCCTCTGGGATCCTTAGTGGGGGTTCAGAGACGGTCACCCAGTCAAGGGGTACAGAGCAAGCCTCTGCCCCAGACCCAGAGCTCCATCCAACAGTCTCCATCCTGCTTAGTGACTGGGGTGTGAATGGGGTACCCACTCTGCCTGAACTCAGTCCTACACACTGTACTGCCCAGCACCCTAGTCCTCCTCTACCCTAAATTCTGTCCAGGAGATCAGTCAGTCTTAGGAAACAGTCCCCCAACTCTGACACCAGACAAGACTCCCTCATCCTGGCCTCTGATACAATCTCCCATTCTTCCACCCCCTTTCCCCTCTGACCCTCTCAACTGCTGCTTCTGTCATGAGAGAACTTTCTGGTAGAAAATGAGTGCCTGTTTCCCTTCTAGGTACCTCCGGTCCCCCAAGCCTGCAATTCCCCCCTCCCATTATTACAGTTTCCTTCTGAAAGAACCCAGTGTCCCAGACCCTATGGGTGTGTCACATCCTTGGTCCCACCCTCCTTGGATGCCTGGCCCTGGCAGGGACGCCACAGGAAAAAGGTGGGGAGCCTAAGCTCTGGATATCCCCCCAGCAGCTGTTTAAAGGAACAGCTGGCCCACTGGTAGCAGGCAGAATGGAACCCCGGACATCGCCTCTGTTGCTGCGGCTGCTGGTGGTGGTGGTCTGGCCTCTGGCAGTGCAGCCTGCGCCCCCTACCTGCTACTCTCGGATGCTGACCCTAAGTCGTGAGATCACGGCAGACTTCCAGAGCCTGCATGCTTCAGAGCCTGAGGTAAGTTCTTCACTTGCCTCCTTTGCCTTGGCAAGACAGATAGATGATAGACAGACAGACAGACAGACAGACAGATGGATGATAGATAGAAAGAAAGAAAGAAAATAGGATAAAATTAAAAAGCAGCACTAGAAGTGAAGTTTGTGGTTACATAGAACTAAGGAATTAAGCTTCTCTATTTCTGTCATTAGCCTAATGACCAAGAATGTACGCCAAGGGTGACACACTCCTCATCTGCTGAAGGACTGTGGAACAATTCCTCAATGCCCAGTCTCAGCTCCCTTCCTGGGGACAACAGCATCTTCCTGGGTACAATGGGACTGAAGGATTGACCACAGGGACACAGGACAAATGTTAGCCCTCTCCTCAGAGCAAGACCCCAGGAACTTGGGGGTGTCCCCTGAGGGGTGCTTCATAGGAGGGCGAGTTGAGTTACCTGCTTATCTCTAATAGAAGCCAAGCACAGCGGACGTCCCTCAGCGTCTGGGTACACTTCAGAAGTGCTACTTATTCGGCTGCTTGCACAGGCTTCAAGAGAACCCAATGTCCCTCGGGGACTGGGGCTCACATTACCTTAATATTTTGTATTTTCTTTTCAAAAGTTAAATTACACAAATTACTGTCTTGTGATAAAGATGATAGGCTGTGGAACTGTAGCAAAATACACATAGGACCAAGAAGAAAAGTGTTTGTGATCCTGCCACCTAGAGGCATTTGCTGCTACAATTCGCTCTTCTGCACAAGTTCTTACCTATGGTGGTCGTGAACACAGCGCCAGTGGCTCGGCAAGTCAACAATGTCATCCGATAAACTCGCGTTCATTCGTGAGACACTTCTTTACTGTCTAAAGAAATGTCCCTCACCATGAATCAGACAGAGCATCTGATGCTAGACAGTAAGAAGAGAGGCCCAGAACGACAGGGTGGGGCGCAGTGGAAGACAACACACTCAATCCTGTTTCACAGCTGGGAGCTGGGTCACAGAGAAGGAAAACAGCAGCCTAGCTCACACAGCTTCACAGAGGGGCGAGCACTAGATAGGCGGACCTTTGGTCCTGTGCACACACAAGCACACATACCCTCGTACTTTACCTATTTTGCTGTGCCTGTCTTGTTGCCTAAAGCTCTTATATAGATAAATATACAAGAATATATTTATGTGGGTGTGTAGTCTTCATACAGTTAGCTGCTATAAAATCAGTTCGCATACATGAATGCATTATATCTACAGTACTACGTAATGTCATACACATGTTGGCGCGTGTCTGTACACATGTGTATAAAATGATGTCTTAATTCACAGTTATTGTAAAGGTTATGCTCTGAAATAAGATTCTTAGAGAACAAGTATCATGATGCAAGACGTGTTGTAGGTGTGGGCCATGGCATCAGGAGAAAAGTTCTGCCGCTATCGGCTGGAGGGCACCTGGCAGGGAACAGACTGTGACCAGCAGTCCCATCCACTTGCTTTCTTCCTGCAGGATTCGTGTGTGAGGTACTTGCCTCGGCTCTACCTGGATATCCATGTAAGAGTGTTCCCTGGTGGGGTGGGGAGGGGTGG
>JAQHUG010000389.1:609897-629760 GCA_028555095.1 Dicrostonyx torquatus | reverse complement strand
TCGATGGGGGCTATGAACCAGCTCTGCTACTGGCTGAGGGGGAATCCAGGGAGAGAAGAGGTCTTAGGCTATGCTGGAGGACTCCTGAGCTCAGTCTCTGGTCCTTTGACTCCTACTTCTTCCAAAGCCCTCTCTTGTCCCCACTCTCAGAATTACTGTGTGCTGGCCAAGCTGCGGGATTTTGTGGCCTCTCCTCAGTGCTGGAAAATGGCCGAAGTGGACTCTCTGAAGGACAAAGTGAGGAAGCTGTATACCATCATGAACTCCTTCTGCAGGCGGGTGTGTGAGACACCTCAAGAGCCCTTTTCTCCTATGGACATCACAGGGAGGAGGCCTGTGGGAGGGACTTCCAGTCCAAGCAGACTTTCTGAACATAGTCTGTTGACGGAGGTTTGCTGTCCTGCCCGGTTCCCACAATTGTTAAGTCCCAAAGAAATCACACAGAGGCCTACATTAATCATAAACTGATTGGCCCATTAGCTCAGGCTTCTTATTAACTCTTACAATGTATATTAGCCCATAGTCTTGTCTATGTTAGCCATATGGCTCAGTACCTTATTCAGTGAGGCAGTCACATCTTGCTTCTTCTGTGGCAGGCTCACAACTGCAGAGGAATGGGCTTCCTCCTTCCCAGAATTCTCCTGTTCTCCTTGACCCACCTCTACTTCCTTTCTGGTTGTCCCGCCTATACTTCCTGCCTGGCTACTGGCCAATCAGTGTTTATTTAAAATATAATTGACAGGATACAGACCATGGTCCCACACCAATAGTCACCCTTGTTATGAGAGCAGGATTCAGAATGCGACCCCTCACCTCCCAAGGCTGTAAATGAAGGCAGTGCAGGCTACTCACTCCTAGGGCATTCCATAGACACTCAAGGCACAGAGGGAGTCACAGGACACTTTCTGAAGGAGAGTCTAGGTGTGAATGCCATCAGAGGAGCTGGTGTTGGGAAGGAAGGGAGCAGAAAGCTAACACTGTGGTCCCACAAACCCAGCCAGCCCCAGATAGCCTCATGTTCACCTTCCCTGACACTTCTTCACAACTCCCGAGTGAGAGACTTAGTGACCATCTGGTCACATCAGGGTAAAGGTTCTAATAATTATACCTTTACAGTGTGACCACTCTATACTGTCTCTCCCTAAGACGCTTAGCAAGGTGACTAAATGTACAATTCTAAATTCCAAGTTCCTTTAAAACTGCTAGTGTGTGTGTGTGTGTGTGTGTGTGTGTGTGTGTGAAAAGTATGTGGAGGGCACATGTATGTGTGCATGGAGGCACCTGCTTGGCTCAGAGTAAGGCCCTCCCCTCCAGAATCTTTAGCTTGCTGACACTTCGTCCTATGCCAGTCCCTCTTAGTTCCTAAACTCCTTTGGTTTGTTATGGGGAAAGGAAATTGGCATTAGCAGAGTTCCTTCTGGAATGTGGCGTGCACTGGCTGGAGTAGCTGGAGGTGGGAGCGAGTGGTATTCTGCAATAGCTGCACCCATTCATTCTGCCAACCACTTAGCCATCTGTCCATTTGGTCGACCAAAACCTGAGTAAATACCAATGCGAATGTGAAAAAAAGAAGACACTAGCTCTCCTTGGGGATGGAGGTGTATTTCCACACACCAGCAATGCTCACATCGTCGTGCAGGGTGACAGGAGCCTTAGTACTGCTCATGGGCCCCAGAGACACCCACAGCAGCACGCCTCCTTGTCTCACTCCTGGCTTGTCTTTTCCAGGACTTGGTGTTCCTCTCAGATGACTGCAATGCTTTAGAATACCCGATCCCTGAGGCCACGGATCCTCCAGTCTGGCAGGGCTAAGAAAGCAGGTGGGCCAGAAGAATGACCCAAAGGCCTGAAGCTCAGCCAGCTGCCCAAAGTGGATTCTCAGCACCCCAGGCCTTCCTTTAGGGCAGTCATTAGACCTGCCACGTGTCTCTCTGCCTTCTGGAACACCACTTAGGATTATACAGCCAAGCCTGCTTTGTGCACAGGTTGGAAGTCAGCTTATAAGCGTCTCATTGGGGCATAAGAGACACAAACATTAAAGTAACCCTGGATTCTCTCTGGGGAGCAAGCAGCTTGAGGGCAGCAAAACCCCGGGTCTTTGTGGCTGCTTTAATGAAATCATGGGACTATTCTTTCTGGTCTCCGCTAAACCCGAAGGGGCTTCAACTGTATGCTTCCTTCCCACACAAGCTTTCCTTCCTTTCTCTCATGTTAAGGCATTTTTACTGCTTCTGCAGTGTATTTACAAGGCTTTTACGTAGTGCAAAGGAGCCACCCTTTCACTGAAGGGTTATGAAAACCAAATAAATCTTTACTACAAGAAGCAGGAGTGCTGTTGTATCACCCCAAGGTGGCCTCAGAGGGTTTTCTCCCACCTTTTTCTCAGAGCACCTGTTGGTTCCTTTCCATCCAGCCCGTGTCTTAAATGGTCACACTGGAGTTCCCAGTGGAGAGATTTTCAAGCAGTGTCCTCATGGGTGAGCTCCTGACTTCCCATTCCCACTAATCATTGTGGGCTATGTCTTGGTGTTTCTGGATAAAGCCAGCAATGGACCGATGCACTGAGAGACCGGGTAATTCCCCCCGGTGTGGTGAAAGCTCGGTAGCACACGAATACCTGAGCAGAATGCAAGGACTACGGTAGAGAAGCAGCCACTCTCAGCAGCCTGCCAGCACTGGAGCTCCTGGCTACTTCAGCCCTGGCTCGAGTCTTCCACCACTGCCTCTACTCGACTAAGCCTAGAACTCACATCAACCCCCTGCTTTCCAGGCCTAAAAGCACACTGTCAGGTCTTCTGTGTAGTTTGCAGGTGTCTGATTGTGGGACTCCTTACCCTTCGTAATTCCACAGGCCAGTCTTCACACACACACAGACAGAGAGAGAGAGAGAGAGAGAGAGAGAGAGAGAGAGAGAGAGAGAGAGAGAGAGAGAGATCATTGCCTTTGCTTCTCTAGAGAAGCCTGAAGAATTTGCATCTCCATCACCAAGGCTGATGTAGTCACCAAGCTCACCTCTTGTCTGAACCCCTGCAATTGCCTCCTAAGTGGGCTTCCACCTCGCATCTCTTCCCCTTTCAATCAACTTTAAGACCAGTCTCTGTAAAGTATGAATTAATGATCAAGATGGCTCAGCCAGTAAAGGAGCTTGCTGCTAAGCCTATAACCAGAGTTCAAGAAAAACCAACCCTAGTTGTCCTGTGACCTCCACACATGTACCATTCATATACACACACATACACGAACACAAACAATTTTTAATGTAACAAAAATTTTAAATATCAGTTAGATCATGCCTGTCCTCTTCCCATTCTGGGTGAAGTTTGAGCATCTCACTTTGGCCTTCAAGCCCTTATTGATCACTTGCATGGCTGTTCTGTATAAAGTGCCCCATGGCTTTTCAGTAGCAGGTGAGAAATCCATTGGTTGTTTTTATGTCATTTGTCCTTCCTGCAAGGCGGTGCGCTCTAGGAAGGCAGGGGCCATGGGTTCCTGTTTCATGGTTACTTCCCCACCACCTAGCACCATGCCTGGAGAACCAGAAAGGTCAGAAACTAGGTTTGAAATGACTGACACTTACTGTGAAACAGGAACAAGCCACCTGTTAAAGTCTTGAGATTTCCAATCGGCCCCAGCACTCCCTCCTCCTGGTACACATGGTATTTTCAGAGGTCTTCTTCATGTATGGCCAGAAACTCTTCCTTACTGCTGATTTGGTCAACGCTGAGATGTTGTATACTCACACATGCACACAAGCGCCTGCACATATCGGAAGGGGATTCATCTCAGTGCTCTCCGCTCTTTTGTAAGACGTGTCTGCGTGGATCACCGCCAGCAGCCGAGCCCTGGGCAGAGCCTGATCTTCCTTCCCAGGTACAGTCATCAGCGCAGGCCTCCTTGCAGCACTCGGCTAAGTGTGGCACATAATCCACACCTGGGGCAAGTACACCCGCTGAGCATTGTTAGACAGAAATCCCACAGCTTAAGTTAAGGCTGTACAAAAATGCTGAGTGTGTAAAAGCACAGCCCTGTTTGCAGAAATGATTAGGTCTACAGAGTGGCAGAGCAAGAGCTCCAGGAACAGAGAGAGGGACTATCCTGACACCATCAATTGTTAGAGGAGAAGGGAAAAACAGAGAAGCAGGGTTCAGGGATGAGGAAATGCCTGCATCAGCAGTAATAACTTAGATTTATTCTCCTCCATGGTGACTTGGCCTGAGAATTATTGGGTATTGCAGACACAATTCTAGAATGCTTGTAGCTGAGCTCCTGAAATGCATCCCTACCTTATTTTTCAAGAATGTTCTGGCTGTGGAGCAAGGTCAAAGGAATGTTCTCTGGGGAAGTAGTGTTTTGGCTCTTTGAACTCTGCTGCAGCTGTATAGCCCCAACCCAGGGCAGGATATTCTCAAGACAGATGATGAGTAGGGTTAGGCGGTGTCACTGTGACAGCGATGGAACCCTTCCCCATGACCTGGACAGCACAGATATGAAGGTGATGAGTTTTGTCAACTTGACACAACCTGGAATCATCTGGAAGAGAATCTCAATGACAGCCCGCCAAATCAGGTCGCCCTATGGGGTGACTGTCAGGGGCTGTCTTAATTCTTTTGATTGGTGTGGAGAGGCAGACAAGCATGTAGATGACACCACCCCCTATGTCAGGTCCTAGATTATGTAAGAGTGGAGAGAGCTAGCTGTGCATTCATTTCTCTCTGCTCTTAGATATGATGTGACCAGCTCCTTCAAGTTCCTGTGAATCAAATAGTTCCCCCCTACGCTGCTATTTGTCTGGGTGTTGAGCACAGCAGCAGAAATAACATTAGGACAACAAAAGTCCAGAATTTTGGAGTCATGCCACTCAGGTCCAGGAGGCACTGAAGCTGCAGCTCACATCACTCATGCATACGCAGGTCTGTTTGCGCTCCTGATGACCACATTTCCATGTGAAGAACTCCAGTTTAGCCAGGCTCCTATAAAGTTTCAAATTTAGTTCTGGTTTCTATCACTGGAATAACTATCACGACCAAAGCAACGTGGGGAGGAAAGGGCTTATTTCATTTCACACTTGCACATCATAGTCCATGATCAGAAGAGGTCAGGACCAAGACCTGATTCAAAAGCCATGGAGGAGTGCTGCTTACTGGCTTGCTCCTCATGGCTTGCTCCTCATGCTTCCCTATAGCATCCAGGGCTCCTGGCTCAGGGTGGTGCTACGCTTAGTAAGCTGGCTCCTCCCACATCCATCATCAATCAATAAAATGACCTACAAACTTGCCTACAGGCAATCTGATAAAGACATTTTCTCACTTAAGAATTTATCTTGCATGCAAGCTGGTACAACCCCTTTGGATGTCAGTGTGGAGATTTCTTAGAAAATTAGGAAACAACCTTCCTCAAGACCCAATAATACCACTTTTAGGTATATATCCAAAGGATGCTCAATCGTGCCACAAGGACATGTGCTCAACTATGTTCATAGCAGCTTTGTTTGTCATAGCCAGAACCTGGAAACAACCTAAATGTCCCTCGGCCGAAGAATGGATAAGAAAAATGTGGTACATTTACACAATGGAGTACTACACAGCAGAAAAAAATAACGACAGCTTGAATTTTGCAGGAAAATGGATGGAACTAGAAAACATTATTTTGAGTGAGGTAACCCAGACACAGAAAGACAATTGTCACATGTGGTTTTTAAACATAAAACAAAAAAAAGCCAGCCTACAAACCATAATCACAGAGAACTTAGACAACAATGAGGACACTAAGAGAGACTTACAGTTATATAATTAACATGGGAAAGTATAAAAAGACAAGATCTCCTGAGTAAATTGTGAGCATAGGGACCTTGGGGGAGGGTTGAAGGGGGAAGGGAGAGACAGGGAGGAGAGCAGAGAAAAATGTAGAGCTCAATAAATATCAATAAAGGAAACAAATTTTAAAAAAAGTTAGAGGAAGAAAGCAAAGGTAAGAGGAGGGAAGAGATGGTGTAGAATCTGCCGTACATGGCTCAAGTGTGTCAGACACCATTAGAGACAGTCACAGTAGGGAAAGACGTCAAGAGAAGGGAGCGCTCCAGCAGGTTAGACATTTCTATTAGTGCCAGCTTTATCATCATGATCTCAAATGCTATATTTGTCACTTGTCATATGATATATGTAGTTAGGTATTTTTTAAACTTTTATTGATTCTTTGTGGACTTCACCTTTTCCATTCTGATCTTATCCATCTCCCCACCCCTTCCTACCCTCTTCTTGCAAGCTCCCCCCCACAATAAAATTAAATTTAAAAGAAAAACAAAAAAAGAATTTATCTTGCAAAATGAAGAGATTTAGGTAGTGTAGAGTTGCCATAAAACTAACCAACACAACTGGTGTCTTAGTGTAAGGGTAAAAACAAAAAGCAAATAAAAAAACAAAAAAGCAAAAAATACAGAGCTGGACAGATCCCAGAGACATCCTACAGAAAAGAGCCAAAGGGCTCAAGTATATTACACGCAGGTCCAGAGGGGATGACAGCAAGCTGCATGAGTGGTTCCTGGATGCGGACTACGCATGAAGAGAACTGACATTCCCTCTCTACCTTACCCCACACACCAAAGGAGACTGGAGATGGTGGTGAGCCGATGATAGACTGCCAGGTGGAATGTGTCGGACCATCAGGATCTGCAGACTGTTTGCCTGGCTTCGTTCTACACATAAAGAACTTTCCAAGAAGGTGTCTGCTAATGAAAAACACTTTAATACTTGGTAAATATCAATAAACACAGGGGCCAGTAAGATGACTCCACATGTAAGTACTCCTGCCACACAAGCCAGATGATCTGAGTTCAATCCCTGGAAGGCACTTACGAAGTGGGTGGAAGAAGGGAACTGACACCTGAAAGTTGTCCTTTGACCACCACATGTAGGCCGTGGGAAATGCTGCACATACACATGCACACACACACGCACACGCACACACACGCACACACAGACACATACACGCATGAGCACACACACAAATCATTAACTTATATAAATATTTTTTAGACAGAGTCTCTCTGTGTAGCCATGACTGGCCTGGAACTCATTATGTAAACTAAGCATTGAATGCAGAGAAGTTCTACTCACTGGATGCTGGAATTAAAGGCATATGCCACCATGCCCGTTGTTGGAGGCTGCTTGTTGTTCCCAGTCACTCAGACCCAAAATGATCACACAGAAACTATATTATTTACAATACTGTTTGGCCAATATCTTAAGCATATTTTTAGCTAGCTCTTATATTTTTAAACTAACCCATCTCCATTAATCTGTGCATCACCAGCAAAGTTTTGGTGGGCTCTGGTGGGGGCGTCTGTCTCCTGCAGCAGCTACATGGCGTCTCTCTGACTCTGCTACTCTCTATATATATTTCTGTTTGGATTTTCTGCCTGACTCTGTTAAGCCATTGGCCAAAAACAGCTTTATTCATTAACCAATGAAAGTAACACATATACAGAAAGACTTCCCAGAGCATTTCTCCTTTTCTTTTTAAATAAAAGGGAAGGTTTTAACTTTAACATAATAAAATTACATATAACAAAAGTTATCAAGAGAGAATTACATTTACAATATTTATATCTACTTTATCTTTTATTATAACTAAGGAAAACTATAATTATCTATTCTTTTTTGGGTTTTTTTTCAAGACAGGGTTTCTGTGTAGCTTTGGAGCCTGTCCTAGAACTAGCTCTTGTAGCCCAGGCTGATCTCGAACTCACAGAGATCCGCCTGCCTCTGCCTCCTGAGTGCTGGGATTAAAGGCGTGCGCCACCACCTCCCGGCTTAATTATCTTTAACTCCATCAAATACTCCAGAAGAATATATTATTGCCTAAGTTAACAGGAAGTGCATTGTAAGCAACTTCCCAAACTCTAGAACTGACAGGGACATTTTGCTTCCTGGACAGTCACCCAAGGTTCTTCTGTAATGTTGGAGCATCCATCTTCAGCCTACAGGCCCATAGTATCTGGCAGAGTTTCCCATGATGCAGGAAATGTCAAAGACAGTTGCATCTATGTTGGCGATTTGCCAGTAACTTTCTTCTGTGTCCTGCAGAATGTCTAGCAGACTTTTTTTTAAGTATTTATTTATTTATGCATATGAATGCTCTATCTTCGTGTGTGCCAGCATGACAGAAGAGAAGATCAAATAGAAGAGGGCATCAGATCCCCATTATAGATGGTTGTGAGCCACCACATGGTTGCTGGGAATTGAACTCAGGACCTCCGAAGGAGTATGCAGTGCTCTTAACCACTGAGCCATCTCTCCAGCCCGACTTTTTTGTTATTTTATGAAGCAGGAACCTTGAAGGACTGTCTCACCTTTATGTAAGTTCAGCAGTCACTTTTCTGTGGGTCCTGCATGTCCAATTCATACAGCATATCATCAAGCAATCCAGGAAAGAGCAGTTTCTTGCCCAAATGGCTAGCAAACTCCATAAGGAACCTCTTCAATGCCCTTGAAGTAGATTGGTGCTGCCAGAAGCAGATGTGTCTCATTGCCATGAAAAGTCCTAAGTTCCTAAAACATTTCAAATGCCATATTCTGAAGGTCTGTGAAAGATTTGAAGAATACTTATCAAACTGAAATATATCTCTATATATCTAAAAAAAAAAACCTAACTAACAAATTTGACTATCATCTATTAACCTATATTTCTTAATTATATACATTTTTAAATGAGCTGCACAAACACAATACCTTAATCAAATGCAGAAATATATATATATATATAAAACAAAATTGTCTCGAAAAAAACAAAAAAAAAGATACCCTTAAAATACATTATGTTGTATATAAGAGCTAGCTAGCAATACACTTAAGCTATTGAACAAACAGTATTGCAAATAATATAGTTTCTGAGTAATTATTTTGGGTCTGGACAGCTGAGAATGAATGAGTAGCCTCCACCAGCAAACATGCTTGGCAATAAAAAATACTTTATACAGACAGTATTAAAATGTTGTCAAAATACTTTATAAAAATACAACTAACAAAACTAAAGAAAAAAACCTAGATTTGAAAAAAAGATATACTAACAAGTATTTTCTTTCAAATTTTCCCCCAAATCAAGGATGAACTAGGTAGATCAGACTACTTAAGTCTACAAGAAAAATCATGATGGTCATTTAAATGTACGAGAAGTAAGCTGTGCCGGCAGGCTGCCATAAGAACCTGGGCCTCAAAAAAGCAAGCAAACAAAAACAAAAACATACATGAATAATTGCCTTTTGTTAAGTCTTCATGGTAAACATAAAGGCATTTGCTAACAATGTGCTCAAATTTTATATCCATCAAAAAAGAAACTACGTCTCAAGATACTAGCGGTCGGTGCTGAGAGGGTGGAGGAACTCTGTTGAGTCCTCCTTGCACATGAAGCTGACCCAAGCCTTATGGCTTATTTTTTAAAACTGAATAAGAAGGGCGTGACTACTCTGATATAACTCATCCCAAACACCAGCAGTGATCAGTGCATGGTTAGTAAGTGGGGTCCCCATGCTGGTCATAGGTCTTTTGATCTTATTTCTTTTACCTAAGTTTGTTCTTTTGTAACATTTTCTTGTTTGTGTGTGTGTGTGCATGTGTACGCATGTGTCAGAGTATACATGTGGAGTCAGAGGACAACTTACAGGAACTGATTCCTTCCTTCTCCCTTATGAGTCCCCAGGATCAAACTCAGGCTGTCAGGCTTGGTGGCAAGCCCCTTTACCCTGGTGGGACCATATAAATGAAAAGTTTGTGTCCTTTGACCAATACCTATCTTAATTAAGGCTATTGTTGCTGGGACAGAACACCAAAAGCAACTTGGGGAAGAAAGGGCTTATGTCACTTTCAGTGCCTTGTAACAGCTCATTGTCAAAAGCCGTGAGGACAGGAGCAGAGCAGAAACCTGGAGGCAGGAGACAATGCCGAGGCCATGGACAGCTGCCACTTATTGACTTGCTCCCCATGGCTTGCTCAGCCTGCTTTCTTAGAGAGGACCATCAGGACCACCAGGCCAGGGATGGCACCACCATCCTCCGGCATCACCCTACTGGTTTGCCTATAATCTGATCTTATTGGGTTTTTTTTTCTCAGTTGAGGTTCCCTCCTTCTCTGAGGACCTCGGTTTGTCTCAAGTTAACATAAAACTAGCCAGCACACCTCCTAAGCCACACCTTCCCCTCCTCTCCCCTCAGGACTCTTCTCCCCTGTACAGCCTTGGATGGGAGATGGGAGCTCCAAAAGGAAGCCACAGGCTCGGAGCCTGAAGCAATGTGTTTTAAATTGAATGTTCTCCTTTTGCTGGCAAGTGAGAAGACAATGAGGGTGTCTTTGCTGCAAAATCACTCCAGTGTTGTAACCAACTCCCTGAAGGATGGCAGAGCATCACCACGAAGGCAACTATAGAGCAAAGATAATTAATTTAGATGTGTTTTCAAAGCTGGAGGAACCTGTTTGCAGTCACAGGAAGCATGGCCTCCCAAATGAGGCCATGGCCCTGCTTATCTCTGACTGCAGCACTTCTTCATGGAGACCAAGCCCTAAGGGAAACGTCACTGCTCCAAGCATGGACAGACCTAAGGGACATGGTATGCCTTGGAAGAAGTATCGTCCTGTCTCTCCCCGCTGAGCCTCAGACCTAGGGGTCACCCCTTCCTTGCCACCCTGTGGTGTGGGGTTCTTGTTGCTGGTGTTTGGTTTTTTGGTTTGGTTTGGGTTTTTTCTCTGTACAAGAACACTTACCCATACTGTCTCCAGTATTTCAGGATAACACAAGGGGAGCCAGGGACAGGACTGATGGCTGCCACCTTAGGGGTGACAAAGTGGACCCTTCAGTAGGCAAAGCCTCAGTCATCTGTCAGGAATAGATATCGAGGTCCCCTGAGGTTTTTCAGGTTGTCGCCCTGTGACTCTCAGACTCAAAGCGCTTCCATGCTTCCCTTTCCTGGGCTAGGTGAGGGCAGGAGGTAGGCCTGGGGCCACAGGTCGTGACTGTCCATGAGGCTTTTTGTACAAGTGTGTTGGTTTTGACCTTGAAGACGGTGACTCCTCTAGTTTAAAGTGAGCTGGACACAATCCATATGCGTGGCACGTGGTATGTGCTGTCCCACAGGGTGGGGAGCAAGCCAGGGAGGTAAGCAAGAGAGACAGATGCAACCAAAGTAGAGAAAAAAAGTCATTTCCTTGCCAGGTACAGGGACGCAGGGTACAAGCTGAGGAGTCACCATGGATACCTGAGAGGCACCCAGGAGTAGGAAGAGTTCCTGGGGGAGGAGCCAGACAGAACCCAGAAGGACGGGGGAAAGTGTGGGTCATGAGAGGGATGGCCAGCAGTCAAGTGTACTGTGGACTCTCTTAAGGCAGGGCTGTGCAGCAGGGCCTCTGCAGGGTACCGGGCGCAAATCCGCGCAAATCCTAAATCCACCTCTTCTAAGAGCCTCGCCTTAGTTTCCACATCTGTAAACAGGGTTCATAGCAACATCCACAGAACAGAGTGACACATGGGGGAAGTGCACAGAGAAAACCCGGAAGTGGCACTCTAAGCAAGAGTCCCTGTGTTAGCAAATGCCATCCTGGGGAACACTAAGGCAGCAGGGTAGGGTAGGTGCTGACCCTAGGCAGCGGTTTCCTAGCAAAGCCACCCACAGTAAGAGTCAGGGAAATTGGGACAGCTCAGAGGCTCTAAGCCTGTCTGTATGTGTTGACCAGCAACGGGAAAAGGTCCAGCTGTCTGAGGCAGTCCCCAGCTGTGGGCCAGAGGCCTTGAAAAATGTAATTAATTACAAGCAGTTTACATATGCAAACAGGCTTCTCGACCAGCAAATGTTTGCACAGGGACTTTCCAAATACAGCCTTCATGTAACCTTTCTACGGGACTAAAGACCCTGCAAGATCAAGTTGCTTAAAACTCCATCCTAGCTCACAAATGCTTCTGGTTTCTTAGGTCATTTTAACATGGTTTGTCATTGGCAATTATTGCTTCCTGTCTGTGGATGAAACGGAGCAGGACCCAGCCAGCAAACTGCCCCTGGCCACACACCACTCCTTGCTCTCCTCCAAGCAGCTCACAGACCCTCTCACTTGCCACCAACCTGATACACCCTACAAGACACCTTACCCCAGCCCACACAGCCTCCTGGTATCCCTGCTGTGGAGGGGGGCCCCCAAGGTCATAGGACAAATCACCTGGGAGAAGGCTGGGCACAGTCACCAAGTCCCTTCTGGGCCACACTTTCGCAGATGCAATATGGTGGGCAGCAAGTGTTGACAATATGGGTCTTCTTCCTCTACCTTGAGTAAGTAGAGGGAGGTCCTTTGTCTTGTCCTTTTGTGCCTTGTACTACCAACCTGGCTGACTACAGCAGTGGAGGCAGACTCTAACATTAGCAGGGAACAGCGCTGCTGCCCTCTAGCGGCCACAGCCAGGATGACCCTGGACTATACCCACTGCAGAATCCGGTTGAAAGGTCTTGGAACCCTACAGGGTGTAGAGACCCAAGGTACACTGCATGAGCACAGAACATGCCCAGCACACTTACAGAGGGAACAGATGTGCAGACTGCAGGGATATCACACACAGCCCTTTGGTGAAGGAGTCAAAGTCCAGCCACACATCCAAGAGCCTGCAAGAACAGGTACCATGCCCAGACCTGCATACCCACCTATCTCTCCTGCTCACTGCTCCCTGACCCAGGCTGCTTTCCAGCTCTGAGACACACCAACCCTCTCCAAGGACACTTGGTGCCAGAGAAGCGATGCCAGCCTTCCACCTTGGCAATCTCATTGGCCCTTCCATGTCCACACACACACACATGCAGTGCCCACAGCAGCCCCCACAATTCCCCTCCTCACCCCTCCAGTGGTGTTTTAGCATAGTTTCTACTGTTCATTTCATCTGAGGGCTCCGTGCTGGGTAGCCAGCTTCTGGAGACAGAGATGTGTGTGGAGTCTCCTGCTGTGTCCCCAGCACCTGCTACAGTACACAGTAGGTGCTCCATAAATGCTTGTCAAACAAGGAAGTGCATACAAGAGCAGGACTGGGGTTCTTAGGAAGTGGCTAGGTCAGGTGGGGTCAGCTTCAGGCACTGTTTGTGTAACTAAGAGAGCAGTGTGTCAACTACTGCAGGCATGAGGGTCACCTTGGGGGACTCTCAAAGGAAATGACGTAGAAATTAAGTTTGAAAGAACAAAAATACACACCTTTCTATCACATCCCTTGGGACCCACTCAGACCTCTGCCCCTGGCATCTCAGGCTCCACGTTCTGTTTTGTTAAGTGGGACTATTTCCACTCCACTGCACAGAGGACACAGAGCAGGGGACAGTGACAGTGTGTTGCTTCCATTTACACAGAGGACAGCTACTCAAGTCAAACAGCCTGCAACACGTGGGGCAGGCCCAGCCACTTGCCCCATCCATGTCCCCAACTCCTCCCCCCTCCCCAACACACACACACACATTTCTTTATCCTAACCCGGGGTTTGGCAGTGACCTCTGAGGTTCTCCTGACTCCAGAGAGTCTCCACATCATAAAGATGACTCACAGCACTGCTAACTGGGGCTCCCAGAGCTCAGGGTCACTGCCTTGCATCACAGTGCCAGGCCAGGGCAGGGCAGCCAGTCTCAGCTCCACATGGGATCCTGCCCAGTGCTGTTTTCTCAGCACTAGTGACATTTGGGGCCAGCCAGCTTTTGTGGGGGGCTGCGCTGTGCGCTACGGTTTCCTCACAGCATTGTGGCTTTCCCCATACCAGATGCCAGTGGCAGCCTGGCTTGCCATTTATTCAGGCAACCTAGACAGTGCCCAGAAGTTGCCACATACCCCCGTTAAGCAGCTCTAAGCCAGAATCACTACCATCATCCCTATTCACCTTGTTACCCAAATATTCTTGTGAGATCCCAGGTTGGGGAGGATGTTTGAACAAGAATGAGCAGTCACAGGTCATGGTTGGACCATGTATGTCACCTAGCTGGCATCCACAGACATAGATTGTGCCCCCTCTCCCTTTGAACTCAACCCTCTTCTTTCATGGAAGAAGAAAGTGTGCTCAGAGAAGTTAAGCAAACAGCCTGAAGTCACCAAGTAGCTGAATCAGGCTGAGTCCCACACCAAACCGAGTGCCCTTTGGACTGGAACCAAAGGCAGGGTCAGCTTTGTTTTCAGGTTACAGTTCTGTGCAAATATGCAAAGCGCGGTGTCGTGAAACCACCGGCTAGAGCCGGGCACTGGCGTGAACAAACAGGACTGCCATGTGAGCAGTTCATAAAAGGAAGAGCCCCAAATTGTTTGTTGTGAGTTTAAGGGTCATTTTCCCTCTTATAAAAAAGAGCAATTTTCATTTACAGGGACCTCGGGCAAGTTTCCATCTAATTTGATGTTTTACGGTGTCTGTGAGTCCACGCCACCAAACAAAGCACTGGAAGCCATAGACATTTGATTTCTACATTCTCAAGGTTATTGGTTCATCAGGAGCAAAGAGAAACCGCAACTTCATTTTCCTGGGTTCCAGTCAGACAGGGACTAGTGACCATGTGCTGCTGAGGCACCTATATCCCACAGAGGAGCCCAAAACAGGCTGCAAAGTCCAAGGTAAGATAACTGTACCATTGGAGGAAACTGAGGGATCAACACATGTCCCCACAGGTAGCCACACCACCCCATCGATCTGCTCTACCCAGCATGACCACCGCTGTCTTCCCTGGGATCTGATACATGCTTCCAATGTCACCATCACAGCAGTCCATGGGCAGTGGGGACTGTGGCCCACCATTTAGACAAGAGAGATGGACTCAGAGAAGCTGATCCTGGAATACGGCCACTCTGTCTACACGAGGGCAGAGCCCTTCCACTACCAGCCCCCTACTCAGTCTTTCCCACTGTCCTGCAAGAACCCAGTCAATTTGAATTTCTTGGACTCCAGTGTCAAACATAACATTGGGCCCCACCTGTCACAGCCTGTACCCTGTGTGGGACTCATGGAAGACAATTAAAACGGGCTCCAATGTTCAGATCATCATACAGAGAACCTCTATTTTCTCTGCTGTGGGTTTTGAGGTCTTGTGAGATAGCTCCACCATCCTAGAGAAAGTGGCCCATGTTGGTATCTCAACAACAGGGGGCTCAGAGATGAATAGGGCATCATGGGAGTTGAAAACAAGCAGTGTGTTAAATGGAGAAGGATGATGGGAGAGGTAGACGCAGGGCCAGCCCAGAGAAGGCCAGTTAGAGCAAACATAGCTGGCTTTGGTGAGTACCTACTGTGTGCTAGGCCACAGGCTGTGCATTTGATGTGCATAGAATCATTCTGTCTGCACACCAGGAAAGTAGAAGTTGATACGTCCAGCTTATGGGAAAGCTTTCTGTGTAGAAGTGACCCTGGTATATCCCACACCCCAATTGAAACCATGCCAGCACTCAGCCCAGGCTAGGGCCTAGGACTCATCGTCAGGGAGCAAGGGCCAACAGTCTCGATCTCCACCACAGTACAGCCCTGTTTACACTCAGGGCTCTTCAGCCAGGTGCAGCTCTGTGTGTGAGAACAGAGTAAAAATAACTTTTGTAATTTTTTGTTTTTTTAAGTTGACACTTTTTGGAGAAATAAAAACTGAGGCTGATGAGCCCCCAGGAGCATTCCAATCATGCCTGCCTGCTCCTTAGCCATAGCTGCCATTTCCAATCAGCCAGGTCCTGCGGCACACACCACGTGGCAAGCCCCATCTGAAATTGGCAATGTTGGTGAGCCTCCTTCTGCACCAGTTCCCACCATCTAACAGACCAGCCCACTGCACACAGAGCACCTTCCCCTACTGTTAGACATTCTGCACGCTTTGGATACTTTGTGATCATTTAAATTTTATGTATGGATGGACATGTATTTGCACACATGAGTACAGGTACTAGTGAACCCAAAAGACAGAGATGGATCCCCTGGTGCTGAGCTTACAGGCGGTTGTGAGTCGCCTGACCCGGATGCTGGTAACTGAGCTTCAGTCCTCAACAAGAACAGTTAGTGTTCCTAACTGTGCTGAGCCATCCCTCTAGCCTTGCTTTGTGATGGTTCTGAAGACAGTGTTGGGTACCCTTTTCACTAAAATGCCAGGGCATCCTTTGCAAGAATCTCATGCTCAAGCCAAGTGGCACGGAACCCGGAAAAAGCCATCGCCCCCCTTCCATGGAGCAGCATGGGGTGTTGTAGTCTGAGTCCCATCCCCCCCAGATCACTGCTTGGTGCACAGCCATGAGCCACAGTCTCTGGAGAAGGGAAAGAATCAGCCTCCCTCCAGCATTAGCTGCTGGGTATTGGGCCAAGTGGATGCGGACTGGGGCAGAGGATGTCACCCTTGGGGTCTATTGGCCACACCTATTATCCCAGAGACTTAGGAAGCTGAGGCAGGAGGATCACAAGTCCAAGGCCTGCCTGAGTTAGAGTGAGTTCAGAGTCAGCCTGGGCAACTTAGTGAGACCGTCTTGAAGTTTAAAAAAAAAATGATGGGGCTCTAGTTCAGGAGCAGAGCACTTATCTGTATTCTGAATAAATAATATCAAACAAATAAACATATAAGGCTGGAGAGATAGGTCTGCAACTGAGAGTACTTGCTTCTCTTAGAACCCAAGTTCAGGCCTCAGTACCTACAGCTCAGAGCCACCTGTAACTCCAGCTCCATGGGATCCAACCCCTTCCTTCCTCTGGCCTCTGCAGGGACCTACAAACTTGTGGCAACCACTCACATAGACACAGACACATAAATAATAAGTAAATAAATAACACTTCATTCCTACACCATGAGAAGGTGAAACTCCATCATGACACATCTTGGGACTTCTTGGGAGGGTGGCCCCTGCCTCCCTGACCATGACTCCCCCGGGTAGCAGGAGTCAGTGATGTTGTATGGCAGAAGCTACACATGACAGAGACTGGTAAGGATGAGGTCCGCCAGAAGCAGAAGGAAGAGACTCATTCTTACTGTCGACACTGCAAACCCCAGTCACGCCTTCCAAGGCACCAGCAGCTTTGGAGAATCACCCATAATACATGCAATATTAAATCTCTCATTTTGGATGCAGAAATTAGTGATTTTATTAATAAAACCCTGTTTATCTCTACCCCACCATGTAAGTGGTTAGTAAGTACTTCAAGGAAATCAGTAGACAACTCCCCAGCTAGTAGCCATTGTGCATAGCAACTAGCTGGTCTCACGTGGCTCCTTCTGCGTGTTCTGGTGGGCCCAGCATCTGCTTGCTCACTGTGACAACATGATCCCCCAGCTGTTGTTCTCAGCCATGGATGGATCCTGTCACTCATGCTGTCATTGCGGATGTCAGACAGCACAATATTTCCTGCTTCTCCTTGGTCCCTAGAGGAGAACACACGCGCGCGTGTGCGCGCACACACACACACACACACACACACACACACACACACGCACTGACCTAAGATAGGATGTTCTCTGCCATATGCTGGTTGGGGCATGCTGCACTCTATCTACAAGGCTCTCTCCCACTCTGCCTGACTTGAATTTATCCTTCAGCTCCCTGTCCTGTCTCCTTCTCACTCCTACCCCCACCTGGCCCAGGGGCCTCATATATTGTGTTAGCTGTGGACAGTGACACAGCTGTTCAGCTTAGATGACAACTCGATTTTCCCCCATAGTCTGAGGGAAAGCAGAAAGTTGAATGGGTCACATGGTTAGCCTGGGATATTCAGGCAGGCTCGAAAGAACTGGGCTTTGAAGGATACAGGATATAGGCATCTCCCAAGGAACACCAGGCAGATGGAACAGCCTCAGCATAGCCATGCCGATGAACACGGCTCTAGACTGTGGGGCTTTCAGGAAGAGAGTGAGCGGACCGCACTTGACACTAGGATGTCATTGTTCACAGTCAGTTCATTTTGAAGTTGACAGAGTCATGACTTCATGAGTGTGGAGGGGTTCCAGGGACTGGCAAAGAGTCACTGCTCCCTCCAGAGCAGCTCCTGACATTGTGATAGGAACCATCCACATTGTCTGGCTTACTTCCTGACTTTGGAGACTCTCAGAGGAAAGACCAGCGACCTAAGGCAGAGACAGGGAGCCCAGCTCAGAGAACACCTTGCTGACCGTCCTCTGATATCTGAACAGGGGAGCCTCCTGGCTCAGGTATTCTATGACAGGGACATTAGCTGACCTATTTGGAGCTCAGTAGCCTCATCTATCAGATGGTCTGGTGGGACTCCAGAAAATGTCAAGATGCATCACCATCTGTGATCAGTTGACTCCAAGCCCACACTCCACACCCAGTTTTCTGGAAAAGGGAAAATTAGCCTTCAGGGGCCCAAGAATACAACTCCCTCGGGTGCACCTGGCTGGGTGAGACACTGTAAGGCCTTTCTCACTGTGCACCATGGCTGCCAGAGGTAGCATTAACTCCTCTGCAAGAAATTCTTGGCTCGGCTTGTGAGCAGCCTGACTGTACTATGGAATTCATTTCAGCCTCTATGATGCTAAAAGCGTGCAAAACAGACATATAAAACAGTACTCCCGAGCCTTTGTATGGCCATAAACTCTGAACCGTGCTCAATTTGTACACATGGCAAGACTGCCTGCTGCAGGAAAGCACACAGCCATGCCATTGGGAAAGCTGGAAGGTTAAGAGACTCCTGGGGCTACTGAGCCCAGTATGAAGCTCATTCCATCTTCCCAGCCTCGGTCCATCTATCATCATGAACAGTGGACCGGCAGACCTCGGCTCCAGACTTTCTCAGTGGGATAGATGTGGTATCGGGGATGTGTATGGAAGGCCCAGAAGGGGCACTGGGGAGGGCACCTGCCTCCTGGAACTTTGCATCCTGATTAGAGCCAACAGTACTAGGAATGATGTGGTCATTCACTCTGACTTCTGTCAAGGCCACAAAACTTGTCCAGATGGGAATCCAGAGAGGAGGGGAGCACGGGCGGAGAGTCATACCATGTAGGGTTAGAGCTCAGACCCTGCCATGAGCTCACTTTCCCACCTGCAGTAAGTTACCTCACGTCTGTGTTCGTGTCTCCTTGTCTGCCAGACAGAAGTGAGCCATGCTGGTGGCCTGAACCCTGAACCAGACCAAGTGAAAGAGGGGGTAGTGACTGAGCAGACCCTCACAGAGTCCGCGCGCGGTGATAATGACTCCTGAGTAGTGTAGGTTTCTCCTGAGCAAAGACGGGGACGGAGATTCACACACGAGGGGACGGTTCACTGGGAAAGATGAAGAACTGCAAGCAAGAACACGGAGGGCACGGATGATCACAGAGCTGCAGAGATCCCTGTGAGCCTCACAGACAGTTTCATTGTGGTTTCACTGTGGAGAGCAGAGCTATCAGCCCAGATGCCATGTGCACCCCCAAAGACGCAGGCAAATGGCAGAGAATCGGCTCCCATCCCGTCAGCTTAACTTCACGGTGCTGATAACTGCGGCTGACATCGCAGACCATAAAAAGGCAAAATGAAAACACAGTAGGGAAAGTCCTGGGAGTCGCATGTAAATAACGTGACTCGGTGAGGGTAAAAAGAACACAAAGAGAGTGAGAGTGGAAAGCAGGGAGCACAGCGTGTGTATACATGTGAGTAGGTGTATGAATGCATTGTGTGGTATGTACGTGTGTGTACATGCAGGTGTGCTGTGCTTGTATGTGTGGTATGTATGTATGCATAAGCATGTATAGGGAGATATATATGTATGTGCATATGTGTATGTATACATGTATGTGTATGTATGTATTGTTTGGTTTATATGCATGTGACATATGTAGTGTGTATGTTGGATGTGTGTGTTGGTGTCCTGGTCCTTCCAAGCTGCTCTGAGAAGACACTATAGGCTTTGTGGCTAGTAAACTGGTGC
>JAQHUG010000389.1:584588-595724 GCA_028555095.1 Dicrostonyx torquatus | reverse complement strand
TGAACCCGACCCGCGGGTCCAGTTATTCAGGGTCCGAAGAGGCTCCTACCTGAAAAGAAGAAAAGAAGGAAACCAAGCGAAATCTCTCTTGTCAAGGTCTCATTTTATTAAGGAACAACATCAGTATATATACAGCTCCGAAATGGGAAGCTGTTGAGGTGGGGGTCGATGCAGAGAGCAGGAACTGGGGGTAATAAACACCTAGTTAGCTAACTAGCATACCTGTGCAAGCAGAAACATTCTTTTGTGGATAGCTAACTAAGGAAGAGGGGAATCTCTGTAAATATCCTGGAGGCAATGGCTTCTTTATCTTTGTAAGCTTTCCAGAGTCAAAAATCCTAGCTGGCTCTGTTAAACTTTCTAAGTTAAAGGCCTTTGATGACCTTCTGTAATTATTAGGGCAAATGGTTCCTGACACTCCACAGTTCAAGTCCCACCACCATGAACATTGCTACACATCTTGTAAAGCTATTTGAACACTGGTGACACTGGGTAGAGGACTGAAGGTGACAAGTGTTTAAGCAAACAGTTCGGCTCCTATGTTAGAAGGACCTCACACACTCATACCAAAGTATTCAAAGCCACTTTAATAGTCCAAAGATGGAAGGAATCCACCAGCAAGAACATGGAAAAACAGATTGTGATACATGATCTCTCTGTGCAGTGAATGTACAGGAATGAAAAGGAAGACTCCTGATGAGCACTCCAGCGTAGATGACAATCACAATAATTATGCTGAGGGAAGGAAGCCAGGCATAAATGAATGCATTCCATATGCCTCCAGTTACACAGAGCTCCCTAAGACGCAATATGATCTGTGACGACAGAAAGTCGATCTGTGGTTGTCTGGGGATGGAAGGAATGGGAAGCAGAGGGAGGAGCAGAGCAGGGACTCTTATAAAGCTGCTCTCATCAAAGTTGAGAGTAATTAGCAGAGGTAGGGGACAGAGGAGGAGAGAGGGGTGGTAAGGTTGGCCAGTGGGTACCACCCCACGGTTAGACAGGAGAAAGATGCTCTGATGCTCTAGCACATGGCAAGGAGACTAAAGAAGACAACCACACGCTTTAGGTTTCTGAAAGACTAGAACAAAGGGTTTGCAATGTTTTTTACCACAAAGAAATGTGAAGAGTTTGACAAAGATATAGATATAAAGAAGTTCTTGCCCTGACTTGGTCATTACACGCACATGGCTATATGAAATATCATGTGGGAGCTGGAGCAATGACTCCATGGTTACCAGCACTGGCTACTTGTGCAGAGGACCCAGGTTCAGTTCCCAGGATGCACACTGGCTCACAGCCACCCATAAATCCAATTACAGAGAATCCAATGCCTTCTTCTGGCCTCTGCACTGCATACATGTAGTGTACATACACACAGACGGGCAAAAACACTTGTTGTAAAATAAACTAAATCTAAGAAAGTTAAAAGTAGGTCAATAAACACTGTTAAAGAGTTATGTGACAGTAAATTAAATATTTTAAATCAAGCAGAAGAAGCTGTGACTGACAAGCCCGCTCACGGCCAAGATTATGATTTTCTCCGAGTTGAACACATGACAAAACCTACCAGGTTGATCTCTTTGTTGTAACACGAGGGCCGGCTTGTTGGGGTTTCTGTCCCGCCCAGTACCCCACAGCTGGCAAGCCCCAAAGAAAATCACACAGAGAGTCTACATTAGGTTATACACTGATTGGCCCATTAGCTCAGTCTTCCTACCAGCTCCCATAACTTATATTAACCCATTGTCAGCCACATGGCCAGTACCTTCTCTCAGCTGGGCTGCTACATGTTGCCTTATTGGAGATCTGCGCAGGAATGCCAGGGAAGCTTCCTGCTTCCCAGAGGTTCTCATCGCCCTGCCTCTACTTCCTGTTTGGTTGACCCGCCTATACTTCCTACCTGGCCAATCAGCATTTATTTAAAACATGATTGACAGAAACAGACAAGTCTCCCGTACCACTTTGTGTTATGTGTTGTATGTCAGGAATGACCTAGGGCTTACCAGAAATCTCCTGACCCCTGACAGGAGAGAGTGGGAAAGAAAGTGCTCTGGCCAAATACAGACCCTGGCTGTGCTTGTCACCTCTGTGGACCATCGCTTTCTCCCACTGGAGCAGAATCAGTCATCGATGGTGACAAACAGAGGATATGTTCTTCTGAAGTTGAACTCCTTGTAGGAAAGTGGCTGGATACGAACACTTGGGGTGGGAGGCCCTGAAGGGTCTCCACAGGAGCTGGCAACAGAATTCTGGCAGCCAGGGGAAGGTGCATGTGGTAACACAGGGATAAGAAATTAGTAGCTGCAGGATGGCTGCATCGTGTAACTTCATGCCACCCTCCTCAATGCCAGCCAGTTTGGGGTGGGAGGTGCTTTGTTGCGATGCTGTTCGGAGGGCCTTGAAGGTGTGCTCCTCCTGCTTCTGTCTCTGGAGTGCTGCAGCCCAGGGCACACCTCCACTCCAGGTGCCTGTCAGTTCCTAGCCAGTGCTGCAGAAGTGCTGAGGGCCTGTGGGGCTGGGGGAGGGGCTGAGCTCTGAACCTCCAGGAGCTACACTGGGAGGACACAACTCCAGGAGCCTTGCAGACCCCCGTGGGTGATACGATGCTTCCTCTTGGAACTCCCATCAGAAATTCATGCTGTCTCTTGCCTGCTGAGAAGGCATAGATAAGTCACCTACAAATGAGGAACTGAGGCTCAGTGACACCTCATGCCTTTCAGCCACCCTGTTTCTTGGGCTCTATGCCCACCTGAGAGACAGCATCACACTCTCTTCTTCACAGGGAGACACAAACACTAAACATAAACAGCACAGTAAAAGCTCCTCCTCCTGGCCAATTAGCTGTGCAGAAGCTTGATTTTCCCTGGGGCTAGGGAAGAGATCCTGGGGAGAATGGCTCCAGATTTAAGGAACAGCCCCAGGGGGGTGGCTGAGGGAGTCTAGGGGAGAACTAGCCAAATAATCAGGGCATTCACTCGGGGGCTTTGTTTGCTGTTTTGGTGCAAATTAGCAATTAGCCGTGCCTGGCATCAGGCCACCTCCCTTCCAAGGCCAACTGGCAGCACGTGTGTCGTTTTTGTTCTTGGCTGGAGACCCGCAGGCTGGGTGGCAAGAAATAGGCTCCGTGGAGCCAGGACCAAAAGCATTATGGTCCTCTACCTAGAAGACTGCGCCCACTCAGTGACATAGCGCCCAAGAGATCACTCCAGCCGACTACCTTCATCGTGGACAGGATGCACGGTGGAGTGGGTCTGAGTGGGACCTTCTGGTCTACAGAGGTCCCATCACCTCTGCTTTGAAAGAGTGGAGCAGATATCCAAATTCTCCTGCCTCAGAAGTCTCAGAATCAGAGAAACTGAAACTGGGGCTCCCTTGGTGGGCCCTGGAGGACTTCAAATACACGGATCACTTCCTATTGCCTGCATTGTTTACAACCTCCTGAGGGACACTGATGGCCCAGCCATGCTCAGAACACCTGAAATGTCCCTCATAGTGAAAGACCCCCGAATAGGGCAGTCTTCCAGTCAGGAGAGACCCTCCCAAGGAACAGCGAGACCACTCGAACAGCTGCAAATAGCAAGAGGCTTTATTAAGTCATACGGGTACCCGGGCGGTAGTCTCTCGGGAGGACTAGCGCGCCCGGCTTAGGGCAGGGGGGTCCTTATATAGCGAAAAGCAATTCACAGAAGCGAGGCACGTGGTTTCAAGGTTATGATTGGACAATTCAAATGACAAAGTTATAATTGGACAATTCATATGAGGCTAGAGGCTAGGGTTCATTCTTGGTACACCCTGGGGTTTTTCCAGGAAGTTATATGGGGCTAGGGGCTAGGGTTCATTCTCGGTACACCCTGGGGCTTTTCCAGGAACTCAGATAACTTACTGGTGACTTAGATATCTAAGTTTCTGGAGGTTCGAGTGCCCAGGTGGCTAACCATAGATATCCTGCCTGGCCTCACGCCCTTGTTCTATTCTTTCTAAATGTCAAGCCTTGCAAAATGGCGTTACTGCTGCTTTAGCTCACCTTTGAGGAGTGGGGGGGTCTTTCATTAGCAATGCTTGCTTGCGTAAAATCTCAGCCCTAAGGAAGAAGAGACAGGTGGCTGGTCCTTGGGGCTAACCTAGCCAGAATGGTGAGCACCAGGCCTGTGAGAGACACTGTCTTAAAAAAGCAAGGACAGCATCCTGAGAAATGATATCTGAGGTTGACCTCTGGTTTCTGCATCCATACCCAAGTACACAAACATAGAAATACATACATGTGCATACACATGCAAAAACTGAAGGGGGAGTGGGGTGCTAGGATGAATGAGTGGATTGGCATCAGAAACAGAAGAACCAGGGCTTCCAGTGAATCCCTAAATACCACATAAGACAAAAGAACATGTGTCCTTTGAAATAATGCCCTGGGCCCTTGCAGAGAACAGGACACACAGAATTAAGAAAACGGAAATGTCCACTGATGGTTTCTTGGAAATCCACAAAGAAAGAATTGGCCTTACAAATGAGGGGCGATGGTCCGGGAGTGCAGGTCTTCCTTCAAGGGGACCTGCTTAGGAATTGACAACCTCCTTCTCATGCTCCAGTCTCCAAGGGCTAACTCAGGTCAACTCCAGACCTTTGGTTTTGCTGAAGACAGTCCTAAAGTCAGTAGACATAGCGAATAAATACACAGGATCCCCAGTTAAATTTGATGTCAGATAAATGATAGGTGAGAATTTAGCCTAATTATGTCCCAGTTTGTCTGGGCGATGGATCAGAATGCATGAAAGACAGAATCTGTCTTTTATAGCGTTTCTTCTATCTTGCCATCACTTCCTACTTCCTGCCTGACTTCCTGTTTGTCAATCACAGTTGACCATGGTGTCTACAATGGCTTTACAGCCAGGATTTGCTTAGCTTTTCCTGTCCACTTGAGATACCCAATTCAGGGGGATCAATACACTCCTCTCTCTCTCTCTCTCTCTCTCTCTCTCTCTCTCCCTCCCTCCCTCTCTCCCTCCCTCCAGGGATCCTGCTTCTCTGTCTGCTCCATCCCTGGAGGTGGTGAGATCCCAATTGTTCTTAGAAACTGGAGATGTCAGTCCTTCAGTCCCAGGGACAAATGACAGCAGATATGGAGGAACACTCTTTTCGGGGAGCATCAGGGCACCTTTACGCCCTATACATACACAAGGTGGGGGTCCAAATTCCTGGGGCTCACCAGGGTAGAGCAGGAGAACTAGAAGCCAAAGCCGTGCAGTCGTGCATCCCAACCGCAGCCTGGCTGGGTAATTAAAAGCATGAGGGTCTAGCCCCACATCCTGACCCACGACCAGGCACGGGTTAGAACTACAGCTTTGTTTGGCTCATTAATTCAATCCAGACATTGAGTTTTTGAGGAACTATAACGTCCTCAGAACTCTGCCAGGGACCACAGAGGCTGGAAAGTGGGCTCTGAGATTTTGGCCCTCCAGACTTCATTCCCAAGACTTTGGGGTTGGCTAAAATCAGGCTGGGAACCAGCTTCCGTCCCTGACCTTTGCTGAACAGTAGGCACATATCCTACCCTCCCACTCAGGATAGTAGACACATCCAGGGCACACAGGGGTCGAGAGAGGACCTCTGGACATGTGACAAATCCTCCCATGACTCCAACACCCGGAAGTCTCAGAGAAGTGTGTGTGCCACTTGCAGTGGCAAAGGAGAGTGATGGGTGATTGGAAAGACCTTCTGTTCCTATGCAACAGGTGTGCATCTGTGACAATGCCCTGGTCTCCTTCCGGCTGCTGTGGTAAAACACTGATCAAAAGCAACTTAGCGGAGAAAGGGCCTGTCTGATTCACCAGCTCAGGTCACGTCCATCACTGAGAGAAGTCCAGGCAGGAACTTGGAGGCAGACCCTCTTGATCTCTAAGGTAGCGTTCCCTCCCACCAGGGAAGTCACTCAGATAAAAAAAAGTACACGGAAACCCATGGAGGAACACACTTGCTGGTCCACAAGAGAGTTTCTGCTTAGTCGACTTTCTTATACAGCCTATCAACACCAGCCTGTGAAACGGTACCACTCACAGTGGCCTGGGCACTCCCACATCCATCAATAAATCAGGCCGATCTAATCTGGAGCCTCTCCTCACAGGAGATTTTTGAGTTGTGTCAAAGTTGATGGTTAATGTTAATTAGGACAGATGGAACCATGCCTTTATTTCAATCTTTTTTGCTATTCTTTTTAAATTCCTTGACAGTTTCACACATGTTTATGATTAATTTTTGTCCTTCTCATTCCCCAGTCCCTTCTCTGACCACTCCCTCCCCGGCCACCTTGCTGCTGCCTTCCACTTTCAGGTGTCACTGCATGAGAGCAGGTGGGAGGTTACCGAAGTGGGACAAAGTTCCAGTGGCTACACCTCTGAAGAAAACCACCCTCATTCCCCAGCAACCATATTCTAGTATCCAGATGTCCCTGTTCGAATCTGTTGAGACATTCGGGAATTTTCGAGCATCACGCTAACGGCCTACTCAATGGAAGACAGGGACACCAACCGTGCACCCTTCCAAGGGTAAGGAAGGCAAGGCACAGGGGATGCTTAGTGTTCTGTCCCTCCATTGTTGGGAGGAACTGAGGACAGGACTTCACCATCTGGCCGTGACCCACACCATACCCAGCCCCTCCGAGCAGTGAGATTGTCCTGTTTGCTCCTTCTTTGTTTGGTGAAGAACTCCAGGTTTGACCCTTCCTAGATGCCATAGTTTTCATTAACAAATCAACTTCTATCCATAGCCATTAACCTGAGCGGAACTGTACGGAACAAGATGGCCCCCAGGATTTCTCCAGACACAGGCTGCCTGTCCATCTCAGCCCTGCTTTGTAGTTCTCTTCGTCCAATCACCTCCTGCCTCCTGAACTCAGCAGGGCTTGTTAATGAGGTACATCTGAAGATGGGCCACCCCTTAGAAAACACACAGAACAGCAACTTCAAGGCTGATATGACATCCACGGTGAGTTCCCCGGCCGTCGTCAGTGACTTAGCCCCACTGTTAGACAGCTAAACCATGGCCGTTTGATAGGCATGGGCCAGGAGCTGCTGGTGCTCATCTTTCCTCCCATGATGCAGTGTGTGTGTGTGTGTGTGTGTGTGTGTGTGTGTGTGTGAGAGAGAGAGAGAGAGAGAGAGAGAGAGAGAGAGAGAGAGAGAGAGATACAAAGACAAGACTTTCTGACTAACAAATTTTGCCAGCAAACAGCTAGATGACCCTAAGGAGTCACTCTGCTGTGTCATAGTAGAGACAGGTGATGCAGGCCCTGTGATTACTAATTACATTAATTACTAATTACAATGGTTTGATTCTTTTTTTTTTTCCCAAAGGTTCTTGGCAACCAAGTCAAGCAAAATCAAGAACCAGGCTTGGGACAGCCCAAGAATAGAGGGAGGCAGAGTTGGCCAGCTTAACTAATATTGTGCATAGCTAAAGAGGGAATAACTGTGATGGGGTGGAGAGAGTGGGGACATGATTCAACAATGACTTTTGGAGATAATCAATGAGATCACCAATGGTAACCCTGAACTTCTTCGACATTTGCCGCATAGGCTCTGACTAGCGCTGCTCACTTACAGAAGAACCCCGCTGAGGGCCTTCAGGAGCTGGATAGGATGAGGAAAGAATGTTATGATTGGATCTGCAATCTGCTATCAAAGGCAGGAAAATACGATTACTAACATATGAGGAAGCAGAGCAGCTGCTTGGGGAAGAGGAAGCTACAAAACTTTATCTTGACCCAGAGGAACCTTTTATTGGTGGTGATGATGATGATGAAATTGAGATTAAGGAGCCTGAAATTCAAGAAAAGGAGGAAGAAGTAGAAGTAACAGAACTGGAGCCTTCAGTTTCTACAGACAATGAACATTGGGAGAGATGGACATCTCCATCGCAAACCTCTGTCTGAAGAACATTTTCATCCTGGAGAGAGCCAGCTAACAAAGGTGTATGACTGTAACTGAGCATGTGCAGGAGACGCTTATGCAGATTGACAGCACAGCCAGACAGGCGGAGGAGAAGTTTGACGAGGTGAACGAGAAGCTTCATCACACGTTCATAAGAAACAGAGATCTGGAGAAGGAATTAGAAGAAATGACCAAGAAATTCAGAAAGGACTCACGTGTAAGTAGAGGAAGCCACAAGGAGGAAGAAGAGGAGGAGGAAGAGGAAGAGGAATCTGAACAAAATGAGGGGAGCCAGGGAGAGGAACGCAAAGAACACGTGAGAAAATCCCCAGAGCATGCAAAGAGAGAAGCACAGTCCAGGGATGATCCTTCTAAGTCTGGAACCCGAGCTAAATCTAAGCCCAAACCCAAATAGCTTCTTAGAGCCTGAGGTTCTGGTGGCCATGCCCCGAACATGCGTAGATATTGCTGAGCTGTGGAGCTGGCAACACAGCTCACATGAACAGACTCCCTCAGCAGCAGCACTAGGAAAGCCATGCAAGCCATGCTAGCCAAGATGCGTCTTTAGGAGCATGGCAGAGGCCAGAAGGATTTGCATGTGACTTTACTTGCCAGATTAAAAACAGTCTATGAAAAACGGAGGAAAAAAAAGGAACCAGGCTTCAGGCTTGGTGTGGAAACTGCTCCTGTGAGGTTCTTTCCTCTAACCTGGCAACATCCCATGAAAGGGTTAATGTTCCCATCATACAGATGAAAAAAATAAGGCTCAGGGGAGCAGGAGTTCTGTCAGGGAAGGTGCAGAGCCAGCCAGGAACCCCATATTTCCCATTGCAGGTCTGTGTGAGTTACCAGAATCAGGGGTTTGAAGGTTCCAGCAGGAGCCCGGGTTCTCACCTTTCCCTGTGTATAGACTCTGCTCCAAAGGGTTTTCAGATTTCCCAGCTGTGTGCTTATCACTGGGATGGCACGTCAGTGACTTGGCTGTTGGGATGGTCAGGCTCCTTGACATAAGAAAAGCCCAGTTGGGGTTCAGGACGCTGTAGGAGGATTAGACACCTTTGCCACGCTGAACCTGAGACCAACCTATTCTCCAAGCTCTGCCCATCCCAGCCAAGCCGCTGGCTGAGTACCTGCTATAAGCAGCTGGCTCAGTCGGTGCTGTTGTCAGCTGGTGCTGTGGTGAGCAGCTGGCTCGGTCGGTGCTGTTGTCAGCCGGTGCTGTTGTCAGCCGGTGCTGTTGTCAGCCGGTGCTGTTGTCAGCCGGTGCTGTTGTCAGCCGGTGCTGTTGTCAGCCGGTGCTGTTGTCAGCCGGTGCTGTTGTCAGCCGGTGCTGTTGTCAGCCGGTGCTGTGCTGAGCAGCTGGCTCAGTCGGTGCTGTCGTGAGCAGCTGGGATCCTGGGCTCGTTATATAGCAATACTGTAAGTAATGTGTGCCATCTATTTTTAGGCCACAGTAGCAGCTACAATGCAGTGTAGTTCACTTCACAGAGACTGGGGAGACGGCTCAGACTGTAAGGACTTGTGGTACTGACACGAGGACCTGAGTTCGAACCTTAGAATCTGTTCTGTAACAGTGGTATGTGTCTATAATCTGAGCACTGGGGAGGCAGAGACAGGATGATCCCTGGGGCTTGTAGCCCCCCATCCTACTTCAAAGCCCAGATCCCTAGATGAGATCTCAAATACCAGGGTGGGCAGCTCCTGAGGAGCAACACCCAAGCTGGCTTCTGATCTCCATCCGCATGTACACACATGTACACACACATTCACAAAACCCTAAGGAGCAGGCTTCACACTGGCAATGCTACCATTTCTCATTCAAAGTTTACAGAGGCCTGGGAACCTCAGATCAGGGCCCAGAATTCACAGGAGGAAGTAGTCTCTTGGCAAACAAACAAAGCTATGAAATGCTAGCATTTCTAATCTACATCATGGATTGTTTGGTTTTTTTAAACCTGCCCATGCCCTGTGCCATGTTTTCCTTTCCTTACCCAATGCCCCATCCTGAGCACAACATGGGATGACTCTCCAAGAGCAGTAAGTGGGAGGCTGCAGCAAATGAGATAGAAGAAATGTCCAGAGGGTGATATGGTGGCATCACATAGACTCAGAGTTCAGAAGGGAGAGACCCTGGGTCCCACACCAGAGCTCCATGCTCACCTGGCTTCCAGAGTCCCCATAGAGCTGATCCTCACACCCCTGCTGGCACCTTCCCAGCTCTGCAGCCCAGATAGTTCTCCCGGACTCAGATCACCAGCCTGGACTAAGTGCGCCAACTTTGTTGACAGTCCTACCTGCCCTGCAGCAGTGTGCTCCCAGGAGAGGCCCGAGAGGCCCAGCACCCGTAGTGAAGACAGAGAGTCTCCAAGCTGGCTCCAAATTTCCCGTCAGACCTCATCATCATGGGCCCACTCTGTCACAGGTGCCCACATGCTCCATCACATTGCCCTCTCCCCGCCTCCCTGTGTCTGTACAGTCCTTGCTCAGCCTGGGCCATTCTGTTTGGCCCACAGTTCTTAAGTCAGATAAAGTCACCTTGCTCAAAGTCTCTATCAAACAGCAACGGCTGCAAGACCTCTGAGCCGTGTGCTGACTTTAGTAAGCCGTTCGTGACCAGAAATCCTTTTCTGTTCCAGTTGTGTTGATGTGTATATTTAAATAGACATGGGAAGTTATGGTGGAAACACACACAGATATGACACGTTTAACTGTGAAAAGTCATGTGGTGTGACAGCTATCTAGGGGTGGACACCGCAACCGCAACCATATATGGAATAAATAGTTGCTGATGAATCTCTATAGCCAGAAGTAGGATCCAGTTAAGCTCAAAATGCCTGGGAAATTTACATGGAAAAGCCTAAACTTTAACACATTTAAGGCTTGATAACAATAACCATGCGACATAATTGATATTTAGTTTCTCATGAGGACAAAATTCTATCAGTATTACATACCAGGTTTTAATAAGGAAAAAGAAAGATAATTTTTCTTGAAATTTAATTATTGGGGCTGGAGAGATGGCTCAGTGGTTAAGAGCATTGCCTGCTCTTTCAAAGGTCCTGAGTTCAATTCCCAGCAACCACATGGTGGCCCACAACCATCTGTAATGAGGTCTGGTGCCCTCTGCTGACCTGCAGATATATATATACAGACAGAATATTGTTAACATAATAAATAAATATTTAAAAAAAAAAGAAATTTAATTATTTTA
>JAQHUG010000389.1:566917-582873 GCA_028555095.1 Dicrostonyx torquatus | reverse complement strand
CTGTAACTCCAGATCCAGGACATCTGGCTTCCTTAAGAACAATGTGGTTCTCGTTGTGCCACTTTTATTCTCCTAATGCACTTTGCCCTCTCCTGACCGCCACCTGCTGGTCCCTCTCCTCTCTCCACAGCTAATGTTTTACATACAGATGTCTCTTCGCTGTTTTTATTTTGTGTCCTTCAGGTCACACCCGGGTTTGGGACCACTGAGGTCATTCTGCACCGTGCCTGCACTGTTCCAGCAAGAGGAATGACTTGCGTGTGGTCACAAGAGCTATGAGACACACTGTATAGTCCCTATGTCCTGAGTGAGTTAAATGCATTCTATTTTCATTTAAAACTGGTATCACCCAACCAAAAATCGTCAGACCTGGGCTGCCACTTTAATTTTCTGTTTTCACTTAGCTTAATTTTAGAGAACTCTGTGATGGGTTAGAGGAGAAACCACAAAAAGGACATTTTATATTGAAGTAGCTTGAATGCCATCTTTCTTTCTTTTCTTAAAAAAGAGGGCTCCTTGGGTCTAGCAGGCCTCACCCAGAAAGACATACATGATGGATGGGTGTCCTCTGTCCTCTGGGTCCTGAATGACAGGTGACATCCTCACGTCAGCAGACTCATGCCTCACAGCGATGGGTCACTCCAACCCACTGCCTCTTGTCCTTCTGTCCCTCAGGACTATGGACTGTGGGGAAGACCTTCTGTTCACTCCCTTAGTTAATGCGCCACCTCCTAGTGGCATTCTCAATCCTAAAGATGCCTGTTTGATTTAAATCCCTCTTGGGCACTGTTTTTTAAAGACACCTAGAGGGAGCTTGAGAGCTGGCTCAGTGGTAAAAAGCACTTGCTGCTCTTGCAGAGATCCCTGGTTCAGTCCCAGAACCTGCAGTGTGGCTCACAAACATCCATGACTCTAGTTTCCGGGGATTCAATACCTTCTTCCGGTCTCTGAGAGGAACTGCATGTATGTAGTGCACAGACATACATGCTCACAAAACACCATATATGCAAAGTAAAAATATGTCTTCTTTGAAGATCCACACAGAGACGTTCATGTACCCACAGGCACACATAGCAGGTGCTTCTCATTAAACCCCTAAGGCCATGAATATTACCAAAGAGCCATCTCCTGTGGGTTCCATTTCTGGGCACTGACCTAGGAAGTCAAGGACTGATTTGGTCTCTAAATCCCAGACACTTTAGCAGCCAACACAAGGGCCAACCCACGCCAACACTCGTGACTCCCAGGAACTCAAGCCTAATGGCCTCTCCCTGTTCCTATATTACTGTCCCCATTTATTGTAATGAGTGATCAACGACTCAACGGAAGATAAGGCCAAGAAAAGTGTACGGAGGTGCAAGAGCTACCAAGCTTGTGGACAGCAGACTCAGCGCGACCACCTGACATGGTCCCAAAGTGCATGGACTCCTTCAGCATCGCATGGGACCAGTCATCCAGTCCACTCATCTCGCTGCTCGGCTTTTCAGCTAGCGTGTTTCAACTGAAAAGAACAGTCATTTTTATATCTAACAGAGCACCTAGAAATTATCTGATGCAACTTGCTTTTGTGTTCTGTGTTGTTTTGGTTTTTGTTGGATTGATTCCCCAGTATGTGATTCTTCCTCACTCCACCCTCCCGGACCCACATGGAAGCCTTCAGACAGCCGCCATTAGGGAAAGTTGCTGCTATAGTATTAAATGCTTTCATCTGCACAGCTTGGCCTGGAAGCTGGTTTTGGAGGAACTAACACATGTGATTATCTGATGATGAAGGAGAACAAGGGGCAGACACTCAATAAACATTTACTGACCTGAATGGGATCCAGGCCTCACCCTGCTCTCTCTTCCCATTAAAGGCAAATCTGTTCCTCACTTCCCAGCCCTCGCTGGCCCATACCTCTCCCTCCTACCATGTGGCTGGCACTGCAGGGCTTCTGTGAGTGTGATGGGGGACAAATTGGAAGAGGTCTCCCTGACTCATGGAACTTACAGTGTGCAGAAGCAAACTCTGTAACAAGCGCTCAGCAAATGCAGTCCACTGCCGGTTACACACAGGGCTCCAGCAGATGGGGAGAGAGTGGGCGAGCTTCAGAAGGTGGAGCAAAGAAAGTCCTTCTTAGAAGAGAGCTCAGAGTGCCGGGATGAGCAGATGAGCTGGTCAAAACCAAGTTCAAAACTGTGAGAAAAGCTTCAGCAGCAGAGAAAACAAACATGGGAAGGTCCCTGGGGTCAGGCGGTGCTATCGTTTCAAGGTTAAATGCCCTCTGTAACGGGGCAAGGGGTACTGCAAGCCTTTAATCCTAGAACTTGGGAAGCAGAGGCAGATGGATCTCTGTGAGTTCAAGGCCAGCCTGGTCTACAGATTGAGTTCCAGGACACTCAGGACTATACAGAGAAACTATTTCACAAAATAAGAAAGGGGGGAAAGCCCTCTCTAGGCTCCAAGAACTTGACTTGGTCCCTGGCTGAATGGTATTGTTTTGGAAGATTGTAAAGCTTGCAGAGGACACAGTCTCAATGAAGTAAGGGTGGACCTTGAGGATTTATAGCCTGCCCCATACCCTGTCCACCCTCTGAGTCCTGACAGGACTGCAGGGTGGTGCGATGCCCGACCCCGTACCATGCCTTCGCCACCACGATAGACTATTCTTGTTAAACAGTGAGAAAGAAAAATCCTTCCTCCATCAGGTGTTCGGTCACAGGAGAAGGGAAGTAGTTAAGACCGTGCTGGAAGAGCAAGCAACATGAGAGGGACCAGCAGCATCTCCTGCTTCTTGGGTAAGGGTCCTTGGCCTCATGGGAAACTAATACTTTTCTTATCATTTTATAGATCCTGTGCTGGTTGGGTTTTGTCAACTTGACAGAAACTAGAGTCACCCAAGAAGAATAAATCTTGGTGGAGAAATAACTTCCATCAGATTGGCCTGTGGCAAGTCAGTGGGGACATTTTCTTGATTGATGTGGTCGAAACCATCCTTAGGCAGCTGGACCTGGGCTGTATGAGAAAGCAGGCGGAGCCAGCCAATTCTATATACCACAACTGGACCCTTGTAGATATCTCTTAACCACCTTCATCTAAGAAAAGAGTGCTCAAATGTTAGCTAAGCCTGATATTTCAGTTGTCAGTCAAAGCTATTCCTGGAAAATGTTGACTGTCACATGTTAAGGACCTGCTTGTCACTTGATGCCACTTGGAAACAGAAGGACCTTTAAGGAGGGGGACCAGTAGAAAGTCTTAGGTCTCTGGGCTCTGGATTCTTCCTGTCTCCCTGCCTCTTCCAGATATACCTGAGATGGGCAACCTCCCCCACCATGGCCTCCCACCGTGATGTGTTGGCTGTCTACAGGCCCCCAAAACAATGCAGTCAAGTGCCCCAAAGCTGTGAGCTAAAGTAAATTTAAACCCTTTAGTGTGTCTCATATCTGAAGGCTAGCACAGTGTCTGTGCTAGGGACCCTGACAGTGTACACTAAAGTATACTTACTGACAGGTAATGAGGCCGCATGAGAAAGGCTGCTACAGACAGGCCGTGAGGCCACGTGGTACAGAACAGGGAGCATGTCACCACAGAAGGGCCCCACAACGGATGTACTTCTCTATCATATACTGAGGTAGTAGGCAGCCCTGGGGACGAGAGTCCTGAGGGTCCTTACTACGCGTTCTGCATCGTTACATTACTTTTCAGTCTTTCTCTGATTGTCCCTGTATCTGGATCTTTTCTACTGTCCGCTGCCCCTGCTGGTGACCCCTCATGGAATCTTATCTCCTTGTGTATTTGATCACACTGCGAAAATGAATGGACAAAGAACTGACAAAGAACGCCCCAACAGCGCACTTGTATCCAACCAACAGGAAAGGAAGAAAGCATGTCAGAAAAAATAACCCCTTGCGGGACCCAACTCATAGCCTGTACAAGGCACACCAGGCTTGATGTCCCAAACTCAGCTTGCTAGCTAGCTACAGCTTGCTTCAAAGAACGATGTAATGTAACATGGACATCCGGCCAAAACGTCAGGCTTCTATTGCCGTGAGAAAGGAGAAGAGGGGATATCGGAATACAGCCACTGTGTACCACGAGTCAGCAAGCAGGAGGCACTCCAGCTCAGCTGGCACGACCTTCCTCAGGACTACAAGGGGCTTGGAACCAGAGTGGCTGGTGGGAAGCGGCCACAGAGACGCAATGGAGATAATTAGGACAAGCCGCTAACTGCGATGTCGAGCGCCAGCTGCAGTGAAAGAGCAAAGTTTCAAGAGCAGTGGCTCGCAAATTCCAAACAGTTCCAATGGAAGCCATTACAAATTTCCGTGAAGATAAACATGCCCACCTAAGTCTGCTCACAGTATGTGTGTCTGTCTGGGGGTTGGGTGGCACTGCAGCTCAGCCTCACCCTGGAAGGGTATCAGAACTGGATCATGTCAGTTGATTCTGATTTAACAAGTTACCACATTGTACACACGTGCAGTTTCTTTAAAGCCAGCCCTTGTTCTGTGTTGTATTGACGCTTGCTACTCATGCAGCGAGCGCCACCCTCGTGGCTCAGCTGAAATCAAAGCAGCCTGGAGCATAATCCCTCTCTCCTCCCAAGTGCTGGTGTGTCAACTCCAACCACGCTCCAGAAAAGGGTGCTCCTCTCCAGGAATGAGGGCACCACCTTCCGAAGGGTGTAACCACTGGCCCTTGCCTTCCCGTTCCCAGAAGCGCTCCACCACTGTGTTTAAACAATAAGGTGTTCCTACAGAGGTGACCTCATCAGAAAATGGGGGAGACAGGCAGCCCTACCTCATGTCTTATTGGTGTGGCCTTGTGTCCCCTTGCATGTGAGGTTGTCATGGGCTGGAAGTTAGGAGCCAGCACAGAACAACAGCTTGGGTCCGGATGATTCTGGCTTTGAGCTTGGCTCCGGTGCTACTGGAGTGGCCAACAATCCTGCTTTGTCCAGAGCTGAAGAGTTTCAGAAATGTGTCTGCTAAATGAAAACTGGGACACTTGATCATCCTACTACCAGACAGGTGATCTGGAAAGTTCTTTGACATCTCTGAGCCTCTGCTTCCCCATACACAAAATGGGCACCAAAGCCTGCCTTGTAAAAAGGCTCCAGGGAACAGAGGCGCCTCCCAGAGGGCAACCAGTGTTACTCAGACTCTTTTTTTTTTTAAAAGATTTATTTATTTGTTATGTTTACAGTGTTCTGCCTGCAGGCCAGAAGAGGGCACCAGATCTTATCACAGATGGTTGTGATCACATGGTGATGTGGGTGCTGGGAATTGAACTCAGGACCTCTGGAAGAACAGTCAGTGCTCTTAACCACTGAGCCATCTCCCCAGCCCTAGATTCTTAATGTAGTTAACTTCCCCTTTGCTCCCCTTGCTTCCTGGCCTCCCCAGGAAGAGACCTGCAGTCCCCTGCAGAGCACTCACAGCAAAGGGCTTCCTCCAGGTATATAGGACATTGTCTCCAGGGAAGCCTCCCTCCCAGCTTCCGGGTCCCCGGCCCCATCTCCTGGCCTGAGTCAGGTCCTGATGTATGTCTGCACACCCTTCCAGTACAGTTAAGGCTTTGCTTAGTCCTGATGCTTCCCCGCGGCAGCCCCAGGCCTGTGGCCTCATTTGTTCTGGTTCTGCTTGGCTTTACATCTCTGAAAGAGCCCCACCTAACAACCTCGCTTGCCCTCACCTAGATTGCATTTGAGAGTGCTTCCTAAACTTAATTGCTGAGGGAAGAAGAGCCAGCAGCTACATCCTGGAGTTTCTCTGTGGAGGGAAAAACATGCGCCATTCATTCCAACCGAATTGCTTCATAGCGATGACTTCACCCAGCCCCAGGAGGACCTAAAGTGCTTAGGATGCAGCTCCGCACAGCTCTTAGAAGGTGCGAACTTGCAGGAATGCTGGAACCTTGTCCAATTCACAAGCGAATGCCTTCCACCCTTTCTGGCCAGTCTCCAGACAGCAGAATGGCAGACACATGCACATTTCAGACAGAGAAGGGACACTGTGGGGAAGAGGCCAGCACATGGCTGTTTTGTGTGTTTTGTGTTTGGTCTTTTCCCAAGAAGGAAACACACGGACATAGAGCCCAGAGTTGAACCTGTGCTCCAGTCCCTTCCTGAGGAAACCATCAAACTGAAGCCACCGTCAAGAAGTTACCAGAACACTGACCACTACCCCACCCCCACTAGGACAGAACAGCTGAAACTGGGACACCTAGCATAGGAACAGAACGGGTGGAGGCTTTCCTAAGGTGCTGTTCCCAGGTCTTTCTGAGAGGCAGTAAATCTCTCCAAATCCAAGTGTACAGCCAGGAGCCACAGGATGCCCTAAACTAGCAGGACCCAGCCTTGGAGCCTTCTTAGAACCCAAGGCCATAGGGAGGACGGTTGCTATGGGAATAACCTGTGGTTTGGCTGGGACTGTAGAAACCAAGACTACATGATGCTAAGAATAAACGGTTGTTTCCTGGGAGCCACATGTCAGGTACGGTGCCCACAACAACTGCTGTGGTGGTAGCATGGCGCTGTTAGGACCTGGCCTGCGGCCCTCAGCCTTTCCACAGCTGTGCCGCTCTACCTTAGAGCACTCAGAGCCACAGGGCAATGCTTGTTCCTCACCCCATGCTGGCAATAAGCTTGAGACACCTACACCCAGAGAGCTGCAGCAGTTGGCATAGAAACACCCCAGAGTCCTCTTTTTTGGGGTACTCTGAAGTATGTTCCACACTGTCTGCAAAGCTCCCAGGAGTCCAACCTCCAGGCCCACAGCAGAGACCTGCTCACATCCCCTCCTTCCCGACTCTGCATGCCTCCTCCCTCTCCCTTGATCCTTTCTTGCTCCTGAGTCATCGTTAAATACATTTCTTCAGTCCAGAGGCCAAATTCTGTTTTAAGGAGACTACCTGGTTATTAGACCACCCTATATGACTCCTGTTTTGTCAATGAAGCATCCAGATTCAGAGATCACCTTGCTTATAGAAATGAGAAACAGTGGCAGAGGTTGGCCACTCACAAAGGATCAATCCCATCAACTCCTATGAGCCTGGCACCAACCTAGGAAGGTACTAGAATTCCGGATTCCATCTGAATCACAGCTGGTTCCATGCTCGGGTCCCAGCTCCCCACAAGGCGGCAGTCTGGATGCAATGATAAAAAGCAACCCCGGAGGAGGTTTTGACAAAGACAGAACCCACTCACAAGGACTAATCACCATAAGTCTTTTTTCCATGGAGTTCTCATACCTGGACCAAGTCAGCAAGGCACAACCCAGCTACCAAGAAAGCCAGGCCAGTATGGTGAGGCAGTAGAGTTGACAGGACAAAGGCTGTGCCTACTCAGCCTGTGTGGTCCTGGAGGTAGTGGACCCTCCAACTGGGTCCTGAGGTAACCTTTCGTGGCTACATCATTCAAGAAGGTACTTGAGCCAAAGGAGGCCATGCCCCACCACCCAAAGGACTGTTGAAGTCCAGAAGAAATAGAATCCACAGTCCTGGAGACTGCCAGTGGTGATGTATTTCAAGTCAGGAGACCACAACTATTACAGATCAGGGAAATGGATGCCAAGAGGAGGGATAACTCCCAGTGTCCCCTGAACAGAGTTTAGAAGCCAACACTCAATTCAGCTCAGCACCATTCCCTGCCACTGTGCCTGCTCCACTCGCCATGTTACTTTCAATGGGAAAACTATTCTTCCCCGCACTTTGCCTCTCTTGTCGTCCCAGCAGCCGGGTGAGGATGCTGTAGCAAGGACCATTTCCTTATCTCCCAGGAAAAGAATCAGAAGTCCAGCATCACTTCACTAAAGGCACTTGGGCCTTTAGTTCCTCATGGCTATGAGGGACCTGGGACCACAGGAAGACAGTGCAAGGAAAGAAATCAAGGCTAGAGACAGGGCCTGGTGGGTGGGGAGGGGAGCTCCCAGAATCTTCCCAAAGGCCCCCAGGGACTAGCTTGAACAGATCCAAGGTTCAAAGGCATTTGGGTGTCTTAGCCATCCCTCTTCATACCTGTCCTGTATCAAGCTTTCTTGTCAGACTTTCTTTGGACCTCCAGCTCCCAAATAATAACATGGAGATTTATTATTAATTATGAAAGCTTGGCCTTAGCTTAGGCTTGGTCCCAACTAGTTCTTAAATTAACCTGTTTCTATTAATCTACATTCTGCCACCTCTCCTCTATTCTGTATATCTGACTCCCTCCTTGTCTGACTGGCAAAATCCCTCATGCCTCAGATTCTTCCTGAGTTCCTCTCTCTCCCTGGAAGTCCCACCTATTCTCTCCTGCCATTGAACTATTGGTCTTTATTAAACCAATCAGAAGGCACCAGGAAGAGACACATCTTCTCAGTGTGCAAAAAGATGATTTCACAACACTGTCCACTCCCACACCAGCTACCAAGTATACATGCCATGAAGAATTCCAGATTTGTCAATTAAAACTTACTAGTATGGCCCTCGGTACTCCCTCCTCCACCAAGACAATCAGAGCAAGAGACCACGTCTAGTCCTCTTTGATGGCCTGGGTTTTCTGCTGGTAGCTGGCAGGGTTTGATGTGACTTTCTCAGAACTTCTGGGCCTTTAAATGAAAAGTGACCTGGCAGGTCAGAAGAACCGAGTGGGTGGAACTTCTGTTTTTTGGATTAGCAGGCAGACTTTCCAGCCTGCAAGACCTTCATTTACTCACAGATAATGTGTGAGTGCGCCCCCTAGAGGGTCATCATGCAAGGTATATCCCTACCTCCGTTGAGATTGCAAGTTGACAAAAACAGACACAGAAGAAGATGAGGCACAGATGTGTTTGGCAGCTGTGCGAATGATTCCTGCCGAGGCTTAGAATGTTCTAGAACCTGGAATGACCAATGGTCTCCATGTGTGCCTGGAATGTTAGAGGTTTGATGAATGAGGAGCCAAGTGGCAAGACCAAGCCTCAGACTATATAGCTGGTGTGAATGGGGTGGGGGTGGGGGGACAGAGGAGGTTGGCAGAGGTCGGGTAACAGGGCCACTGAGGCACTAAGCATGGGGAAGTGGGTGGAACAGCAGGGCTGATCTATCCCCTCTCTGTGCATGTGGCTACTCAGTTCTCTCAAGAGGTTGGGATGTAGATCACCCCTGGACCCTTATCTTAGAAATGAGGGCCAGAAGAACCATGAATCCTGCCAGGATTTGATCAGGCACCCAAGGTCTGCCAGCAGGAGCCCCTCACCTCAGTTTCTATCTAGCCTAAAGAGAATATCCCCGCTTGTTCCCAGAGCCCCATCGGCATCTGACGATGAGGACAGCAGTGGGAAGGGCCCAAAGGAGCTGAGACAGGCCTGAGGGGCGCCAAGTTCTTAATGTTACCCAGCTGTGCCGTGCCGGGAGGCTGGCCTGGGACCTGGGCAACCAGAGCACTTTGACTCAAATAGGCCGGGGGAGATGAATGAGTCAGCCAGATGCAGCAGCCAAGGCTGCCATTTGCCTGTGGCTCCCAGAGCAGGCTCTGCAGATGTCTGTCTAGAGTGCTGAGGGGCAGCTGCTGTGGCCAGGGGTCTGCCTGGGATGCTCTGTGTTGAGTACCACCCTTCATGCCCTCTTTGCCTAAAAGTCCAACATTGTTTCCCAAGAACTAAGCCCCCCAAGGCTCAAGGTCATGTACTCTGAGAATATGGGGAGACCAGACCTGGCTGATATTGTAAGATGGGCTCCAAGGCCCCCCAAGATGACCTGATACACAGCAGACAGATGGCACCAGGTTGAGTAGAGGGAAAGAACCCTATCCAGACACCAGCCTCCAGTCAGTCCTGCTCAGCCCAGAAAAGCATTTGTACCATGCAAATCTGGCCCTGGCCCTTTGCTACAACCTGCTGGGAAGAATGTGAGTAAGGGAGAGCCAGGCTCCCTACAAATTCCCCCTGGAAAGCCAATCTTGTCCCAAGAGCAGGAAGAAGTTTGCTATTCCAGAGGACAGGGGACAAGGCCCATGTCATAGCCAGTATTCTACTGCTCAGAGAGCAGAGAGCTAAATTCCACAACAGGATAGGAGCCCCTTGGCCTTTGAGGAAGGACAGTAGCCTCAGGAGTGAGACAGGAGAGGTATGACACCAAGGCAGTGAAGATCAGATGTAGATGATGTGTAGTGTGGCTACAGATCTAGACCCCAAGTGGAGATGGGTTTCTGTCCCCACCCCTTCTGCATCCTTCTCCTGGAACCTCCCTTTCCAATACTTCCCCCTCCTTCCCTGCATATAGATACTACTGTGGCATCTCTCAGATGCCTGGCACCTCAATCCTCTGGACCAAGGGAATAGACTCAAGGTTGGCTAATGGCCCCGCCAGACTGACCACTATCCTTCTTCAGCACTCCAGACAACAATATGAGACAGGTGGCCTGGCCAGCAGTAGCAGGTGCATGAGTGGAGAAGACTTTGTATTGTGGTTTTGTCCAGCCTTTCTGCAGTCTCTGCTCTGCTCCTCCCTCATCTGATGGCTTGCACTGCTAGGTAGGCCTCTTAGTCTTAGGCTGGCAGTGTTTCATTTCTGGCATGGGTAGCTGGGGTCAGGGTCCAACTCTCCGCAACCAGACAGGACCCAATCCTCAGTGTATATGGAGCATTGCTGGCCTCCCTGGAGCAGCCCCCGACCTGATCCCACTTCGAGCGGAGCCTGAACCTTCCACATGAGTCTACTTGCCTTTCTGCCTCTCCCTCCCCAAAATGGTCGGTTTAAAGGGTAGACCCTACCCCGTGACGATCACAGAGGTGCTAACTGCGGTCCCAAAATGGAGTCACGTGTATCAAACTCTGAGCATGTGAAGCCATGGAAGGCCAGGAGGGGGCGCTCTCTCACATGTGCTAAAGAGCAAGAACTATCAGAAGAGACTGCCAGACCCACAGTCCAACAGGAAGGCCGTCGTGCTTCACACAGAACACCGAGAACTAGGCTCAGCCTAGTAGCCTGTCCAACATGGACCGATGCCACTCTTGTTACTGAACCTCTCAGCCAAGGATAATTGCTTCAAGACAACTTACGCAACCCCCTCCATTTTACCTTTTAGACCCCTCACCAGGCTGGGAGTGTGACTTAGTGGTAGGACATTTGTCTAGCGTGCATGAGACTCTGGGGTTCTGCCCTCAGCACTGTACAATAAACAAAAGCAAAACTCTCCTCTTGCAGTGTCTCCCTGAATATTCTACATTTCCCCCGTGCTGTGGGAGTTCTATTGCCTGACCTTTCTGATCTCTCTTTTGTTTTTTCATGCTTCATTCACAAATCTGGTTTTTAAAGATCTGTGTTGGCCCAGTCCAGCAGGGAGTCAGGCATGAAGAAGTTCAGGAGGTGGCAGTGACCAGTAGGGTGAGTGGTGGCAGTACTGAGTTTGGTTCTGTGTATCTGAGTGGAGGAGGGTGGGGGTGGGGACGACTAAGTGACAGTTTAAAAGGTGGGTCAGCTCACATAGGGACAGGTGAGTTAGGGGCAGGTAAGGTGCAGACACTGAGCCAGCAGGTGACCAAGCTGCAGTGACGACAGCTCTGAGAGTCAAGTGAAGAGTTCCTGTGGGCTGACTCTCCAGAGACACAGGCCTTTGGCCACAGCAGAGTTCCCTCCTGCCCCCAGGTGTGGACATGTGCAGAAGACCCTAGTTACTGTCCCTCTCCGGCCTGGACCCACAAAAGCCAAGGTTCTGTAGCTCAGAGGAAGAGGACATCCCTGGGTAAGAAATGCAGAAAAAAAAGTCTTGAACCTGGACTGTGGAGTGGGGCTGATGAGGCTGGACAACACTATCTGCTCAGAAAGACTTCACCACTAAGGCAGTGGTGGTATGTGGTTGAATATACGAGCCCTGGAGGGGCAGAGCCTACCTGCCTAGGCAAGGGGCACACAGACTGATAACAGAAAACCCAGGATTCAGCTTCTAAGAGCCAGGCGCAATTCGCTGTTCTGTAAGCTCACCTTGCATGGACATTCAGTGAATAGTGGAATCCAAAAACTCAAATTATAACCCCTCCACACACGCTGGTCACCTAGTTAGAAGAAAGCTGCTGCCAAGATCCTAATGAGATGGCATGCCCAGTTCCAGCCCTGTGTGCCCTTGGCATGACATGCCTACCTCCTCTTCCACCTAAGTCTTGGCAGGATTGCTCCTAGATCACTAGGATGTGGATATAAGATGGGTAACCCCAAAAGGGACTGCCACTATCAAATACTCAGGACAGGTTTTGGTAGATTTATTGACAAACAGCAGCTCTCAGTCAACTGCACACCTGAGATTGTGACGGGATGCCCAGTACAGCAATGTGGACTCAGACAAGGTGGCTAGGAGGAAGGCTTTACCATGCTTCCCCAGCTGTCCTCAGATCACACGACAAACTCCAGGGCTCAAGCAAGTGACCTGGAGATAAAACCAGGGTGGACCAGACTGGCTCAGCATCAGCCTGGCTGCTGAGCAGAACAGCGTGCAGGTTTGCTGATATCAAACCTTCCAAGTCTCAAAAGCAGCCAGAAATGCAGATGTGTGTGTGACGGCTCCAACTTTCAAATGCTGGCGATCAGACTTGTTTTTAAGAAAACACCATATGGTTCAAAGCAGGCGTAGCTTGGGAGACTAGCTCTCAGGCTGCCTCTCTAAGGGTCTCTAGTGCCCTGACTTCTGTGTGGGTTGGCATATGTCAGGGGTAGAGAGAGAAAAGAATCAGAGGAGGGAGGTGCTTTCAGATCACCAGGCGGCACAGTTGCTCGCTGGGCATGGTCCAGAGGTGGCAGATATAGAGCAGCCCAATTGCTCTGCAATGGCTCCTGCTGGCCTTCCACAGCCTTCCTGTCTTGTCAGACTCAAAAGTAATGACTGCCCCATGTGGCTGGAGCTGGGTAACTTTAAGTCCCTTCCTTAAAGTTGATCCTTTGAGATAGGATTGGGCATTAGGATGCACTGAACTTCCCACAGCATCCTAGAGAAGTCAGGGAAGGACAGAATGATCTAGAGATAAGCTCTGCCTCTTCCCCCAAGGGCTGTAACAAAATTTTCTGTGCCTCAGTTTCCACATCTCCAACCATGGAAAGCCAACAGAAATAGGATGACGGATGCAGACAAGGAGGCTCAGAAAATGGGCTTGCTCTATGTCTTTAAAGGCAGGCCTTGAATTCACTGCGACTGAGGAGCTTGAGGACCTCTGCTCCCCAGGACACAGATTGTTGTGTGCCTCCAGTGCTACTTCATATGCTGGGGTTCAAACCACGCTAGGCAAGCACTCTACCAACTGAGCCGTAGCCCCAGCACCAACCTGGCCTGTTTTGAACTTCAATTTAAACAGCTGTGATTTGCAAAATCAGAGAGGAATGGCGGGTCCCTAATCTTGGCCTTGGACTCTAAACTCCTCATCTGGGCCAGGATCCTTCATGGAGGAGCTTCGTCATGCTAAAAGGTGGCAGTAGCGTAGATGTGGCAAGAACTAGCTTTCCCAAGGCACCCTCTCTAAGCCCAGTGTGGTCGCTAGCTGTGTTCATGGGCACACTACGTTCAGGCTGTAGGAGAGAAGACATTTCCCCTGGAGTCCCCTTGTTTCTACCAGCTTCTGGGTGCCAGGGTCCATGGTGAGACCTGCCTCTGTAGTCCAAACCGAAGTTCTTCTGCACATGCTCAGAGACCCCTTTATCTTAATTAAGCATAAAAATTAGGAAATTCCAAGCTAAGCTTTCCCGAATTGTGTGGGTAGAAGAAATGTTTGACTCTGCTTTCTTGGCTCTGTCTTTGCAAAGCAAGCGCTTCCAAATGTTTGGCCCAGTCCCTTGGCCTCAGCCTCCCCCTCATTGCCTGTCCTCAGGAGGAAGGCTCCACAGATAAGGGGGAGTAGGCCTGAGCCAATCAGAGGGCCCTACACTGACCGTGGATGACCCCTGGCTGGGTCTTCCCAACACCTGGATGACTGGCTGCTCTGGACTTCCCCCGTGCCAGCTGTGCTTGGCAGCAGCCCCCATCAATCAGGGGCTTGGGTCTGGAAACGTAGAAAGCTAAGCTACAAACAAAGGCAGGGGTGAGAGGGTGACGCCTGGTTAGGAAACACTGAAATTCAGCCTGGTTACCTTCCAGGCCTAAGAACAGGCTGTTCGGTAGTTCACAGGGCTGAAGGGACTGATGGAGGAGGAGGTGCAGCCACCATCTTGCAAGATGAGTACAACCCTCCATCAGGCCTGCTCATCTGCAGCAACAGCTCTGAGGAGACACAGAAGGGCCAGACCAAGGCTCTGGGCTTGTGTGTAAATGACCCCCGTGTCATTGTGACCAGAACACCTGACGGAAACAATGTAAGGGAAGAAATGGTCTTTCTGGTTCTTGATTGCGGATGGAGTTCCTGCCCACCATTGTCAGGGAAGGAGTAGTGGAATTCCTGGCAGGGGGATCATGTGATAGGAGACTCTACTTCTACCCGCTATGACCCACCCCCTAAAGCCCCCACAACCTCCCAGTGTAGTACCACTAGCTGGGAAACAAGCCATCAACACATGAACCTGTGGACATACTTCAGCGTCAAACCACCATACTGTAGAACCAAGCTTACTACTTACTTACTAGATGGGTAGATGAGGCCAATTACCTTAATCTGTTTTAATTACAGATTAATTACAAAATACCTGAGGCTCAGTGGCTTATAAGAAATAGAGGTTTATTTGTCTCACATTTCTGCAAAGTCCAAGATCAAAGGGGCTTCTGCTAAGAGCTGTGTATTGCTTTTAATCCATAGCAAAGAGTGGTACCTCACTCCATAATGACCCATTGTCATGATGCCCAGCCGAGTCCCATGAGGGCAAGAGCCATTGACCCAGTTCTGAGAGCCCCATCCCACCTCCTATCTCTGCTTTGCTGAGACCACATTCTACATAGGTTCTGGATGGGCACCCTGGGGTGCCACACACGAATCTATTTCTGACAGAGGGGTGGCATGAAGATTAACACAGAGCAGCAAGAGGACTCTACCAAGGACTGTGTGTGCATCCTGGTGACATAAAATAGAGCTCCAGAAACCATCCACAGCCTCCAGAACTCAGTAGAGAAGAAGACCATTGACCATTGACAGAGGCATTCCCAGTGCCATTTACCCACACTCTAACCGCCTTCCCATCCAATCCCTGCAAGATGAATTGCTACTAATGGTCCATTCTAGTGCAGAACTATCTGCCTACAGTCAAGGATGCTAGAAGACAGCCCAATGTGGTTACTTGGTGGCATTGTGAGGACGTTGCTCTGTTTCCCAACATCTCACGTCAGAAGACAAGTTGGAGAAAGTTACGTCACCCTCATTCCCATAACATGCTCTGAGCAACAGGCTCATTGCTCCCCTTGGACATTTGGAGTCACATTCTTGATTGTGTTTAACAAGTCAGAAGTGGGGGCCCAGCTCTGCCACAAGTCCTCACCTCACTGTCTGACCTCCATAGGCCAGTTGAACCCGATCGACCTTCAGTTGCTTCCTGCCTCCCACCCACTCCCCGTATTTCCTGACATTTGACTTGATTTTTTCCCCTCTCAGCTTTTATCCAAATTAGAATTTGAATGTTAGTAAATTGAGTTAAGTTTTCTGAGGGCAGAGTTGGAGTGGATTGTTGCGTGGCAAACATGGGGCAGGCTCAAGGGGGCATGATTCCCTGTTGGCCTCAGTCTTAGCTGCTACCCTAAGTTCCATTTAGTTCTAGGTGTTCTGGAGAATGGAGGGCTGAGCTCGAGGTGCCAGTATAGCCAGGTGTGGAGAGGACCCCGCTCTGAGCAGTTGTTGTTTCTGAATTCACCCTCATTTGGTGGAAAGAGCTGGTGGTTCTCTGGTCTCTCCTCACAAGGCCACTAATCTCCTCCATCAGGACTGTTCCCTTCAACCTAGTTGCCATGCAGGTACACTGCTCCAACACTGTCACTAGGGCTGTGGTTGATGGTGTTACACCACAGGCACTGCCCCAAAACCCTCACTAGGGCTGTGGTTGATGGTGTTACACCACAGGC
>JAQHUG010000389.1:476289-547612 GCA_028555095.1 Dicrostonyx torquatus | reverse complement strand
CACGGGGATGTCCCCAGCTAGGTATTTGGGCAGCAGAGGAGAGGGTGCCTGAACTAGCCATGTCCCATAGTCATAGTGATGAATGTCTTGATCGTCACCATAGAAATCTCGTCTGATGGATGGAGATAGAGACAGAGACCCACATTCACATCAGAGCAATGGATCGAGCTCCCAAGGTCCAGTCGAAGGACAGAAGGTGGGATTGAACAAGTTCTAATGCTTTCTTAATCTTTATTTTTATTTGAATTGTATGGGTGTCTGCCTGCATGTATGTCTGCACCATGCGTGTGCAGTGTGCACAGAGACCAAAAGAAGGCTTTGGGTCCCTCTTGGAACTGAGATTAAATATGATTCTGAGACTCCTGGTGGATTCTGAGAATTGAACCCAGGTCCTCTGGAAGAGTCAGTGTTCTTAACCCCTGAGCCGTCTCTCCACCTCCACTCAAGTTTTTGTGACACACACACACACACTGTACCAACTGAAACATCTCCCCATAACATTCCATAGAGGCTTGTGGGCCAGAGTAAAGACTGTAATACTGTAGTTTACTGTGAATAAAACAGGAAACCAGTAAAGTGCTGTGACCTGGGGGTAAAATGATCTGACATAATTATCTCATACCACACCCTCCCAACAGCCCTAGTGGAAACAGATAAGGACTGGCCAGCCACCAAGGTAGGGTCTTAGAAGTTGCTATCCTGGGAGGGGGACGTTTAACACAAGAAAAGACTTTGGGAAGTGCAGTCTGTGAATCTGAATCAAAAGGAGAGATGCCATTTAACAAGACAAAACATACACAACCACACCACAGCTGAAGGGTGGCCACAGCCTGGGGGTTCTGTGCATATCAGGGTCCTTTATACCCTCCAGGGTCCTCCTATTCTCTCCACAGGGAGACACCCCCCCTCACCAATTTGAATGTGAAATGTCTCCCATCAGCTCAGTTTGAACACTCTGATTGGTGGCACTGTTGGGGGTGGGGTGGGAACCTTGTGGAACTTTAAGGGGTGGAGTCTTGCTGGACAAAATAGTAACTGGAGTAGGTTTTGAGGTTTCTTGTAGGTCTGCTGCCTACTAGGGTTGTGGGCTACACCTCTGTACCCAGCCACCCATCATAGTCCTTTCTTAAAGTATAAGCCCAAAGAAACCCTTCTTCCCTTACGTGGCTTCCTGTCAAGGGTTGGTCACAAGAACACTAACGCACCCTTTGCTATAGCCCTACCTTTCTTGGTGGCTTTCTTTTTTTCACTCTGTCCTTCTTGCTAGTTACTTTCGTGGAGTTGCCAAGAAGAAACGCTCATTTTGCGTAATAAATGTTGGCGAAATGAACCTGTGTCCTTGGAAGTCACCCGAGCACCTTACACCTTTCAACTTGAGAAATTAGATCCATCACATTAAAAACAGAGTAAGAAACCAAGCAAGTAATCCCAACACTTGGGAGGTAGAGGCAGGAAAATCGGGAGTGCAAAGCAGCCTGGGTTCCATGAGAGAGCCTATCTCAGAGGATGTGAAGACATAAAAATATATCAAATAAAATGAGAGAAAAGAAAGAAGCCATTCACTCGGGGCATTCTGGTCCTTCTGGAGCTCCCCAGACTGCTCCAGAGAGATCTAGGGCTCTGCTTCCAGAAATGGAACCACAACAAACTGCCTCAGGAACTCACCAGTGAAACTGCCCCAAATGCCACTCAGAAGCTGACACTGCAGACTGGGCTACGCAGCCACTTGCCCGGCCCTCACCCTGGTCACAGGAGCCATACTTACCCCTGAAGAACTTAGGAGACATGTCACCCAAAGGCCTGGCTTCTGGAGGGCTGGTCAGAGTAGGAAGCAGAGAGGCCTCAGGAAGAGCAGCCACTGGCAGCCACCCCTTCCTCGGGGGTTCGCCATGCTTGCCTGTGCTGGTACACACACCCCTAAGCCATACTGGAAGCTGGGAGTCCAAGTGAGAATCCAGGCTCCTCAGATCACTTCTTGGTGGCCTTGACTTCTCTGGTGACTGCTGGTGCAGGCTTCTCCTCTAAAGGCATACTGTTGCTTGCATCCTTTGATATCCATAAGGCACCTGGCACAGAGAAAATGCTTTGAGCAAATGGGGCCAGGATGTACTGGAGGCAGGGAGGGGATATTGACAGGTATTGCTCAGCAGCAGAAACTGAAGAATGAATCAAATCCTAGGCAGGATTGGAGGGAGAAAGAGAGTAAGGAAAGGAAGATGACCGCAGGGCCAGAAATGAGACCCAAGCATCCTGTGAAAAAGGGCAGCAAAAGCAAGACCAGAATATTGGAGCATGCCTTCCTGGGGGTTGCTCGCCTCCCTTCAGACACCCCACCATACCCCATCTCTACCCTCACCCCATCCTGGCATTGGCACAACCTCCTAAAATGCAGTCACCTGTGACCCCTTTACCTTCTCGGTCCACTAAAGACCTCAGTCTACCTTCATCCGCTGGGTGTCAGCATACTTGTGGCCACAAGGGGGTGGTGATGCTAACACTCACCTCAGTCACCTGGCCCTTTGCAGGATTAAGACACCATGCCCTGTGTTATTTGGCACATGTCCCCACTAGATCAATATTCTGCATTTCTCTTCCTGCACTGGAAATGGGATGGGCAGACCTCAGTTTCCCTGGGTTGTGAAATGGATGCTGGGAAGGACTTGGATGACTTGAGCTCTGGGACCACACGGCTGGCACACACCAGGCTAAGGAGCCCTGCACGGTGTCAGAAGGAGCAAGTAAGCAGGATTGGAAGCTGCGGTTGACCAGGGGTGTTCCTGACCAACTCCACACCACAGCTGAGGCCCAGCTGGCCTCTTACCCAGCTGGCACAGAAACAGCTGAGCTTCAGAGACTCCTGGATGGAGTTGGGGACCAGGCTCTGAGTCTCACGGCTGCATGAGCCCTGAAAAGAAAGGACTATGAGACTTGGATCTTTCACTCTGAGAGACTGGAAGGTCCTTCCCAGCAGCCTTTGGGTGGGTGGTAAGGATAACATACAGAGAAGGAGACGTACGTGGAGGAAAAGATCCCCCCCCCAGCAATCTCCCACACCACCATTGAACACCCTCAGAGGATGGAACCTGGAGGGATCTCTTCTGACTTCACTGGGGAAGTGAAGGACTAGGAAGGGAAGGCTGAAGGCCTGATCCTGCCCCTGCGCCCAGCCGGGAACTCTTCATGGCTCACCTCCCATCCTATTCTTAGCTGAGCTTCCCCGCCTCTAGTTGAACAGAAAAGTGCAGATCTGGTTCTGACTGGGTTGAAAGCTCTGTCCCGCCCCCTTGCCAGCTTCCAATGTGTGTGTGTGTGGGGGGGAGATACTGTGGTGAATGCCCAGATTAAGCATTTGTTGTTATAATCCTTGGGTAAACTCAGAAGGGCCCTGAAGGCATGCAACATATACCACTGGGCTGCTTCAGCCACATCAGGGAACCTGCCCTGAGAGCCCTCCCAGGACTGCTAGCTACCAAATTTTGAAGTCAGGTGATAAACCTCCCATGATGAAAGGCTCTTTCTCTCATTGTACCAACTCCCTGGGCCCACTTTCCAGACAGAGCCCAAGGAAGGCTCCCAAAACTTAACAGCTAGGGGAGGGAGTCCATCCCTAAACACCAACTTCCAGGTTGTTCAGCCTGGACAGAGCCTTTTCTTTAGAAGCACCCCAACCCTTCCACACTTAGTTCAACAGTGACCACTGGATAGAAAGGGGGTGGGGTGTCTCTCTAAATGTAAAATCATTAATGAGGTACCAGCAAATAAGAAAAGAGTCCAGTCCGCTCTTGGGTACCCAAAGGAGAGCATTGCAGAGGGAATGTTCTAAATAAATAAATAAATAAAATGCCTTGCTGTGTCAGGCAGAGGTTAGGCTTTGGTCCATGTTCCATGTAGGTAAACTTTCTCCTGCTTCTCCTGCAGCCCCTGCATCAGCACAGTTACACAGTGCTGAATGTGGGGTCTTCCCAATTGAACTGCAATGCAGAGACCACCTGTGCCTATATAAGTTGGTGGAAGAGATGACCCCTGCAGTCCTACCGCTCCTGCACCAGGTTCAAATCCAGCCACTTTGTCTCCTGAAAAACTGAATAACAAAATCCCCCATGGGGATCTGTGCCCATTGGGGATGAGGACGGAGGGTGGGGCGGCAGGACCCATGAACTAGGAACTGAGGGAAAACATTTCCTTCTAAGTAAATCTCAAAAGCAGTTCTTTCCTGCACCTGCTTAGATGTGCTGGGCCCTGCACATTCAGGGCAGAATCAAAGCTTTCATGAGACATAGGAAATTGCTAGATAAAGGCCACCATCCAGATGGGAACAAACCTAGGTTTGATCCATGTCTCAGGCCTGAGTGGTCTGCATACTCTGGCTCTTGGGAGTCTCCTGGAAGACTGGGACACAGTTCTGCCTGCTTTGTTAAGAGCCCATAGTCGATATGTGTTGTTGGAGAGGCCAAACACACTGCAGGGCTTTTCATGTTGGTCCTATGACCACTAGAAAAGAGGAGAATCTTGCACTTAGTATATGGAGGAAAGACAGGCTCAGAAAAGTTAAAGAACTCACCTCAAATCACACAGCCTCCAAATGTCAAAAACCAGGATGTACAAGCAGACAGACAGCCCAGGTCTGTGCCAGCAGTCAGACACTGACAGATGTGGTACTGTGGTGTTCTGACTATTTCTAGCAGCACCTAGGGCTTTGTGCCTGCCTGACAGTGGGTGGATGCTGGACAGATGTTCCAGATCTTGTCTGGGTTCTGTCAGAGCCTGAGCAAAGTCAGGTCCCCTGGGAGCCCCTCTTGGGAAGGCATGGAGAGGCTTTACCAAACACAGAGCAGTTGCTCTGCTCTAGGGAAGAAGAGGGCTCCTGATGTCCTCCCACCATTCCTCACCCTCACTCCATAAGTTCTGCTTCCTAGAACTGACTAAGCACACATATGTGCATGAGGGCCACAGCCCAAGTGCATGATCACCACACACACTCCCGCATGACGCTCCTCCTGTACTCAGGCCTAAGATGCTGTGATCTGTGTATCTCTCTGCCAGGCTTTACTGTGCCCCTCCCTGGGTCTCTCCAGACACCATTCCTCAGGAATTCTTCCTCTTCATCTGTCTCTGTCCTCTCTCTTTTCTCCAAAGTAGTGTGTTTCTGTCAACAGATCTTAAGCCTCTGGCTCTCTATGGACGTTAGAGAGTTGCCTTGACAGGGTGAGGTTTGCCTCTATAAAAGAGGCCTTTGTGTTGAATGCCAGCATGTATGCCTGTGTTTGGTCATACGTGTAGGTTGTGTGTATAATGTGTAGCTCTTGGTTTTGTGTGGTTGTGTGTCTGTGTCAGTGGGTTGTATGTTGGGTCTGTGCACAAGGTTGTGTGTTTGTTGGGGTGTATGTGCCAGCTACTGATTTTGTGAATGTGGTGTGTGATAGTTGATCATGTGTTGGGCAGCTATGTGGGTCTGAGTTATGCACCTGAGGTGCACGTGTTGACTTTATGGGTTTGCTGAGGCGTGTGCTGGTCTGTTGTGTAGATATGTATGGGTCGTGTGTGCAAAACGCTTTGTAGGCTCTGCCTGTGGTATAGAGAGTCCAAGTTCATAGAGCAAGGGGACTGTAGGCAGTTAACATTAAGAAGAGGCGGCTGTCGCCGCGGGGTGGCGCTGTGGCGGAGGCAGGCGGACTTGTGGCCAGGGTCCTGCAGAGCCGAAGTGTGCCGAGGAACCGAAGCTGTCGAGCGGAACTTTCCTAGAGTCTGGGAAGCAAGATTGGGGTACAATGGGGAAGAGAAGACAATTGGCTATGGTAGTTGGGGATCAGGTGCTCCCGGCGGCACCCGGTGTGAGGGACAGGGTGCTGTCACGGAGACGCTAATGACTGGGAGGACAAGACGGAGCCGGGAAGGACGTGCAGCCCCAGGCCGGCGCTAGCCAAAGCGTTGAAAGGCGGCCTCTGCCTCTCCTCCCCGCTTCCCATTGCGCCCCCGATGGCTCTGGTGGGGCACAGGCCTGGACCATCGGGGCTCACCAAAGGTCCTCAGGTCACTAAAGGGGTTCCGTGGTGGAACTTTGATCTGCAGGCCTCCTGCGCGGTCCGGGCAGCCTCCCAGGATCAGTTACCGGAGCCACGTACCCTGAAACTAGGCGCTCTGAACAGGAGCCCCACCCAGCCTCCCCGGTCGCGATGGCCTCAACCTGGCTACCCATGCCCAGAGCTCTGGTGCCCCAAGACCCCTGCCCTGGCCAGCATCATCTCCACCTCAGCTACCACACTGCTCACTCCAGTCCTGTGGCGTCGTCAGAAATTCAATTTGCAGGCCGAGTTTCCGTGTTCTTTCCAACAAAATGAAAACACCGGTGCAAATGGCCTGCCGGGCAGGGAAGATGTCACTCTTACCACCCTACGATCATGGGAAAGGGGTTAAAGTCATTATCGGTGACTCCTTGCCTGAGACACCCCCATTTCGTGCAAGACCTGCCATGGCACTCAATGACCTTCAGCTGTGGAGACTTGGGGTAGTGCTTCGGAATGCTTAGATACCTAATGAGATCGAATCCCTGTTCTGTTTCTTCATTAACTGTGTGCTCTGTCACCTCTCTGGGCCACAGTAGTTCTTCAAGGTTTGAGCGGAAGAGTGAAGCCGCCGGCACGCACGGTAACATGCCCAACACAGTAGGTTCCAAAAACAGAATTCTCTACCACAGCCTGCCAGTGCCCTAGATGGTGATCCCCCTGCTCCCCGTGGTCGAGACCACTCCTTAGCTAGATCAGGAAATGGATCGGTAAAGAACCGAGGCAAGGACCGGCTACAGATGTCACTCTCTCTTGAATAGACGAGAAACTCAGTCCCAGAACCGACAGTGAGAAGCGGTATCCATCTCCCCGTCGCAAATTTCTGCCGCAGTGGATTTAAAGTGGCTCCGAAAACTGGACGCCAATCCAGTGGGTTGCTCAGAGACGGCAAACATCTATTGAGCACTTTCTGTGTACACAGCCGTCTAGAAAGAGAATTAGGAAATGAGAAGGTGATGAAAGAAAGGACTAACTGCAAAGAAATAAAAATAGAAAAAATGAATGGACCCAGTAGTGGAAGGAAATCCCGGCCCAGGACTGCTTCCAGAGGCCACGATGCTTGCTACTTGCGGGTGGGGGTCCTTGGGAGGCTCTGGAGGGGGGAGAGGAGGCGCGCCCGCCTTGCCTGCAGCTACCGCCTTGCTGGAGCCATGGCGCGTCTGCAGAACGCGAACCGTTGCTCATTACGGCAATTATGTTGCTCTAAATTTGCCTCGACCCTAAATTGCTAAACTCAGAGGAGCCAGGAGGCTCAGGAGCTTGGGCCGGAGGAGACACAGGATCCTGCCCGGCCATTCCTCTATTCTGAGTGAGGGAAAGGACTGCGCCGCGGTGAATGCAGCTGAATGCAGCGCTAGTTGAAAACGCAGGCTCTAGGGGAATCTTCAGCGCCCTCAGTGCCAGGCAGGTTAACACTTCCCCAAATTCTAGGAGTGAGGAAGATGAGGATACCAGGACCGGGTGAGAAAGCCAAGGCACAGCAAGATGGCATGACCTTGCCTAGAAAAGGTTACACAAGTACTTAGGCTCCCCACCACGCAGCTACCTCTGCCCACCGGAGACAGACTCAGTACCTCTTTCTACCTAGCCATCTCCAGTGGCTTTCTAGGAAGGAACCCGGGAGATTCGACGTGGGAGTCTGGGTGTCTGTAGTCTAGGGTGTACTGTTCACTCTCCCTAGACTGCTTAACTTAGGTGACTGACAGCAAGAAGCAGAGCTTCCAAGTCTCTAAAGGGCATGTGGTGCGGGATCCCAACCTCGTGGGCGTAGTTGTCCCATCATGACCGAGGTCCTGGATTTGCTTCCAGAGGCCCAGAGACTGAAAGTCACTTTCCAGAGGCCTCCAGATTGCCCCAGTAGTAGAACCAGGATCTTTGACCAAGCTTGAGAAGTTTGTCCTTCTTTTAGGGAGGGGGTGTGACAGACATAGAATTTTAACTCCAGCTACAACAGGCTGGAGGACCCAAGGCCAAGGTACCTCTGGAATACCTTGGAGCCAGTGCAGAACTCTCCCAAAGGATTCCCAGGCCAATATGAGCCTTGGGACCAGAAGCAATTTCTACCTTTTAACTGTGGAGATGTTCACATCTCCCCCAAGTCCAACACCAGACACTGATGTCTCTGGGCTCAGGTTGCCCAGGGCCTTCTTTTGTGGAGTTTGGATATTCAAGCTACAACCAGACTGGTGGAGGGGAGTGCCTAGAGTCGTAAGGGGTGATCACTACATTAGAAAGAGAAGGGGAGACATAATAGGCTTAATTTACCAAGAGGTTATTTTCTCTTTCACATCCCTGCAGAATTTTCCCCAGATTAAACTTGCACTTACTCAAATATATTTTTCTTGAAAGCCTGAACTTGACTACATAAAAGATAAAAGTCAGTTTTAAGAGGGCAGAAGCAGGGCTCAGGTATAGGGTAGCCCTGTGTTTTCTGTAGTCTTCAGTGTGGCTGCTTATGTGTGCGTTAGCAGAGGCTGGGCTAGCTGTGCAGAGCTCTTCAGGCAGTTCAGAATAAAACTCCACACATTCTTTCTACACTGGTGGTTATTTAGATGTGCGCGCGCGCGCGCACACACACACACCCCTTCAGTAAAAAACAGGTTTGAGGGGACAGTAGTCTGGAAGTCTGGATTAGTTGTTGACAGTCATCAGCCATTTGGGCTAGGCCACTTTGTCTTCATAGACAGTTTAAAGGGGGAGGAGGAAAAAAAGAGTCAGTTATGGGTGGAAAGAGCAAGTGTAGATTTCAGTTTAAAGTGAATTGGAAAATTGAGCCTAATTATCCTAGGTAATTGCTCCAGTTCTCCACTTGACTGTGTTAATGCAACTCTCTCCTGTGTACGCCCCCCCCCTCAAGTGATTCCTGGACATCTTCCTGTTGCCTCTGAAAGTTGCTAATGTAAACCTGCCAAACTGGAAAGCAGTTATAGATGTGAAGAGAAAGGGCAGACACACAACTCAATCCACAGACATCATAGCTTGTAGCTTAAAATTAATTTATTTAACAAATATAGCTATAATATAAATGATAATAAAATTTCAAATATACAGTATATTACATAGTACACATGATCCCTTCAAAAGGGATGTTTGAGAGCCTCGAAAATGTACTGTTAAATAGAAACAGATTTTGTTTTTTTACTTTTTTTCCTGGTCCTGGGAATTCTCTTCAACCTACCTTTGTAAGCACCAGCAAGTGCCCTGTCCGACCAGAGCAATGCTTTGCTGCTAAAGCTCTTGGAGTTTGACAGTGGAAGGAGCTGGGCTCCTTGCTTTCTATAGGACTCTGTTCATTTCCCGAAGCACCAAACAGCAATTTCTCTGTGCAAGTCCTGCCTGATTCCAGGACCCAGGACCAGAAGCAGTCGGAGTCATGGTCTCTAGTCCTTTTGGCCTCTAGTCTCCTTCAACCTCTAAATCTGCTGGGAACGACGGATAAATCTTTTGGCCTCTGTGCCATAAATTTCCACATCTATAACTCGCGGGTGTAAATCTAGAATCTCTCGAAGAATCTAGACCCTTCCAGCTACTTTTTCCCCCCAGAAGGGATCAAACTTGGAGGAACTGTAGGAAGGAATTGGAGAAACTGTAGCAGGGGTTTTAAGAGAAGGAACCAGACGGTGTTGGGCAGCCTCCTGCTGCTAAAAGTGGTGGCATAGGGAGGATGGGGAGAGGGGCTAGTGGCACCACAGAGAGGTGACTCTAGACCCTCCTATGTCAGGTGGTACATGCTGTAGCCTACATGGGCCGTGTAGAGTCCCACGGGCGCCACGGGCAGCGCAGCGCGCTGGAAAGGGCCAGTGGCGCTGTAGAGCGAGGCGCCCGCGGCCGCGGCTACTGCCGCAGGGCCGCCGAGAGGGAAGGAGAGGCCGAAGGCAGCGGGCGGCAGCATGGGCTTCGCGGCCATCTTCAGCTTCTCTAGCTCAGCCTCCTGAAGTCTCTTGGCCTTGGCGCGGCGGTTCTGGAACCAGATCTTCACCTGCGTCTCGGTGAGGCTGAGCGAACTGGAGAACTCGGCGCGCTCAGCAATGGACAGATACTGCTTCTGGCGGAACTTGCGCTCCAGAGCCAATAGCTGCGCGGTTGTGAAGGGTGTCCTCGGCTTGCGGTTGGTCTTGTGCTTGCGAAGGGTGCAGGCCGGGGGACTCAGTCTCCCTAGGGGGCCGGGAGAGGTAAAAGGCAAGGAATTAAGAGTGTATTACCAAGGAACAGAAACCATTTCCAGCACCTCTAAGCTGGGTACTATGGGGCACTTGAAAAGTATTTTCTTCATCTGCATGAACCCAACCCGTTGGGCAGAAGTTCTTGTCTACTAAGATTCCAGGTGAAATCTAGCCATGTCCAATGCTAGAACACAGTTGGGCAGAGACAGTACCAACCTACCTTAAAGTCAGGCCTTGACCCCCCCTTGAACGCTAAGGGGGGGCATAAACCATCTAGAGGCCCTTAGGCCAGCCCAGGTCATACTGAGTTTTATACCTTAGGAATACATGTATTTGTACCCACCAAGTGTACTGCGCTAGGGCTAGACCACTGCAAAGAATGGATCTTGAAATTCCACACTTTCTGTCAAACAATGCTTCTCCTGGGCTCTAGGGACAATCAAAAGAAGAAAGCCATCCAAGAGGCCACACTGCTAGGATTCTCTCTCTCTCTCTCTCTCTCTCTCTCTCTCTCTCTCTCTCTCTCTCTCTCTCTCTCTCTCTCTCTACACACACACACACACACACACACACACCCCTGTTTATCTAGATGCCATCCTCTCAGTTTCCCTACAGTCTCTCCTAAGCACCCCAAGCATGTGTGTGTGATAGATTCTCCAACATTGCTTAGTTTCACGAAACTGGTGATGCCCATTTGTCTTTTGTTTCAGCTTTCCCAGTAAAAGTTAAATCTTAGCAGAGTGCTGCCACTGTTTGGAGGGCAGGCCCAGCGAGGAGACTGGTTCTCAATCCTCCACCACCTCTGTTATGCCCGACAACACTGTTGCGGGATAAAACAAACCTCAACAAATCCCCTCCCCCGACAACAACAACAACAACAACAACAACACACACACACACACACACACACACACACACACACACACACCACTCAGAGACTGCCTTGGCTTGGGATCCTGGAGGCTGAAGTTCTAAATCCAATTCCTAAGTCTCCAGAAGGAGACTTTGCTTCTGCAGCAGCTTCTCCTTTAAGAAAAGGAATTGAAATTGAGGGCGGCTCACCATGCGGGTTTTGCCCAACTATGCATTTCTTGGCACTTAAAAAAATAATAATAACCTTTGGGGCCCTCAGACCACTAGGATGTGAGTCAAACGAAATTTCCAGTTAACATCCCCCTTCTTCCCCAGCTTAGGCTACAGCAAGTCCGGAAAGAAGTTGGCCCCAGACTCGTTTTCCGCCAGGCCACGCCAGATAAAGGACGGTTCATAGGGAAATGTCACTTTGGTCAGCAGCAATAGCCCAGCTCTGGGCCACCTTCGCCAACCCTTAGGCCCAGGGAGGGGCTGTCTTTTCAAAGACGTTTAATCTCCAGATAAAAATCGTTCCTCAGCATCACGCCATTGAATTTGCGATGCTATTATGTGGTGCGAAATAATCGGAGGAAACGAGGAAAACTTGGGAATTTCCCGTGCTCCTGAAATATCTTCGAGCGGGTTCGCAAGGCAAAGACGCCTGAGGGTCGTGAGGATTTAGGACTATCCCGAAACACGCAGCTGGCTTGGAAAACCAGGTCCAACGCGTTCGGGAGCTAGCAAAGCGATTAATGGGGAGTCCCTTCGGCTGTCTTGCCCCGCCCCCTCCGCTTGTCCACGACCGACCGTCCCCTCTTACTGAATCATCACCGGTCCATAACATCAAGTAAATGCATTGAACTTGATGGGTAGGAGAGGAATTTTTGCTGAGCTCCGGAACCCCTGAAGAGGTTGTTTAATGGAGAGATGGGTTTTACGGCCTCTTCTACCAGAAAGTGAAACTCCGCAGAGAATTTACTGACCCTGGGCCCAACTAAGTCGGTGTAAAGTAACTGGTTTTAGGGTCAGGTGGAGGAGCAGGAAAACCTCGGCGTCCTAAGGACCAGAAGAATAAGAGGGTGTACAGACACCCGCGCGCTACAAATGAACTGACACGCTCAGCAGCACTGCGCCAAGGCAAGGAGCCCGCGAAAACGAACTGAGAGGTTTGCCAGCTCCAGGCCTCTATCCCTCTTCCTGGGTGGGAGTGGGAAGAGGTTCAAAAGGCCTCCTCCCCACCAACGTAACCTCTGCACGGCCTCCAGGTACCCAGATGCAGGTACGCCGACGCCCGAGACAAGCCGGCGCCGGCGCGCGGCCTGGCGCCCTCGGGCCTCACACCCCCCTCCTGGCCCCTTCGCTCTCCATTCCGGGCTGGCTACTTACTGGCTGGGGGCGGGGAGAAGCGGGGACTCTGCATCCACGGGGTTCGGTCTGGCTTCTCGGGACTCTCGGCCTTCACCAGAGCATCTTCTGGCAGCTTGAGGAGTCCCCCGACTGAGAAATGGCCGAGAGGTCGCGGCGAGGAGGGCGCATCCAGGGCGCCCAGAGACCCGGGTCGGGTGCCCAAGTGCTGCAAGGAGCCACCCGCTGCCTGAGCCCCCTCGGAGGCCACCAGGACGCTCTCCTTGGCCCCGGGCTTCCTGTGATCAGCCATGAGGGCCTCCACGCTGAAGGGTAGAAGAGAAGCGGGCACTTTGGGCTTAGCCCCCTCCTCATCTGTGCCCATGGTGCTCGCTGTAGCCACAGCAGCGCTGGGGGCTTGACCAGCGCCTAGCCCTGCAGGCTTGCCAAAGGCGGAGTCCTCCACTTTGACACCGGGTGGCAAAGAAGTCATAGCAGCAGCTGGGGCCATGCAGAGCCGGACCCCCACTCCAGCCGCAGCTCGGGCCCGCCCTGGAGCATGGGTTTCGGGCTGGCTGGGAGCGCGGCCGGCTTCTGCGAGCTCCCGGGACTCTGGCCCCGGCCGATCCTCCCGTGCGAGCCTCCCGCGGCTCCCCTAAAGGCCAGCTCGAGTGAGCTGGGCCTGGATCCCTGCGCCGCGCAGGCCGAGTCGCCGGGCTCACTCGTCGGCTCCGGGTCCGCCGCCGCTCCCCTGAGAACTTGTTAATAAGGCACGGCTCTCGCGGCAGCGGCCAATCAGCGCGCGAGGGGGCGGGCCCGGAGAGAACCATTGGGCCGCGCTCCTGTCCCGAGGCGCGCCCGAGCTGGAGTGCTCTGGGCAGAACAGTGCCGGAGGTACCTGGGGAGCCTTTCCCCCCGACTTAGCCCGGTGGGCTTCCGTCCGGCTGGGTCCCCGTAGGACGTGGACCCTGTCGAGTTCCAGAGGAACTTTCCTTTTTCAGCACTTCTCTTCTGCCCTAGTCGTCCGCCACCGTCCCTTACCCACTTTTTTCTTTCCCTCCATAGCCTACTTTCTTTCCTCTACCGTTTCTCTCAGGGCCCGTTGCTATTTATTTCTGGCGCCCTTCCCTTCTCGGCCCCCATTTTCTATCACAAAGATTTTACTTCAGTTCACGTACAAATTCTTTTTATATTTGTTTTGGTTGATCATAGCTTTTGTCATAGTAGAAAGGGATAATACTAATGTCTTTCTTTAAAGAAAACACTCTAAGTATCTTGTGTCTTTCAATCTTAAAAAGTTTATCTAGGGGTCAAAGTGGGCGTTTGTTTCTAAAGGCTGAACAAGTTTGTCAAAGGAAGCCCAGGCCTTGTTCTGTGACTGCAAGAACCTGCAACACAATCTGGGAAATGCGTTTGGTTTTCATACAAACAGGAAAGTTACCCCTCTACCAGAGAACTGCTGGCCAAAGGAGCCCATGGAACCCTTGGGTGGAGAATTGGAAACAACAACAAAACAAAACACCCATCTGGCCTCAACATGACCTCGGACAATGAGTCCTCAGAAACGTAACACTTTCCTAACGCTGGGTCAATGTTGGTGGAGAGTAGAGGCCCTTGCGAAGAAGGGGCAGGAGAAAGAAAGCAGTTCTTGGCAGCGTAACTTTGGTGTGAGGCTTAAAAACTTTTGTTTACCGAATTTCGAAGGAAACGTGGTTTTATTTTGGCTGATAGAAATAGGAGGAAAGTTATTGAGGTGGGCACAGAAGATCTGTAAACTGGGTTCGGACGCGGGGTGCGGGAGGGGGCACTTTTCTTTTATGGCCTCTTATCCCGGGGTCCAGGCCCGCGGCTCCGGGGGAGTTGGAGGAGGTGATTGGCGGCTCACCGGGACTGGGCATTGATGACTGCGGGGCTCTAATCTCCAGGAAACACAAGGGGCTGCCGCGGCCATTTAGGGGTAATTATCCGAGCACGGAGGGATAGCGAATTCCCTGGCCTTTTAACTGGGCGCAATAAAAAGCTGTAGATTAGGGGCGACCAGATTAAGGAAAATGAATTACTTTATTACCCAGACGGCGTCCGGGGTCTGGAGGGAGGGGTCGGGTTGCGGACCCCGGAGAGATCGGAGCCTCACATCTGCCCACAGGGCCTGGAGAAATAGCAAGGCTTCGGGGCGGGTTCGGGAATACTCGCTTCTGTGAAATGTCCGGATTTCTTAGGCATCCGAGTCTGCTGAGCAGGCTCTGTGCAGCTCTTGGAACAGGAGCTCATTTAGGCCCAGCTGGACGCCCGGTGTTCTGGGTCCACTAAGGTTCGTCCTGTGTGTAGGAGAAGTAGAAGCCACACCACCCTATTTGAAAGCCCAGCAAACGAAAGCTAAGCAAGAGTGTAGGCCGAAGGTCTAGCTCAAAGTCTAGAGGGGACGGCGAACTTCTGTAGCTGAAGAACTAAGCCGTTGCTAGATCCACTCGTTCAGAAGCGTTAGCCGATTTTCACTCTGCGCTCCTGTTAAAACAGAAGCGGAAATAAATCTCCTAAATGTCTTTTTTTTTTTAGATCAGCGTTTTTAATACGAGAAGTGTTTGTTAAAAGTAGGGGTTTTCAAGTTGTTCTGCCGCTGTCCCCAACTCAAATGATTCGCTGCAAGGGAGAAATCGGAGAGTCGATCCAATGTAGCTAAGACCTTCTCCCTGGAAAAATGCACATCGATTAAAACACCTTACACCAATAGCATAGACAACCCCTGAGTCTGAATTTCTGCTTTAGGGTCAAGAAGGCCTCGAACTCCAAGAGCGGGGCCCCAGGGCATGCAGGGGGCTCCAACGGAACTCTCGGCGTGCGCGAAGCAGAGGCCTAGCCTTAGGCTGGGGAGGGGGCGGCCTGAGAAGGGCTGCATCGCTAATTGCGGGGATAAACAATCTGTCACGATCCCTCAGCGCGCCTAATAGGCAGACGAGGATGTTGTTTTTAGGCGCCAGCGGCGGCCAGATCAAAGGCCGCAGCCGGCGCAGGGGCCCTTGAAGTCGCGCCCTTGCCTCCAGGGAGCAAACTGCCTGCCCCTCAGTCGTGAGCCCTGAATTCGGCCCCTGGGCTTTTGGAGTCTGTCTCAAACTCCAGTCTCTTCCTTTTGGGTTCGGTGTGCGTTCGGGTCTACGGTGATCCGGCCCGCAAGGACTGGCAGGTTGTAAACGTTGCAGGGTTAGAAGAGCGTTTCTGCATAGTGCAGGGGACCGGGCTCAGGCTGGTGGAACCAGCGCAGGACCCCTGCAGGGCTGTGCCAGCTAGGAAGGAAAAGTGTCCCGTACACACACACACACACACACACACACACACACACACACACACACACACACACACCTGAATCTAAGAAGGGAGTAGGAGAAACTAAATTAAAAGCCTGTTCCTAGGCGTATGGCTTAGTCCTGAAGAAAGAAAGGCATTCGTTTGGAATCTATGAGAGCCGGCAACCTCCGAACTCATTTTTGTCTGCCTTTGCGGGTTTCCCGGCCTGTGGGTGCAGCGAGCAGACAGTCTGTTATCTCACGGCAGTGCTAACCCGAGAAGCTGCTGCCTAGGCGCGACCGTTGTAGGCAGCGAAGAAAACCGACCGTAATTCAGGCCTGGCAAGGGCAGGGCTGGCCCGAGGCAGATAAAACTCGGAGACCCGCGCTCTGCTAGCAGCCTCGCCTACTCTGGGCTCTCCTCCCCTCCCCCTCGCTCTGCCTCCTTTCCACTCCTGAACCCTAAAGCACTCATGCTTCCGGAAAAAAAAAATGCCTTTGCCGGTTGAGATTCTAAAGTACTGCGTTCAGTGTCTGGGCCGCTGCACTGATTGGTGGCGTTTACCCCGCAGCCCAAAATGCATGTTTTACTGAAGTATAGGTCGGCTGAGGTCCGGGTGCGATGTGGTTCCTAGATAGCTTCTTAAAAATTACCTTGTAGAGGGATTAAATTTTAAAGGTAGCTGTTACTACCTGAGTTTCTTCTACCTGAAAGCTAGCCCTTCAGTAATGCGTTCGTTGTCGCCCCCATTCATCCGCTTTCCCAGTGCATTTTGTGGCCTCTGCCCAGGAACCCCGCATGCATTTTTTTTTTTTAAATGTGAGACTCAGTGGAATCCGACAGCAATTAGGTAGCTCCAGTCTTCTTTAATAGAACGGATATGTTCTGAAAACCGATTACCCGGAACGCTTTATTTTTGTGGGGATTCACCAATCGCCAGGAGGACAGCGGAGAGAGAGAGAGAGAGAGAGAGAGAGAGAGAGAGAGAGAGAGAGAGAGAGAGAGAGAGAGAGAGAGAGAGAGAGAGAGAGAGAGAGAGAGGAGGTATTTTGTCTCTGGGTAGGGGTGGGGTCTGATGGTTGGACAGAAAGCCTCGTTCTGGGATCTGCTAACCTCCGGAGAGGCCCTTCCTTCCCTGCCATCGCCGAGTGAGGGGCTAGGAGTCATGTTTGAGAAATTGCCTGGGATTCACTCGTTCCGGGAAGATTTCAAAGCTTTCTAAGGACAAGCCCCAGAGTTTAGAACTAGAAAAATCTTCAGCTCCTGGAGGTGCAAAGGTGACAGATATAAAATAAAAATGCTTCGGCTTTCCAAGGATCTTGGTCGAACTGATGCAGTACTTAGCGCTCTAACTAGTGTCGCAGAAGGAACTCTTCCTGAAAGGTGGTTTTTTTTTCCCCTTTCTTGCGAACTCCTCAGCTTCTTCAAAGGAAGGGCGCCAGTCCTGCGGATTCACCCAAGAACTAGCAGCTAGAGTGTGCGACTTCTTGTCCCTTCCCGCCCATCCCCCACTTGCTCTGGATCCCTCTTTCCCGGCCCCGCTTTCTTGAGTCTTTAAATTCGGGAGGGGTGAGGGGCCAGGATCCGCGGAAGAGGGAGCTCCCTCTTCAAATGGCGCAAATTAATGCGATCGGGACTTGAGGGCGCACTTGGGGAAGATGAAAGCGGAGGCCTGCCGACTCCAACCAGGACTCTATAATTATAGATAATATATCTCATTTCAAAGCAATTAGACCAATCAGGCGTAACGAACCACTTTGCTGCCTACGAATAACAAAGGCGCACGGTTATTTAAGCCGGAGACGTCAGGCAGACCCTGAGGCTCCAGGGCCGGGACCAAGGTCCTCCACCCTAGGTTGGCCCTCCGCGGTATGGGAAGACTACCCTGGATTCTTCTCGCTCTGCCCGCCGCCAACTAAGCGCGTCTCTTGCCCCTGGTCGCGGGGATACGGGTTGGAGGGGCTAGGAGAAACCTGGTGTCATACTTCTGGCCGGAAGTTTCGAAAACTTTAGCTAACTTAATTCTTTCTGCTCTGGGACTTCAGAAATATACGCTCCCTGGCCAGGGCTGAAAAGGGAGAATCAGAGAGGAAAAGAGCCTAACTAAGGGTCACAGAGCTAGCTAGCAGTGGGGTTGCTGGGAGCTCCGAACCACTCAAAACCCCACCTTGCCTTTTTATTATGAGGAACAGCCTCACTTGGGCTCCTCCAAAACCGCATTGATGTACTGGGGGTGCCGCTGCCGTACCCTCCAAGTCCCGGCCGGATGGGGAGGGAAATTCTTTCATCCTTTAATTACTAACCTCTCCTTCGATTGTCTTCGCCGCCTCCCTCATAAGAAGTCCAGGACACTGTCGAGGTTCCTCAAGTATTTCTTAAATGCCCAGGATCTTGGGTCTGTTTGAGAAGAAAACAGGTCTGGGTTACAGGTCTTTGTTTGTTTGTTGTTTGTTTGTTTTCTAAGATTTGGTTCGTCAGCTTGAAGAGACTTAGCATTTAAGAAACCTGGTTGACCCAGCAGAGGTCTTAGGGTTGAATCCCAGCACCACAGGCAACTCACAACCCGCAGAAACTCCAGGTCCAGGGAACCCATCGCATTCATCCGCCCTCCTCAGGCGCCACATTCACACTCAGTGCAGTTACACACACGCAAGCAAAGCATTCACATTAAAAATATCTAAAATGAACATACTAAAAATCAACGATAAGTCTTTTGTTTAAAAATGCAGAGGGAACAGGGAGGTGCTCAGAGCAGCCTGTGGGCAGCATCCAGAGCTGAGAGAATTGAGCTGAGTGAAAGGGAAGGCAAGTGGGGATGCTGAGGGGTTCAGAACCAGGGTTTAGGCCAGGGAGGCTGTGTCACCAGGGGTGGACCACCACAGCAGGTGGGGTACCTGGGGCATAGAGCAGTCTAAAGGACTAGGCAGAGTGGGAGCAGCCACTTGAGACTTCAGCACTCACTGAAGTGAGCAGGGGCCCTAAGGGTTTGATAGTCCTTCCTTCCTCTGCCTGACCCTGAGAAACTGTCTCCATGTCTCTGGGGGGCCTCTGAGCTGGTAGCATGACCCCCTATCGAGACCCAGTCTCTCTCCAGCTTCTCTGTTGCTGTCCCTTGCATTCTGCCCTCACCCAGTGATTCAATCTGAATCACATCCTTCAAGTCCTCAAGCTAATTTGACTCCAGCTAGTTCTTTCTGGAGGAAGCTGGTTCTGGAAGAACAGCTGGCATCCTCCTGGACAGACAAAGAGAGCCCTCTCTTTGGATCTCCCATACCTTCTGCTTCTCCCCTGTTGGCTTCCAGCTAGTGATTTTCCCAGACTCTGAACCTCCATTTCTACTACTGAATCAGGGCCACATATACGCTTTCAGGTAGGATTCTCCTGGAGACTGGGAAAGGTGGCAAGGGCCATGGGCCAGGGAAGTTCCTTCTAACAGGCCAGTACTGACCCCACTGTCTCAGAAGCTCTGGCTAAAATAATCGCTAGTAACTGTAGAACATTTGGAAGGTGGCAAGGGTGACCAGAAACTGACAAGACAGTAGGCAGTGTGTCTTTCAGGAGAGGCTGATGGCTCAAGCCCAAGACAGGCACTAGGACCCAATTATAGCTGTCCCCTTTGGGCCACACCCTTCTGCTGACAGTTTCTAGCCTCTTGCATCTTACCCTTTGGGTCCAGGAAAGAAAGCTACCTCACAGGCACTGAGCATGGCTCTCCTGGGGCCTTGTCGTCCTTGGACCAAGTGAAGGGTTTTCTAATACCTCCTCAGAGCCTTCCTTGGTCAAGCAGTGGAGACTGTGGTTGAAAGCCTCCCAATGTGGTAGGCACTCGGCAGGTAGTCCATCAACAGTCAGAAAATGGGTAGCGAATGACTAGGGAAGATAGGGAGGCAGAATTGAGTCGATTGGTCTCCAAGTGATAACCTACTTACTCCTGGAAGGCCCTGTTCACCATGTCTTCCAGAGCAGCACCATCCTGACTTGAGGTGGCTCTGAGAAAATTTAGTTCCTGTCATCTCAGGAAGGTGGAAGTGTTTTGTGACTTTTGCTTTTTCCCAGGTGAGCCCATCAGCCACAAAAGTGGTCTTGGTCAGTGGAGAAATTGCAGGAGAGATGGAAATGTTCAGTGGCCGTCCTGCCCAGGCTTCTCTTTAGGTTGGGGTTGGGATGGGCAGGGAGGGCTCACTAGATATTTAGCTCAGCTCCCATTTTCCATGGACAGTGAAACCCAGGCTCAAACAACAACCATTTTCCCAGGTCTCCGAGCCATAAACTGGCAGAACCTATCAAAATGCATCCGATCCCCCCACTCCCTATCCTGTGCTTGCCTCAATTTGGGAAAGTTCAAGAAACCTGGGTCATCTTATGTTTCTCTAAGCCAGGTTGTTCCGTGGCAATTAAGATGCAGGAAGGATTTCAATGCAGACGGAAAGGTGGGCGGTACCCTGAAGAAGCACTGACCCTGGCAGATTCAGATCCCCTAAGAGGCTGAGCAGTGGACGGAACTGGATTCTTTGAACTAAGGGTGGCAGGGATTGCTTCCACCTAGCACCCACTACCAGCTGGGTGCTTTCTTGTGTATTTCTACAGAGGATTCCCTCAGAGGCCCGCACCAATTTCCAGATAGGAAGCCAAGTGATACTGGAGTTGAAGCAGGATTCCAGCATCCAGCCATGCAGCCAAATCCGCAACCTGAGTCCCGGGGCGGCTGCCCTCCTCCACCAGCGATCAGCTGTTCTCCTTTCAGCTCTGCCGAAGCACACACGTGTGGAGGGAGGCTCTGTGGAAGTTTCAATAGCCACAGTTAGCCACGGTTAAGTTGTCCCCCCCTCCCCAACCCACACACCCACCAGAAGTGCGCTGTTTGGAAAGAGAGGAGCAGGTGATCCTGCTGATCTGGCTGATCCTGGTGCACACACAAGGTGGGAACCTGAGTCCCGGTAGAGTCCCTCCCATCCCAGGTCCCAGAGTTTCAGATTCTGCCCCACGGTCAGCCTCAAAGTCACGACTTTAGTAGCCCAGTTGCATCAGCGTGATAGGTCTTCTTCTCCATGCCTGTATGAAGGCGCCCACTTGGAGGGTTAGGCAGGAAGGTCGGGAACTCAAGGCCAGCTTGGAAAACATGGCATCCTATTTCAAAAACAACTAAAAAACAGAAACAAACAAAGAATAGCTACCACCATTGCCAACACTGTCAACATGTTTTAACTAGTTCAGTTTCAATAGTGACTATTTTTATTCCTACTTCACACACTGGGGGAAAAGTTAAATATTCCATGTATTAATGGAACTTCAAAACAAAACACTGGGAGAACTTTCCCAGCACCCCAGGGGTTTTGAGTTCATCACTGCAGGGGCACACTCCACTTTGGAGACACTTGTCCGCACTGGTCAATAAGCCTGGGGGTCTAGTTTTTTGGTGAAGAATGTTCTTGTCTATGTCAGGTGGCCAGCAACAGAACAGCCTACTTCCCAACATGCCTGAATGAACAGACCAGTACAGACCTTCGTACCAGAGAGGCATGAGTGGATGACTACCAAGAAGTTACAACCTTCACACCACCTGGGCACTGGAGCAACGCCATGGGCTAAAACACTTACCATAGGCCCAACTGCACTTGGGTGGGAACCAGTCCATCTAAATGTGAATCAATATTTTTATTTTGTTTTGGATCCCCAGGCTGGCCTCAAACCCTAAAATGTTCCTGCCTTATTCCCTTCAGTGGGTGAATATGTGTGCTGAGCCATGTCAAGTCACATCACACACACACACACACACACACACACACACACACACACACTCCTATGAGACAGGGTTTCATGTATCCCAGGCTGCCCTTTAACTTACCACGTAGCTGAGGTGCTAGGACCTTGCAATCCTGATCCTCCTGCTTCCACATCCCAAATGCTGGGATACAGATGCCTGTGCACCACTGTTCGAGGTTTATGCATTGCGGAGCTGAAACCCAGGCCTTCCTGCATCCTAGGCAAGCACTCTACCCACTGAGCTACATCCCCAGTGTCCAACTTTTCTTTTTAATTTTTAGATGTTTTAAAACATTTTTATGTATATGAGTGTTCTGCCTGCATGTACATCTGTGTCCCGTGTGTTTTGCGGGAGCTGGAGGAGGTGAAACAAAACCATCAGAACCCAGGCATTGGAGTTATGGATGGTTGCAAATAGCACAAGAAGTGCTCCTAACCTCTGATCCATCTCTCCAGCTACCATAAATATTTCTTTCGTTTTTTACAGGGGGGGCTATTTTTTTTCTTTTTGGAGACAGGGTCTCACTATATATCTCTGGCTGACTTGGCTCTCTGGCTGTCCCGGAATGTACTATGTAGACCAGGCTAGTCTCGAACTCACAGAGATCTGCCTCCCAAGTGCTGGGATTAAAGGCGTGTGCCACTACACTGGGTCACAAATATTTCTTGACCGCTGTTTTGAAGAGAAAGATGAAGCTGTCCCTCCTAGGCTTCTTGCTCCTGTCTGTGAACTTGAATCTGGGTTCTTACAGCTGTCAACAGAGAGCAGAAAGCCCTGGTGATTAGACTGTGCCTTTCATACAGGCCCAATAGCTGTCCCTGTCACACGAGCCACTAACTCTGGAAGTTCCTCCCAGGCCTTTTCTCTCTGTATTTAGAAAGAGACAGTGGGGATTGGTGGGTAAACCAGAGAAGCCAGGACCTGGTGGGGCCTGGAACATTTCTAGAGGGGTGCTGCTATCACAGAAGCTTCCACCCATGGTGTTCCCAAGCCAGCAAGAAGCAGAGTCTAGCAGAGCCCCTCCCTTTTGGGGCACCATGGCCCCCTTTATCTTCTCTGTCTTGCCAGGGCTACAGGAATACCCTACCTGACCGGGACACAGCCCATCCCTGCTGAGACTCCAATCTGATCAAATGGTGAACCCCTGGCCACAATCCAATTAAGTGAAAGTAGATCCAGCCTTATCGGGTTCAGGCGGTAGTCCCTGGGGTGGTCCTGGGGTGGCCCCGAAGGGTCCCTGTCTGTTTGATTTTCCTGCTCAGACACACTTGTTTAAACAGACCCCCAGGGTTTTCAGTAACCAGAGCCAGGCCTGGAGTATGATTGCCAGGTAAGGGAGGCCCTCGGTGAGATGTTGGCTTGTGGGAGGGAGGCAGTGAGAGGAGAAAGGAGGGAAAGGGGGTTAGAAAAGAAGAGAGTGAAGAAGCCACCTTCAGAATGCAGAGGATTCCCTGGACTTTGCTCAGTGGGTTCAAATCCTGGTCCCCACCCTTTGGGCTTTGTGTCCTCTGAGAAAACTGTTGAGCTTCCTGCAGCCAGGGTCAAGCCCAGGAGACAAACTGATGCTGGGATGTAGAAAGGAGACCCCCAGTTCCCTCTGAGAACAGTCACATGGGGTAGCCAGGTACTTTTGTCTCAACCGGAGCCAGGGCCAGCTCCTGGATCCAGGGAGATAAACTGAGGTAAGATGGGCATGTTCTCTCCACACCTGCTGCTCCAAACCAACCCATCTCTGAGGCAACACCTATCCTGTTGGCCTGTCCTGCCCATGTGCTGTTGGTCCTGTGTGCACAAAACCCTCCAAAAAATTTTCCTCATCCCCAATCCTTACCTCTGTGACTCACCCTCCCCTCTTCCTCCATTGCCACTATCACACATGATTCCCCCCTCCCCCCACTCAATAGCATGGGGTCTCCTTTCTGCTCTAAGATCACCCATGGGCTGTTCCTCAGAAATCCCACTGCCTCAGATAGCTCTAGCTTCCTCACTTCCTTTGGGGGTCTCTGCTCTTCAGTGTTACTTCTCCAAGAAGGCTTCCCTCATCTTCTAGAACACAGATGCCCACCCTAGCAACCTCCTGCACCTGCTTTATTTTCATGGCTGCTGCTGACATTAGATAACTATTAATTATCACTCTTCTTGGTGCTTCGGCTCCCTAGGGAGCTCCTCTTGGCTGACGCCATCTCCCCACTCGGCACACAGTAGATGCTCAATAAAGAGCTTCAGATGCTTGAGTGCATTCCTTACACACCGTGACTTGAGGAATGCTGGCAATCTCTTTCGCTGTGTGCTTCCTCTTTCGAAAGGCAGAGCTATGCAGTTGTCCCACCCTCTACCCCTGTGAGCTGTAAGCTAGAGCAGGCTTGGGAAGAGCTCTGTGTATGGCCTGGCACCAAGATGCCTGTGGGACATGGCTGTTTGTTCTAAGGGGACAGCGGACCTTCTAGAAGGAGAGTGAGGTGACCACAGCAGCCTCAGGGGTAAGTCTTTCTGGCACATCAAGGGATTCTACCCCAAATTCATCCCCACCTCTCAAGGACCCTCCGAACTGACTAGATGAACAGGTCTTCTTGTAGGTCATAGGACAAAGGTCAAGTGAGTCACATGGCTAGGGAACCCCTTTGCATTCCTGGGTTTTTTCTTTGCTTTATTTTGTTTTGTTTATTTTGGGGTGTGGTGTGTGTGTGTGTGTGTGTGTGTGTGTGTGGTGTGCGTGTGTGTGTGTGGTGTGTGTGTGTGTGTGTGTGTGTGGTGCGTGTGTGTGTGTGTGTGTGTGCGTGTCTTTGAGACAGAGTTTCTCTGCATAGCCCTGGATGAACTGGAACTCACTCTGTAGACCTGGCTAGCCTTGAACTCATAGAGATCCAATGGCCTCTGTTTCCTGTGTGCTGGGATTAAAGGTGTGTGCCAGCCACTACCACCTGGCCAAATTCCTGTTCTAACTGGTCCAGTGCTGCTTGGCTGTAACTGACACCCTTGGGCCCTGTCCAGGTGCATTCTTTTTGTTGTTGTTTTGTTTTCTGTTTTGTTTTTCGAGACAGTTGTCCTCTGTAGCTTTGGAGCCTCTCCTGGAACTTGGTCTGTAGACCAGGTTGGCCTCAAACTAACAGACATCTACAGGTCTCTGCCTCCAGAGTGCTGGGATTAAAGTCATGGGCCACCACCACCACCACCACCCAGCTCAGGTGCATTCTTTTGGGAGGGTGGCTTCATGACAGAGGCCATGAAGTTTTCCTCAGGAAGATACTGAGTCAAGGATCACATGGGTGGAGTAAGCCTGAAAGAGTGACAGAGAGGCTAGGCTGAGTAGGGGCGGGGCAGGAGGTAGTAGGAGCAGAGGCAGAGAGAGCGTGTGGAGGTTGTGTGGCAAATTGTCATTGCATTGGCTCCTTAAAAGGCAATATGGAGTGTTGCTTTGGTATGACATTCAGACTTCATCCCAACGCAAGGTCTGTCGTGAGGATGGGAGCCAAATGAGACAGTGCCTCTTAGTCCAGAACCTCCTTATTTTCTGGAGTATGTCTAGGGTCCCTCATTATCCCACCCAGCTGAGGCAGTAAGAGACCATGGAGAGGCACGAACAGCATTAGCTGCTGACAGGAGACATGCATGACATCCGTACAAAAGCACCCCAGAGTCACTAGCTGCTCAGTCCCAGGGAACAAACGAAGAGAGACTGAAAGACAGTATAAGGGCCACCCACCAGAGCACCCTGTGTGTCTCTGCCCTAGCCATGCCAAGTACACATGGGGTGGGCCCTTCACGGAAACCTCCACTTTCTACTGGACATGGGCCCTGATGGCAGAATCAGGCCTCCCAGTGAGAACTGAAAGTCGGTGCTTGTAACTAAGCCACGGAATACATAATCCCATCAACTGTGGTGTGTTTCCCTGCCAGGCTACCATTTACCCTTCATCTCTAAGTCACCTCTAATGTTGGGGCGGCCCTCATTGTCCCCTGTCCCTGGAAAAATGAACTGGGCGACTTGCAGAAGGTGATTTCATTCAAGGTAGTGTCCCTGCTGAGTGCCCTAAGCCTTGCCACAAAGAACTCTGACTTGAAGCTGCGTGTGTGCATGCATGAGTGCGTGCGTGTGTGCGTGTGTGCATGCATGAGTGCGTGCGTGCGTGTGTGTGCATGCATGAGTGCGTGCATGTGTGCGTGTGTGCATGCATGAGTGTGTGCGTGTGTGCGCATGTGCATGCATGAGTGCGTGCGTGTGTGTGTGTGTGCATGCATGAGTGCGTGCGTGTGTGCACAGGTGCACCTGGATGACATGCCAGAGAACAATCTTGGGTGTGGCTGCTATGGCACTGCCATTTAGTCTTTGAGATACGTTCTATCCCTGGCCTGGAGCTCACCAAGTAGGTGAGGCTAGGCGTGTGCCAGTCACAAGTGTGGGCCACCATACTTGGCTTTCTCGCATGAGTTCTGGGGATGAGACTCAGGTCCTTGTGCGTGTATGATAAACACTTGGCTTGCTAAGCCAGCTCTCCTGCCCCAGAAACTATACTGTCAAAGGCAGTCCTGACTCCTAGAACAATGGGGACAGGTTCCCAAAACCAGCCAATTTAAAGCAACAGAAATGGAGCTTGTATATCCTCAGACAGTCCAAACCGAAGCTTAAACGGGGCCGCGTCTCGGACACCGTGTACAACCGTTCTTACTCCCCTGACCTTAGGGGTGGCCGCTGTCCTTGGAAACCACTGGCTCTTGGCTGCACCACGGCAGCTCTTGCCTGTTTCCATGGTGTCCTCTGTGCCTGTGTCCAAGTTCCTTCTTGGGAGGACACCAGTTGTACTGGATTAAGAACTCTTCTCCATGACCTCGTCCTAAACGTTTACCTCTGTGGAGCCCATCCTTAAAGAAGGGCACATCTTTCAGTAACAGGGTTGGCATGCTTACATGTCTTTTGGGGGGAACACAATTTAGACCCACAACAGGCCATATGTATGTCCTCTTGACCCTTGTAGGGGGTTCTGTGGTGTGGTTGGACATTCATACTGAAGAGAGCAAGAGTATTCATGCTGCAGTCCCTGGTGATAGCATGGCATGCCAGTTTCTTCCACCAGGACTTCGTGCAGTAGAACGTGTTTGCTGGGCCATCATCATAGCCCTGTGTGTTACAGAGGAAGAAGCTGAAGTCTGTCAAGATTCTTCTGCAAAACTTGCATCTATAGCAGTAGCGGGCTGCTGGAATTCCAAACCAAGCCTCACTGGTCCCTACTCCTCCCCTCCCCCAAAAGGTCAAGGAGGCAGGCAGGATAAGCAGAGGCGGGGCAGGTGGGCCTGTCCAGGCCCTGCTGACTCATGGGAGTGTTAGTGCTGCTGAGGCCTGTTGTTGCTGTTGCCAGGGAGCTGATTAAGATGTCATGGAAGATTACGATGTCAGGTGCAGGAGTCAAGCTCCAGGGGGGTGACTGCTAGGCTGGGAAGGTTACCCTGGCAACAGAGACAGGACATCCATGCTGAGTAGGGACATAGACTAGCAGAGGGGCAGGGGGTCCAGGGTGATTGTCCTGGGTACCCAGTCTGGCCTTTCTGCTCCACAGCTGGGCGGGTGAGCTTAAGGGAAAAGAGTCTTCCCTTTTTGAATATCTCCCCTTTCTCCCAAAATGGAGAACAATCCCATCCCTGTGAGGATTGAATGGGATCGACAGAAAAGACCCCCAGCTTCACAAGTGTCTGCCAAGTCCCCATGGATCCCTCGCCAGGCAGGAGCTCCCAAGCCAAGGCTCAGGCATGGGCAGACTTGCCCAGAGGTGGTAAAGAAGTGCCAACTCAGTCTCTGCCAGGTGCTGAGGCTGTCCAGCATACAGGCTCACGGGGCCACATGGAGTCCTGCTGGCAGCCTTCCGTATGCTGACATCAGGAGAGTGCGTGGCTCCTCAGGTTTTCTGTTCACAGCACCGACAGCAGCCCACGCTCACTGCCCAGTCACCTTTCACACAACCTTGAGCCTTCTTTCTCCAGGTCCTTAGAGCCCAGCACACTGCCCAGTGCAGCCTTATTAATAAGGAAACAAATGATTTCTCAAATTTTTCTCTCTTCCTCAGAACAAAGTTCTGTCTCTGATAAAGAAATATCCCTCCTCCATATGGCAACCCTTTCCTGGACCGTGTTATGTTCCTGTTTCCCCAACTGTGATTCACATCCACCCCCTAGCTCATCTGTGTACCCACTAACACACTCACCTACAGTTCACCTACTCGTGTACCCACACCTCCATCATGTACCAACCCTTCCTACCACCCATTCACCCATCAATCTCTCCATCCATCCGACAATCTACTTTGTCCAATCACTCCCTTCCTGTCCATGTACTTTGCTATCTAACACAGACCCGCTCACCCTCCCATCCTCCTACCGCCCATCTCCCTAGGCCTCTATCCACCCATCTATGTGCACACCCATCCATATAGCCCTCCTACCATTTATCCATTCATCAGTTTATCCACCCACCTGTCACCTGCCCATCCATCATACAATTCACCCTTCACATTATCTAACAATCCTCTGCCATCTACTCCTCCATCCATCCACTCATCCATTAATCAGTTTACCCATGCTTGCATGCACCCATCCATCAATCATTTTATCTACCCAGTTCTTGAGTCTAGGCATGCATCCATCCCTTCATCAGTTAACCCAGCTCTCTCAACTGACAGTTCATTTGGTCCTCCAACAACAAGACAGGAGGCACCAGTTGATAGTATGTCCTCTGGGCGGTCCAAGGAGGCCACAGAGTCAAGGCAGAATGGAGCTCTGGCTTTCAAGGGTCCTCAGTTAATCTTGTAAGGGTGAGGAAACCCACATGTCTGTGCAAATCTAGGCACTTCAGCTATGGGGAGGAAGGAGGCCTGCAGGTGATGGAAAAAAGACACCATTTGGAATTGCAGAGGGCTCTGGAGCACAGCTGGTAAGTGAAGATGCAACTTTCACGGCCCCCAGCACACACTCAAGTCCCCATCCTCTGATGCAGTCCTTACCTAGGCTCAGAGGGGTTAAGCTATCACCTGCGTTGTGAGCAGGTAAGCAATAGAGCTCCAAGGTCAGCCCCCCAAGAAAGTGTGACAGACCTTTTCTTTGTGCCTAGGTACTTTCTATTTTCCCCTGTACCCTCTGCACCTGCTGTCCATTCCTTGATAGACTGACCACTGGCTACTGACCAGCTAGCAGGGACATTTCATTTTGACCCTGTTTTCCAAGAGTTCCAGGAACATGGTGGATTCTCAGAGCATCTTCCTGGGGATGCTGGGGGACACACAAAGCCCTATGCTGGGCCAGTGGGCTGTTTCATGGTTCTCAACCTTCTTGCAATCTTCCCCTAAGCTGACTGGTGGTTCTAGTCTCTGGGTGCATTGGCCGTTGGATCCACATGCTCCACCTACTGCTGGCAGGGCTGGCATGCCTGCAGCACCAGCTTATCCTCTGAGGGGACATACAGAACGCCAGCAGATAATTGAACAGATTACGGGAGAGTGGAACCGCTGAAGGGTGATTTACTGTGCGTCATCTCTGCTTCAGGGATTTTATTAGAAATTGAAGAATGGCTTCCTGACTTGAGGCTGTGTGTCACCTCCAACAGTCGCCAAGGCAATGCTGGTTCCCAAGGTGTCTGCAGTCGCTGCAAACCCATGCTAATTGTGATGGGGGTGGAACAGCTACAAGCCGAGCCGAGGTCACTGCAGAGAATGAACCTTTCTCTCCTCTCCTCTCCCCCTCCACCCCTCTGTGTGGGAGAAGCAATGGGAACATGGTGGGTGAGATAGAGCCCTGGAGATGATGAGTTACTCATTTTTAGATCTAGCTCAGTCTTCCAGCCAGAGGTGATCACAGGATCCCGAGATGAAGGAAGCTGGAGAGATGGCCCAGTTGTCAAGAGAACCCAGATTCAGTTACCAGCTAGCACACGGTCACTGTCCACCATCTGTACTGCCGACTCCAGAGGACCCCTCTTCTGACTCCGCAAACACCAAGCATACACACATGGTCAATATATATGCTCACAGACAAAACATGCACACATGTAAAATAAAAAGAAATAATTAAAATATTTCACAGTACCAGAAGATGCCAGGGTCCCAGCCGAGGTCTACCTGCATCCAAGCAGTGCATTTCCAGTTGGCTGCTTTACCAGGCCCCTGGTTTGTGATTCCTGGTGACAGAAGCGCTCCCTTGAATACTGTATGCACACAGTTATGGCTTTACCGAACACCTTCGATCACCTGACTCTTGACTTTCTCCATTCTCCACTTTGCTGGAGCCTCTTAGTATAGTAGGTCCCCTCTGGGGTCTCAGACCAGCCCATGAGTCCAGATTAGGACTCACAAGACTAATGCAAGCTTACCACCACTAAAAGACGTTGTTACGGAGCTAAAGAGGAAGGAGGATGCTGTGTTTCTTGCCCCTGTTCTGGGTCCTAAAAATGAAAGTTTTTATTCTAACTCTACAGCCTTCTTTCACCAGAAGTTTCCTTTCTGTGGTTGGCTATAGCACTATTCTCCTGCTAGAATGTAATCACCATAGCAAAAGAATGGGGGGCAGGGGGCCCCACAGTGCATTAGTATATCATAGCACAGTAGCTTAGCTTCCGTGGGAGTGTGGGAGTGGACACCTAATGTGGGGGGGCAGGGGCCACAGTGAATTAGTACATCATAGCACAGTAGCTTAGCTTCCGTGGGAGTGGACACCTAATGGGGGGGCGGGGGCCCACAGTGAATTAGTACATCATAGCACAGTAGCTTAGCTTCCGTGGGAGTGGACACCTAATGGGGGGGCGGGGGCCCACAGTGAATTAGTACATCATAGCACAGTAGCTTAGCTTCCGTGGGAGTGGACACCTAATGGGGGGGCGGGGGCCCACAGTGAATTAGTACATCATAGCACAGTAGCTTAGCTTCCGTGGGACTGGACACCTAATAAAAACAACGGGTTCAGAGTCAGGCTTGTCATCCTGAGCAAGAGTATCAGGATCAAGGCCAGCCTGGTGAGGCCAAATTTCATTAAACAAACAAACAAACACAGAAAAAGAGTTCAGCCTTGTCCCTCTCTCCTGTCAAATTGTTTGGCAGTGCGGGAGTCGCCCTGGTTCCCTGCATGCTCACCAGTGCCAGATGCTGGCAGTGTTTGAAATTGGAGCTGCTGGAATAAGAAGAGGCCCAGGGACATCCCTCTGTCACATTGCGGTTTGCGGCCATCTTTCTTGACGCCATATGCTCTCGAGCATCTATGTTTCTTTTCATATTTTTTTGAGACTGGGTTTCATATAGTCCAGGCTAGCCACAAATTTCCTGGGTAGCAGAGGATGATCTTGAACTTCTGTTCCCTTTGCCTCTATCTCCAGAGTGCTAGGATCACAGACACATGCCTCCATGCCCGGTGTATGCAGTACTGGGGATCGATCCAGGGAGTGGTGCATGCTAGGCAAGCACCCTGCCCTCTAGGCCACCTCTCCAGCCCAAGAAGTCTCTCTCCATACGCTTGTCTGTAGGCATCTGCCTGCCCTTGTTGGTAGAATGTTGACTAACTGATAATAGGTTAATCTTAAAAATCAAAGTTTTCTATGCATTCCGGGATTGGAGTACATCCCACATCCTCAGCTCTCATTTTTTGTGATACAAGTCCGGGATTACAGACACGCACTACCTTGTTGGACTGAAGAAAGTCTTGCTGTAACACCTAGATATTTACAAGCAAACAAACAAAAAGATAGGGATGGGGAGAGGAAAGGAGGGAGACACAATATACACAAAAAATAAATAAAAATTCATCTAAGGTGTAAAAGTAAAACACAAAACCATACAATTCAGGAAAGAGTAACGGTAGAAAAGAAATGACCTTGGACTTCACCTCTGTTCTTGTCTGTTATCTTGGCCAAGGCAACTTACAGGAGGGCGGGTTTCCTTGGGTTCACGGTTCCAAAGGTCAGATAGAGTCCATGCCATCAGGTGTAACATGGCCACGGGTGGCAGACAGTGGAGCTCACATCTTGAACTGCTATCAGGAAGTAGTGAGCTAACTGTCAGTGGCAGAAGGCTTTAGATTCTAAAAGCCCGGCCCCCATACAGCACCAACCTATAGTTTACAAGACTGGAGTGAGCAGGGGTGGTCCCTCTCACCCTGTTCTTGTCTGGGTCTCTTGGCCCTCCGTATAAACTTAAAATGAATATTTGGATATCTACCACTACAACACAGCCTCCTGGGAAGTGCCTCGCCTCTAGAGAAGAAGTTGAGACCTGTCACCTTGGCAATCTGGAGTTTTCTGGCACACATTGGGTTAAGCACTACATCATTCAGCTCTTCCCCAAGTTCCTTTAGTGTGTTTCTTTTAGTTGGTTTTCATTTTTCATGTCGATGTTGAGTTTCATTAGAATGACAGCTATATTGTAAATCTGGGGGGGGTGTAAATTATGCTGTGTTTATAAACAGAGTTCACCTGTTCCAATCTTCCCTTAAGAAAATAACTGAACGTGTACCTTTCTATAATTACTGATTTATTCAGTGAGGTATGCATGTGTGTGTGTGTGCGTATGTGTGTGTGAGTGTGTGTGTATGTGTGTGTGTGAGTGCGTGTATGTGTGTGTGCATGCGTGTGTGTGTGTGAGTGTGTGTGTATGTGTGTGTGTATGTGTGTGTGTGAGTGCGTGTATGTGTGTGTGTGAGTGCGCGTGTATGTGAGTGCGTGTGTGTGTGCATGTGTATGTGTGTGTGTGAGTGCGTGTGTGTGAGTGCGTGTGTGAGTGCATGTGTGTGTGTGTGTGCACGCGCGCACATACATGCCCTTTCAGTGCTCATTTTCACTCACGGGAGTCAGGAGGAGCCCTTGCCTGCACATTTACTGTTGACTGCTCACATAGCAGGTTTGGCCTTGCCATTCAGTAGGTGCCCAGATTATGATGATTTTCTATATACCTGTTCACAGCGATTGCATAGAACAGCCTTTCAGAGCAAGACAAACTCACACTGGAAACCTAGCTTCATGAGATGTGACTTCAAGCCAGTGACAATGTCTGAGCCTACTGTAAAACCGGACAGTGTGATAACACCCTGGGTAGATGTTATGTGCCTGGCGTGTTCTGGGGTCTTTCCATTGGTGCCTCCGTGTTCTGACTGAGTTGATATTCATGGAGGGTATTCTCATTCTCATGTGGTTAGTGTAGTCCAGGAAGCTGGCTCTCCACAGCTCCCGGGTACGCATCACAATGCCCCGCCAATACCCCAGTTCCTGAGCTAGTTCTGAGTCCGCCAATATCACCTTAAGCCTCATGCAATTCTGATGCTGTGTGTGGACTTTCAGGGAACTAGTGTCAGTTTTCCTCAAGGACACGTCCAGTCACTGCAGCAAAGGAGGCGGGCTTTGTCCACTTAAGGTAGAAACTCACAGGACCCTGTGATCTCTTACAGACAATTCTTGAAGTATCTCCTCCCAAGTACTATGGTAGCTAGTATATCTTAGCTCACAGTGATTCAAAAGAGAGGAGCCATTCATCCCACTTTGCAGATGAGGAAGCAGGCTCTGATAGATGGCGGCACACGAGCACACCAAACCAGTGTGACAGCTCCTCTGGGATACGTTATATTTAGGCACGGTGACCTGAAGAAGGACCTGTGTCTAAACACAAGGGTACAGATGGTGGGGGTCCGTGTGAAGTCCTCCATCTGTCCCCAGCAATTCTTAGTTATCTGTAGGAACTTAATGAGATGGGAATATTTCACAGTTTAGCCTATGTACTGATATTTACTTAAAAAAAATCCAGATTGAATCAGTTACTTCTTTCACTTGGACCAAATAGCCTGGCAAGAGGCAATTTAAGAAATGAGGGTTCCTTTGACTCACAGTTTGAGAGAGTACAGTCTATCATGGCAGAGAAGACACGGAGACAAGATCAGGAGGCAGAGTGCGGACAGGAAGTGGAGTGGGACTATGAAACCTCATACCTATCCTCATTGGCCTCCATCCTTCATCAAAGCTCCACCTCCTACCTCCCACAACCTTGTCAAGCCGCACTGCCAGCTGGAAACTAATACAGGTTCAAACACAGGCACCTGTGAGGGTATGTCACACCCAAACCACAGCCGTGGTATAACAACAGTCAAGAATACCTGTGAGGGTGTGTCACACCCAAACCACAGCCGTGGTATAACAACAGTCAAGAATACCTGTGAGGGTGTGTCACACCCAAACCACAGCCGTGGTATAACAACAGTCAAGAATACCTGTGAGGGTGTGTCACACCCAAACCACAGCAGTGGTGTAACAACAGTCAAGAATACCTGTGAGGGTGTGTCACACCCAAACCACAGCCGTGGTATAACAACAGTCAAGAATACCTGTGAGGGTGTGTCACACCCAAACCACAGCAGTGGTATAACAACAGTCAAGAATACCTGTGAGGGTGTGTCACACCCAAACCACAGCAGTGGTGTAACAACAGTCAAGAATACCTGTGAGGGTGTGTCACACCCAAACCACAGCAGTGGTATAACAACAGTCACTCTGCACTCATGAAATCTTAACAATATGGTTCTCTAAAGAAGACCTGTACAATGACACCATTTGACAGCCCAGCACGGATGGGGAAATCTTGCAAGGCCTAACCCATAGAAAAACTGTAGGCATTAATGGATACTGAGAGAAGGAAAACCAGTCTTCTCCGGTTACAAGCCTTAGGTCATCCAATATGAGCAACACTGAATGGACTGACTGTCTTAGTCAGTTGATGTGGGATTCCCCTCTGTATGCTGTGAGTGTACTTTGTTACCATTGCTTAATAAAGGAGCTGCTTTGGGGCTCTGGCAGGGCAGAATAGAGCAAGGCGGGAATTCCAAGCAGAGATAGAAGAGAAAAGAAGGCAGAGTCAGGGAGACACCATGAAGCTGCCAAAAGAGAAAGGTACAAGTTGCCAGCTGGAACTTAACCATTAAACCACGAGCCTTGTGATAAAATACAAAAATAACAGAAATAGGTTCATTTTAAGATGTAAGAGTAAGTTAATAAGAAGCCCAAGCTACTAGGCCAAGCAGTGTTTTAATTAAAACAGTTTCTGTGTGATTATTTGGGGTCTGGGTGGCCGGGAACGAACAAGCAGTCTCGGTCTACAGTCAGTGTTGTATTGGTGAGAAGAGACACCATGAGCACAGTAACTCTTATAAAAGAGAGCATTTGATTGGGACTTACAGTTTCCAAGGTTTCGACCATTGGCATCACGGTGAGGAGCATAGCGGCACACAGACAGACTTGGCATCACGGTGAGGAGCATAGCGGCACACACACAGACTTGGCACCATGGTGAGGAGCATAGCGGCACACACACAGACTTGGCACCATGGTGAGGAGCATAGCGGCACACACAGACTTGGCGCTGGAGGAGTGGCTGAGCACAGTGGCACACACAGACTTGGCGCTGGAGGAGTGGCTGAGAGCTCTACTTCTGGATCTGTAGGCGACAGGAAGAAAGAGAGCCACTGTACCTGGCTTGAGCATTTGGAATCTCAAAGCCTGTCCCCCAGTGACACACTTCCTCCAAAATGCCATACCTACTTCAGCAAAGCCACACCTCCTAATCCCTCCCAAGTAGTGCCACTCCCGAAGGACTAAGCATTCAAACATATGAGCCCATGGGTGTCATTCTTATTCAAACCACCAACCACATGGACTCAGCGGGTTTCATCCATCTCTCTCTATATATATGTAGATAGATGATAGATAGATGTATACGTATTCATACAGATTGTCAAAAATAAAGAAGAGCAGGTCATGAAGTTGGAAATGAGTGCGAAAGGACAGCAGGCAAGTTGGAGAGGAAGAAAGTGGGGTGAAAATGATATAAATACAGTTCTCATGTATGGAATTCTCAAAAATGATAAGATAACTGTTAAAAAAAAAAAAACCAAAGCAGCCAAAGCAGCCAGGCAATGATAACACACGTCTTTAATTCCAGCACTTGGGAGGCAGTGGCAGGCAGATCTCAATGAGTTCAAGGCCAACCTGGTCTACAGAAAAAGTTCCAGGACAGCCAGGGCTAAGAAGAGAAAACCCTGTCTTAAAAAACCAACCAAACAACCAAACAAACAAAAACCCACAAAGAGATATATGCTTTATGTTTCATGTCGCTGTGCAAGGCTCCCTGTCACCCCAATCTCATTGTCCATGGTTCAAAGACATTACTAAACAATACACCTATTTTGCCTTTTGAAAAAAGTTTTATGGATGAAAACCTGTGGCACTAATTAAATGCTGTGCCACTAAGCTACACCCCCAGTATAGAAATTTTTAACTTTTAAAATCTAATTGTTTATCCAAGTATATGCAAGAAATGTTGCCCATAAAGGCTTATTGTGTAATTGTTAGAACAGTGGAAATCAAAGCCACTTCCGGCTTAACCCCTGGAGAGAGATGGAGTCAACGATGGCACCCTGACCAGCCATTATAAATGGAAAGCCACCTTTGGGTGGTTGATAGAAAGCACCGCACACTGTTTATACTCGTAGTTTAGGATGTGGAGAGACACCTCAGATACCGCAGTCAGCCAAGGACAAGCAAGAAGTGGAACCTGGCTAGCAGGTGTGGCACAGCAGGTAAGGACCTGAGTTCAGTCCCCAGAACTCACAAAGGGAAAGAAGAGAATGCACTGTTGCAACTTGTTCTCTGACTTCCACAAAGGACCGTGGCATATGCACGTGTGCACGCAAGCACACACAGCCACACACACAAATAAATAAGCATAACAAGTTTTAAAAACACAATTTTAAATGGCATTAGAGCCCTGACTTTAGCGCATTTTTTAAAAGAATAAAAAGTGTAACTGTTGTTACTGAGGTTGGCCAGGGGTAATGAGAGTAATAGAAATTATATTTATTGTTTTAAAGTATTTGTTAATTTCCCAATTCAGTGTTTGCACTATTTCTAACATAATGGAATCATGTTAGCAGCTACTCTAAAAAACTCAATTTCTTGGGAATGAGAGCAGAGTCACCTGGCTAGGCAGGTGTTCATAGAAATGACCACACACACACAGTTGAAGGCATAGAGACAGGTGCATCTGAGTCTCAGAGCCAGGCATGGGCATCTGGAGACAATTCTCTTGAGCATCACTGGGACTCAGTCCTCACATCTGTAAAATGGGCTCACAGAAGGTACCTTGGAAACCTAATTAGAACTTCATTTGAGAATAGCTTCACTCTCACACATGAGCGACAGCTCACAAAGCTGGGGACCTGGAGCACACTGCACAGCCTGCAGGCAGCTCCACAGGTTGGAGAGTGGCCTTTCCAGGTGCCTCAGTTGGTCTAGACCATTTCCAGGCAGCTCAGCTGATTTAGGCTTCTTCCTGGTAGTTGGTCAGGTCTGTCGGTCTCCTTTGCAGCTCTACTTGTCTGAGAGGGACTCTCCAACCTTTTGTGTACTCTGTGAGGGAGGGGCCTAGTGAATCTGGTCGGTTTCAGGGACTTCCTGAAGCTATTTTGAGTTGTTTATCTTCCTGCTTAAGACACTTTCCCTGCAGGATGGAACATTTCAGGATGGAGAAAACCATTACCCTAACACGGGCCAGGCCAGCGCTCCCAGGGCCATCACCTGTCATGTAGGGCAGAAAAGTGGGTGCTTACTTGGCCACCAGGAGGAAACCTTGAATGGCCCGAGCAGTGGGGGGCAGGGTGCGGCTGGATCTGCAGTGAGCTTCCTGAACCTCAGCTGAACACCTGGATCTCTGTTACTGCAGGCAGCTGGGAAACGGCGTGTGCGAAAAACAAAACTCAGGTCAGAAGACTCTGCACATTTCGCTGTGGGACTGTCAGTCAGCTGGGAGGACAGAAGAAGGGGTGACATCACTAAAGGCTCAAGCCGTGGACCTGTATTCCACGCAGTGTGATGTGGCTAACGGGCAGGTGCTCAGAAGAGACAAGAACCACTTCTGGAAGAGCTCTGTAGGTAGGCGTCTGGACAATGGAGGGAGAATTCTTTAGGCCAGGCCACCTAAGGCTCAATAAAGAGGAAAGGTCCTTGAGGGCTGATGAGATGTCTCAGCAGGTAAGAGCGCTGGCTGCTTTTCCAGAGGTTCTTAGTTCAATTCCCAGCAACTGCCTGGTGGCTCACAACCATCTGTAATGGGATCTGTCGTCTTCTTCTGGTGGGCAGGTGTGCATGCAGATGGAACACTCAAACATAAAAAAAGAGGAATCCACAGAAAGGAAGAGGCAGCCAGTGAGGATGCTGTTTCATAGCCTGAAGAGGCCTGTGGTCCTGTGGGGAAGGCGTGTTGATGAAGCTTAGAGGCTGGATGAGTGCTGGAGGGGGGGACTGGCTGCCAAGCTCCTGGACAGGTCCTTCTTAAAACCAGGGAAGAACGAAGGGGAGAGAGGGAAGAGAGGAGGAAAGTGGAGGGGAAAGATAGAGAAGAAAGAAAGAGGCAGAAGGGGAAGGATAGAGAAGAAAGAAAGAGGCAGAAGAGGAGTAAGGAGGAGAAGGAGAAGGGGAAGGAGGGAGGGAGGGAGTGGAGGGAGCAATTCATGTCTGACGGCCTCTGTGGGGCCAGGATGCTACCCAGGGAAGCCAGGTCTCCTCCTTGGCCTTGGGCCAGCCTCTCTGCCCTCAGAGGTCCTTCCAGGCTTAATGAGGGACTGTGGTGCCTGGAGACTGCCCATTACTGAGCTGAGTTTATTTTGAAATCCAAGATAGGAACGGTTGTGTCTCAACCAGGTATGTGTTTACACCTCCAGGCCAATGTCACCAGAAATAGACACTTTATCATGAGCTCAGAACTGGGCCCAGGCTCCAGAGAGGGGCTGGGCTTAGTCTGCCTCTAGACCTCGGGTCAAATAGGGGAGAACAAAATTTCCCAAGGCCTCTAAGGTATGTGCTAGACAGGATAAGAGATCCAGGGTGGGGAGTGCCCTGAGACCTGTCCTGGGGATGTGTGGTAACATGGTTGTGTCACCAGATGTCATCAGCACTGAGGAGCCAGCATAGACTTCCCAAAGAGTGGCGTCATGGAACAGGGAGCACTTCCAGGGGTTGCTGTAATCAACAGTCACGAATCAGAAGGGCTTCAAGCTTCAGAAATCCACCCCGACCCCTGTGAATGCCCTAAAAGAGGCCTGCACCCTCACCCAGGTTTCTGGGGTGATGGCAGCCTTTGGCTTGCAGACTCCACCTAATCCTTGCTCCCTTGCAGATGTCGCCTGTCTTCTCCCTGTATGCCTCAGTGTGTCGTCTGTCCTTCTTATTCTATCTGAGCCCTCTATGACTCAGTGTGACCTCATCTTAATTATAACCAAGAAGACCTGTTTCCACATAAGGTCACCTCCATGGGTCCCAGGTGAACTTGAGTGGGGGTGGGTGGGGGGACACTGTTTAACCTGGCATGACATGTGGACAATGTGGGACTGAGCCTTCTTTTGACATGGGGGTCCTGGCTAGACATGGGCTAAAGGGGTGGGCCGGTGTCACATGGGGTCCCAGGAGGCCATGCTGAGAGTTAAGGCAATGTATACCCTCTTCTTCACAGCACAGGGATGTGTTGGAGCAGAGTCCTTCCAGAATGGAAGTCGGACACTGACCTCTGAAAGGCTCTTTGAGTTTGATGGGCTTTCCTGGCTCTGTCTTCCTCCTTACTACGGTGGGTGAGTTCTCTGATGTCTTATACCCCTACATTTATTACTTAGCAGCAATAGGTGGAGAAATGTGGGCAGACAGTGACAGCTCTTTGTTAGTGTCTGGCGGTGTTTGTCTTCTTCCTCCAGTGGAACTGTCCTCAAAGACAGAGAGATGGCAACTGGGATCCCAAACCAAGTCTTCTCCAAGAAGGCTGGTGGCATGGGTACTCATGGCAGTGTGTGTGTGTGTGTGCGTGCACGCATACACATGCATGTGTGCTGTATGTGTGTGCATGTGTATGTGTATGTTAGTTTCATCTGCTCGGCAGAGTCCTGAGGCCTGCTGACTTGATTGGAAGGGTCAGCATTAGGAGTTAGTGGGACTCCGTGATGTCAGTGACCCTCCAGAGTGCAGGCGGACAAAGGCTGCACAGATACAGATGGAGGGTCCCAGCAAAACACAACCTGGCCTCCCACTCAAGACCGTGGAGCCAGCTCTGTCCTAGCTTACCATCTACCTGATGCTTCCCAGAGTTCAGGCTCTCCTGCCCTCTACTGCACAGGGGAAGTCTTTTAAAGTCTCTTGTTGCAGCCTACACTGTTCTTTTTAGCTTGGTTTTCCTGATACTGGATCAGAGTGTGTAGACAAGGCTGACTTTGAACTCATAATTATTCCAGCTCAACATCCTAGGCACTAGGATTACAGGTACTGCCAAACACAGTCAGCTACATACTTAGCCAAATGGATAGACCGATGGGGGGGTATGTTTAAATGCACACACGCACACGCACACATACATACATGCATACATACGTACGTACATACATACGTGTGTGGATGGGTAAGTAGATGGATGAGTACAAGGCTAGACAAAGAGGTTGGTGTATGTATAGTATGCACATGTAGGTGAGTGGACAGATTAACAGATGGATAAATAGACAGATGGTAAGTAGGTGGTGAGCAGTTCACCTCATGGCAGTTAGGAAGCAGAGGGAAAGAAAGAGAAGAGGAGAAGGAAGAAGAGAGCTAGAGAGAGAGCAAGCACAAGTACTCAAGCTAGCAGTGTCTCCTCTCCCTCTTTATCCATCCAGTAGCCCAGCCTACGGGGATGGTGCCACGCACATTCCACCCCCACACGCTCCTTAGTAATTAGCAGAGATGTGCCTCATCGGTCTCCTAGGTGCCTGTCAATCACACTGACAAGTTTGAGCACAGTGCATGCATACATGGTGAGTGGGCAGGCGGTAGATGCAAGGATGAGGGTGAAAGGGCTAAGATGGCAGAAGGAAAGACTCTTGCTAATGGTGGCATTGGTTCCTGCATAACGCCACCAAGTGGCAACAATCTGCGACCGACCTGGTCACAGCCTCCCCCAACAGGGCTTGTTTTCCTTTTGTGGTAATTTCTCACCCCAGTGGACCCATGATGCTATCAGCAGCTCATGGTCTGGTGTGCAGGGGGCTGCACACACATATGTGTGACGTCTGCTCCCTATGTCAGCAGGGTTCTAGTGAAGGAATGCAGGATAAGATGCAGATTCCAGTGGCAGGACTCTTGGTTTGTGACTCAGCGAATGCCTGGCACTTGGGGAGGTGTCCAGCCTGTGCCAGCCTCACTCAGACAGGCACCAGGACCCTCCTCCACTGAGTGTCCTTAAAACATTCAGTGCTAATGAACACACAGGATATCTTATGCTCATCCGCAGGAGGTGGGGGTGTCTCCATTTTGCAGATGGGCAAACCAAGGATCATGAGAAGTGACTTGCCCAAGGTTGTGCAGGAAGAGCAGAGCACTGTTGGAGTTAGAACTTCAAGGCTGAGGCTCTCTAGGCCTCATCTCTGACCTCTGTGTGCAGCTGGGTCCCTAGGATCCCTAGAAGCTGTTATTATACACACTGGACACTCAGAAGGTGAGTGGTGTTACTCAGGGTTGTGCATTTGGACAGGGATTCTGAGTTCTTGGCACTTTGAATAGTAACTGGGGAAGGGTGGTGGCCATAGCTGTTAAGCAGCACTTCTCAGCCTGTGGGTCCCAACCCCTTCGACAAACCTTTGTCTCCAACAATACTTACTGTTACAATTCATAACAGTAGCAAAATTACAATTATAAAGTAGCAAAGTATGTAACGTTATGGTTGGGGTCACCACAATGTGAGGAACTGTATTAAATGGTCACAGCATTAGGGAGGTTGAGAGCCGCAGCTAAGGAGTAGCACCCAGCTCTTCATCAGTATGACTTGTTGACTGTCCACACACTTCAAAGTGGGTCTGTGGCAGGAGAGCTAAGGTACATGCATGCAAAGTGCGCGCGTGGAGGGGGAGGGCTGGGGAGAGAGACGGAGATGACCTGACTGGGAGGAGGGGCTGGGATTATCTTCTCTGGCTAGGCATGGAGACCCCTCCAAGAGACAGCAGCCCTCCCGCCTCCGCTTCCCTCTGCTGAGTTGTCACAGCAACTACTTGGGCATGTCCAAGGCGTCTCCTTTAATAATCTGGGCCTCTGATCTCTGGCAGAACTGTAATGAAGGGGCAGTTTGTGAGTGCTGACACAAACATGGAGGGACCCAGCCGCCTCGTTCATGTCATTTAAGAAGTGCGCTCAGGCCAGCCAAGAGCAGGGTAAACTGAAAATATTTATTTGTTCAGCTTCCTGTGGTGAAAGGCAGCGTTTACGAGGTCAACTCTTTGTAGTCGTTACATTTTTGGTTTTGGTTTCGGTTTTTTGGTAAGAAAAGGATAATATCTCAGGACCTGATCATATCCATACCCCCTTCCCATTGCCCAATCCAGGACTGAAGCATCGGGCCAGCATCAGCGAGCAAGAAATCTCCCCTGGGGCTGGACTTAGTGACACACAGGCTCACGAATAAAGCACTCTCGTCCCCACAGACATGAGGTTTAGGGACTTACTCAGGGTCACAGAGCTGATAAGCACTGGGATCTGAGTCTGTATCCAGCTGGGCTTTCTGTGAGATGAAGTGTTCTCACTGCCAAGCTGGACCCCCTCCTGTTGTCTTGGGAACCCCACAGTTAGGAAGGAGGGGAGTGTGCATTTTAGATTGTTCCTGTCCTCAAAAAAAATTAACCAAGGGCTAAAGAAAGGGTTCGGCATTTAAGAGCTCTTGCTGTTCTTCCAGAGGACCTGCGCTCTGTTCCCAGAACCCAGGGGATGTAATGCCTCGGGTCTCCAAGGGTACTTGTGTTCATGGGTACCCACACTCTTATACAGACACAGGCACATGCACACCGCTCACACACACACACAAACACACCATACACACTCACACATGCAAACACCATACACAGACAGACACACACACACCATACACAGACAGTCACACACATCTTACACACCCCACACATACACACACACACACCATACATAGATGGGCACACACATCATACACACACCACACATACACACATGTCACACACCACATATACTCTCAAACACACACACACACACATACACACACATAAAGAGAAACACACCATACACTCTCACACATACAAATACACATACCATACACAGGCATACACATCATACACACACACTTACACACACAACACATACACGCTACATACTCTCAAACACACACACACACACACAAAGCAAACAAAATATATTTTGTAAAAAAAGAATCCAAGTGGATAGCACCTAAGAAAGGGCATACTTGGTGTGTTCTGAACCATCCCGTACTTGCACACACACACGGGCACATGACCTCACATAGAATTAACTCAGTGATGGGGTGCAGTGCATTGTAAGAAAATCAATCATAAAACCAAAGCATAGAGAACTGCTGTTGGTTTTGTTTCTTCCATGGGACCTGGGGCAGATGGAAGATTACAGATTCTAGGAGCTCAGATGAGTCAGTTTCTCAACAGAGCCTCCCTCCCAGCCCAAGACTTGGGGTTCCTTTGGCCCTGAGACCTCAACTTCCCCTTTTACTTGGGTTGCAAGGTTTTAACTGTAGTTCAGGGTCTCAATCACTCTCTAACCTTGACTGCTCAGAACCTCAGTTTTCTCTTCTGTGAAATGGGGCTAATAACCCACACACTTTCATCACAGGGCATGGCCAGGTGGAAAGAAGAGCTTGTCAAACACTGAACAGGCTTTCGTCATGAGCATGCTCATGGAAGAACAGACTCTGGGTTTGGGGCAGAGGTTCTGAGTTCAGAGTCTAGGCCACCCATGGTACCACCTGGGCCCCTGCTTGCTCACTGTGTCACCCAAACGGGGTCCTCCATGTTCACAGGTCCTCCATGTTCCCATATCCAGTAGCCTGTTTTACATACCTAAGCAGTGTAGCTCCATGCCCATGTACCCACCCAGCGTGGCAAGGCTGGGAAGCTTTTCCCGGATGCCGTGAGTTCTCAGTGGTAGCCTGATGTGGCATCACACTGCACCCTGACCAGCTTCTTCTGGTTTTGGACCAGAGCTCCTGATTTTTTCCCCAAAAGGCAGTAGGAAAACACCTGCCTACAGTGATTTCTGGGCACCTTCCCTAGCCCCTCCTGAACTCAAGGGGCTCCTCTGCACACTTGCAGGACACGTCACAGGACACAGACTTCCCAGCTCCCTCAACAGAGTGCCTGCCCCAGCAGAGGGCTTCCTAATCAGATACAAGTCACTGTCCAGCTCAGCCACCAGGTGGCCAGCAGGCCAGGCACCAGAGGCGGGGCCACAGTGGCTGCTCTATTTGCTTGGAGCCTCTCTCAGCAGGAGCCGGGTCCCCAACTGTCCCCTGGAGTCAGATCCATCACTCTGTGACTGCACTCCATCAGGCGGGCACAGCCGGAGGGTCAAGTGGCCCGTCGCCACCGCCGGGCGCTGGGAGCCCATCATGGCCATATTTAATTTAATTAAAGCTGTCAGCACTATTGATTTCAGCAGTTTCAATTACTAGGCTGTTATGGTTTCTGGATCAACTGATCTGTGATGGGTCCTATCAGCAAAGACACACATTGAGGAGAGGACCCTCCATCTCCTTTAAACCTGACACACGCCACCATGCCCCGTGAGTTATTGCTTCCATCCAGCCCGGCTCCCCTTCCCAGCCTCATAATTAATTTCTCATTAGACAGCTCTTTATTGTTTAATTTGTGCGGTTTATAATCAAATTGGGCACATTAATTGTCGCTGGATTTAAGGCGAATGGAAGAGAAAGGGCTTCAATACCTTCCTCTTCCGTGACTGCTGACAAGATGAAATAAAGCCCGAGGAGAAGTGTCAGCTTCCTACATTATAAATTAGGTTTTTTAAAGAGCACAGGCATTTAAGACGCAGTTATCATGCATTTAGTAATTATAAATCCTACACTGCAAAACAATTATTGAGACATAATTACTCCACTTGGCTCTTGGGCAGTGGGGCTGGGTGACGGTGAAATTCTTCCTTGAGGATGGGGGCTCTCTTAGTTTGGGGGTAACCATGCCAGCGGGATACTAAGTTCTCAAATGTAGTGTGTATATTCCTATCTTTTTTCAGACAGTTTAATCTAGAGGGTGTGTCAAATGGAACGAACACTTTGTCCTTTAGAGTTCTACAACATCCCTGGAGGCCCCTCTATGTGCCTGACCTGGGCTGGGACCTAAGAAACACAGCTGTCCAGGTCACACAAGCCCAGGATAGACCTGCAGACCGTGGGTAGTGTGAATGAGGTCACAAGTCAGGTCCTTCTCGGACTGTCAGATTTAACCTGTGGGATGACCATTTATTTGTGAATAGTTAAATCCATCTGTGTTGGTGGCCAGACCAACCTGTGATGAATGACCCCACCTGTGGATGGATGTGTTCCATCTGGGGTAGCTGGGGGGAGGGGTAGGTGATTGGTAGGGTGGCCAAATCCAGCTGTAGAGTGGCCATCCCGGGTTTCCTAAAGGAGGGGACTCTTGAGAATGGAAGGTCTTCACTCAGTGGTGTGTGAAGAGGGCACTGCAGGCAGGGCCCCTGGTGAGCAAAGACGCGGATGAGATCCACAATGGCCGTTCTTTTAAATACCAAAAGCTAGTAGTAGGGATAGACCCTGCAGGACCAAGGCTGAGTCCAAGAAACTGCAATGGGATGTCAAAGATTCAGGCTGATTGAGAGTCTTCCAGCCTGCTCAACCTATCTGCCTGCACTGAGAGCTATGGGCCTTGCCTTGTAGAAGGCCAACGTGTAAATACAGGCCTCCTTAACAGCCTACAGTTCTGTACCTGGTGCTCCACAGCACCTAAATGCAGGAAGTATAGGAGATATGGGTGAGTTGGCATGGGCCAGCTCTCAGAATAACATGTGGATGCTGGGCCTGTCCACATGAACCCAAGAGGGCACACAAACCAAGGACAAGACACGAGAAGGGTGAGCTACACACAGCTGTAAAGACCCTACTAAGCACAGCACCAAAGAGCCCACTAAACACAGCATTAAGACCCCACTAACACAACACCAAAGAATCTTCTTGGTTCCAGCAGTGGTCAGGGTGTGATGGAGACCCAACCTGTGTGCCTCTGCTATCAGGTTTATGGTGAGATGAGAGTCATGTGTTTATGGTCTTTTTTAATGCACTTATTTTTATTCTATGTATGAGTGTTTTGCCTCCTTTTGTATCTATGTACCACCCGTATACAGTGCCCATAGAGGCCAGAAGAGGGCATATGATCATCTGGAATTGGTGTTGCAGGTGGTTGTGGGTCATTCCTGTAGGTGCTGGGAATCAAACCCTGGACCTTGGGAAGAGTAACCATGACTCTTAACTACAGCACCATCTCTTTGCCCCAACCTGGTCCATCTTGCCAGGCCCACCTGAATATCATCGTCCACTCTTTGGCCTCTGCACCCTCACCAGTGAGCCTAGAGCTGGAGACTTGCTTTCCCTTATGGCTGGAAGGGGAGGAATTTCTGAGGCTTCCCAGGGGGTGAGAAGTGATGTGTTCTTTCCTACAATACTGTCCATCTTTTCTCCCCAGGGCCCAGGGAGACTTCCTAGAGTATTTTCTACTAAACTTTTTGAAAACTCTTCTCTGGAGACAAAGTTTTCTCCAAGAAACATTTTTGCAAGCACCCAACTCCCAGGCTCACCCCAACTCCCAGGCACAGACACCCCCAGCCTTCTGGGGGCTCAAGTCTAGAACCTGCCTATTCTTTGTGCTGGGCTTCAACCTATGGATTTAATTCTATTAACAAGGCTTTCCAACACACAAATTCATGCACTGCTTGTGATTCTTTTGTTTGGATTTTGTTGTTAAAGACTTATAAGATATTTTATTTGTCTAAAATGTCCACAGTCCTTATGAAACTAATTTTTCTCTGCCGCAATTGTTTAGACCAACACTTCATCATGCACTCAGGCTCCGTGTGCTTCCCGTCCTGTTTCTCACCCTACCAGTAGTGTGCGCAGAGTGATGTATTTCCCTGTCTCCATGGGTTGTCTCAAGTGTGTGCAGTGAAATAAGTAGAAGCAATTGTCTCCCACGGTACAGTGGCATTCCCCTCCTGCACACTCATATTCTTCATCCTGAATTCTTCACCTTCTACCCTGTCAACCCACCCAATGTTCCATAGCAGTGGCTCTCAACCTTCCTAATGTTGGGACCATTTGATATGGTTCCTCATATTGTGGCCACCCCAACTATAAAATTATTTCATTACTACTTAGTAACTGTAATTTTGCTACTGTTATGAATTACAATATAAATATCTAATATTCAGAATATCTGATATGTGACCCCCAGGTTGAGAACCACTGTTCTAGCGCCTCCAATTAAAAGCTACAATCAAGAAAATATGAGCCAGGAGCTGTGTTAAAGTGAGTTGCCCATGCAGCCGCCTGGGGCCAGGCTGATATCCCTGATCCATGCTGCTACTGAGGGCCACTGTGGCTCAGTGGACCCGATGCAGCAGGGGGGAGTCGATGTTGCTGTTGATGTCCATGGCCCTGTGATACCATCTAAGGCCATGCAGATGTCTGTTGTCTGTGTGAAGCCATGTTGATGCCAGAATCCATGATGCTGCCAAGAGCCATGTCTGGGGCCAAGGTCCTACTGCAGCTTTTGTCTGTGTTGATGTCAATGGCCCAGGTTGCCACCAAAAGGAGCAAGGAAGCTGCCTTTGCCGTAATATCAATGACTGCAGATGCACAGTTGATGAAGAGGGTTGTGAAAGACGATTATGACAGCTCCTAACCCTCCAACCCATGAGGGTAACAAAGCAGGAAGTCATAGAATAGAGCTCTTTAAAAGAATGTGATAAGGATGCATCCACATTTGATATTCTCGTGCGGGTGCAGGAAGGGAAGGACTTACTTCTATTGAAGGGGCAGGTTACTGAGAGTTTAATCCTGCTCCAGTCTGTGTGAATAACACAGATTGTACTCTTTTTTGCGGGGGAGGGTGGTCACAAGGATGGAGCAGAGATGGAAGGATTGGTAAGTGGGCGTGGTCAGGGTGCGTGTTGTGAAATTCCCAAAGATTCAATAAAAATACTGTGGTGGGAAAGAAAAAAAAAAGAAATAAACATTGTGTAGCAGGCATACAACTTGACATAGTGGCTTTATGAGAAACTGATGAGGGAGGGATGAGGGGTGTAGTTTAGTGGATAGAGTGCTCACTTAGATTGCATTAACTCAGAGTTTGATCCCAGTACCACATAAATCTAGTGTGATGGTGTATGCCCGTAATCCTAGCACTTGGGGAGGTGGGTGCAGAAGGATTGGAAAGTTCAAGGTCATTTTCAGTATGGTGTTTGAGGGCAGCCTGGGCTAGATTCTGTCAAGGAAGGAGGGGAAAAGGGAAGCGAGAGAGAGGTGAAAATTTGTGGTATAGGCTTCCTCCTGAATAAGATGAAGCCTGTTTGGCAGATGAAGTAAACGCCTATGAAATGCCTTGAGTTGGAAGGTCGTTGCCAGTGGCATCCTGAAGTTCTGGTTTTCTGTACTGGCCTACTTACTTCGACTGGAGGCTATGCTTGGGGGTTTTCAAAGCCTTTCTCCCCAGTACTGTCATCAGACCCCAGTCTGGGTCACCCCAGTGCTTTTCTATAGCTCCCCAAGGTCAGGAAAAGTCAGACTAAAGTTGTAATGTCAAGTATAAGAACCCTCTGCTACACACAGTGCAGGGTCCTGACTTCTAGATGGTCTAACTTTAGTCAAGAACTTCTGTGGTCACAGGCAAGTTACTAATGGTCTAGGATCCTAGGTCCAGTGACTTCTAGGATATAATTGGATGAAACAATAGTTAGCAATGACTAAGACCCTTCTAATTCTTAAAATGCTCTTATAAATATGTCTGTCTGTCTGTCTATTATCTCCCTTGGAATTCCTAGCATAGAAACTTCCCTCTTGGCACACTCTTTCTGTGGACCCCATGAGAACAAAAAGGGTTCAGCTTCAGGTAGCATACCAGGAAAGGGGCCCAATAGGCAGGATGGCCTCTGAGAAAGGCAATCCCTTCACTCTCCAGACCACTTGGAGACCACATGGCTCCAACTTGGTTTCCCACCTACTCTAGACAGAATGCATCCGAGGTGACATCTTTATGGTATGCCTACTATGTGCCACGAGAACTCTGGTCCCACTCTCGGGGGATGATGGGCTTGTGGAACAGCCAACACACAGGCATACGAAGATGCTGGGTTTTTGACCAAGATAACAGCTAGCAGGGGACACTGGGTGGCATGTTAAGAACAGAGGTTAGGAGACAGAGTAGAAGAGGCCAGGATGCAAATGTCACTGTGAAAGGGGGGCAATAGCACTCCTATCATCAGCTAACAAGCATGTGGGTCAACATCCTGCCCCATCCCATTCACTGCTGAGAGTGTGCCCGATAGGAGGGGCATCTGAGAGATGGTGAACCCCCAAGTGAAGCACAAAGAACTCAATGGAGCAGGCCACCGAGGTCCGGTTTTCACCATAGAGCCACAGAGGCTTGGGTGGGGCAGAAACTAGGGAAGAAGCTGGCAGGATGTGTTGGGTGACAAGGTCAGGAAAGCCAAGGGTGCTTGTGAGCATTCTGCCTGAACAGAGATAGCTGCTGAGATGAGGAGGTGGGTGGGGATCTCCAGAGGAGGGGCCAGGGAGGAGGGAACTCCAGGAGAGGTTGTCAGCAGATAGCCATGCTGTCTGAGAGGTCATGCCTTGGGACCTTTTGAAGCTGCTGAACCAGGAATTCAAGAATATGGGCAGTAGGTGCAGACCAGGAAAAGAATGGCAGGAAAATAGGAAGGAGAGGAGAGAGAAATGGATGGAGGGAGACACAGAGGGAAGGAAGAAAGAATGGAAAAGAAGTGAAAGGCAAGAGAAGGGGAGGGCTCAGGGAAAAGGGATGGGAAAGGAAGGGAGGGAAGGGAATGGGAGGGGAGAGGAGGGAAGGAAAGGGGAGGGGAGGGAAGGGGAGAGTCTGGGGTCTGGGTAGACAGCTACGGTCTTCCAACAGGTACAGATCTGGCTAAAGGGACAATGGAGTTCAAAGGAAGGCTGAGTGCTACTCAGAAAGCCCTGTGGATAACACGATGCCTCGTGCTGGGATAGGCATTTACCTTTTTTGTTTTAGGATTACGTGGAGGTTCCAGGACTTCTGGACAAGGATCCCTAAAAGCAGAGGACCCATGGAGATGGGGGTATAAAGCAATTTCCCAACTAGCATGAAAGTTTTCGGATGAACAGACTCAGGGTCCCTAAGTCCACTGAATGATGCCCCAATTTTAAGTCCCCTTGGCAGAGGCAACCCAGGCTCCCCAGGTCTCTCTGTCTCTGTCCCAGCTGGGAACTGGTATGGCTGCCAACTGGTTGCTGCTTCCAGCTCCCGAGTTTTCATTAAGATGCTGGCATCTCCCCAGAGCTTGAAGGGGTCCCGATTAATTACAGGCAAATGTTGGTTCTCCCTGCCTCCGCCTCCGAAATCTGCAGCCGCAGCCTGGCTCCGTCCCCTCAGATTTTATTAAAACCCACCTTGCCAGCCAGGACCCTGGGATTTACAGCCACAGCTAATAGGCTGCCTCCCCAGGAGACATAAATCTGAGCGTTCTGCCCAGGGAGCCGCTTGCTGCTAAGAGGCCGGTTAATTGTTCTGCGTCAAGGGGTCCGCAGAGGAATGTTCAATTAGGCTTTGCAGAAAAGTTGGTGCCTTAAATAAGGTGAAGAGGGAGAGGATGCCATTATTTTTTTTTTGGAGTGAGAAACAGTTCTGCTTGTGCCAGGGCCTGTAGCAGGCCCAGTGCTTCCTCTGGGCTCTCCTTGAGGATCCGAATGCTGCTGTGAGTGGACGAGTTTGCGTCCAGCATCCTAGAGCCCACTGCAGCGCTTGGGGCTTCTTCACACCAAGTCAACCGCAGACCAGCTGCATGTCCTTGGAAGAGTCTAATCAACTCTCAAGGAGACTATTCCCTTTCTGTAAGATAGGGTGGCACTGTCTTTTTCGTCACCTTCCAGCATCACTGGGGATCCCATTCATTCATTTATTCATTCGTTCATTCATTCATTATCAGATAACTGGTTTTGCTGAGGGGCACTTTCTTGTCTCAGTCTCTTTCAGTGACTACATGAAAATGAGGTTGAGCAGATGACTTCAGCAACAACTTGTTTCTCAGCTCTGGAGGCTGGAGTTAAGATCAAGGTGTTGGTGTATCCAGCATCTAGTCAAGGGGTCTTCCTCATTCCGAGAATGTGTTCTCACTGTGTCCTCACAGGCTGAGGGAGGCAGCTCTCTGGGAGCTCTCTTATAAGAGCGCTAATGCAGTTGCCGTTCCCACCCACATGATCCATCACCTCCCCAAAGCCCCACCTTCTTGTATCATGCCTTTGGAGGTAAGATGTGAGCATATGAATGGGGGGTAGAGGTGGCACATTATCTCTGTAGCACTTCTGTGTGCCAGGAAAGGTGTTAGACCCATTGGGGGACAACGAGTCTCTGTCCCCAAAGAGGGACAAGTAAGGGAACCCTTAAGATTAGCACAGCAGAGTGTGGGAGCCAGCACAGATGTCTAGCTCTGTTGGAGGGCAGCACTAGCTGGGAAGACTTCTTGGAAAAGGTGACAGGAATGACCCTTGTATGGCAGTGCACAGCAAAGTATCATGGCATAGCAGGCTTTCTTTTCTGAGCTACCAACCAGCTCCCAGTTCATGACATGGAGACTTATTATTTTGTTAAGAATGTTCTGCCTTAGCTTAGGCTCCTTTCTTGCTAGTTCTTATAACTTAACCTGTTTCTCTTCATCTACATTTTTGCCTTGGGGCTTTTTACCTTTCTCTCCTTCTGTGTATCTTACCTTCACTGATTCTTGTTTCTGGCTGGCAGTTGCCTGACTTCTGGCCCTGGGCATGTCCCTCTCTTTCTCCCTTGTTCTCATCTCCTTCGTTTTTTCTCTCATTCTTGAGCCTAGATTTCTCCTCCTAGTTATTCTCTCTGCCCACCAGCACCTCCTATCCCTCTGTTGTCCAGCTTTTTATTAAACCAATCAGCGGCCGTAGGCAGGCAAGGTAGAACACCAACACATCTTTTCATAATTAAACTAATGCAGCATAACAAATGTCCGACATCCTTACATTGTTAAACAAATGTAACACACCTTTGCACAGTTAAAGAAGTGTTCCATAGCATACACAAATGTACTACACCTTCACATAGTTAAATATTCCATGACATTATGGATTCCCCCCCCAGCAGGAGGGGGCACAATATACAAATCACAGCACAACTACAGACCCATAGGCATTGCTGTATATTAACAACTAAAGACTCAGAGAGGTTGAGTGACAGGGATGTGGTTACACAGCCAGTTAGTAGCAGAGCAGATGACAAAATCTTCACAGTGAGATGAAGGGGCCCAGACTAAGGGTCTCTTTGAAGGCCTGGCAGTGATGGCTGTAATCTCCAGATCTCATTCTCTGTTGGGTCCCAACTTTGGAAAAAGCTCCACCTCTGAGTCACCACCTCCAAAGACTTGGACCCTGGCCAGCTTTTGTTTAGCTCATGAGCCTTTACCAGAATAGATCACTGGTGTGAGTCTGTGACCTCAGTCCCACACCCAGGTCACACAGTGTTGGTTCGTGTTGAGAGGACCCCAGCTTCCCTCCTTCAGCAAACTCCCAAGTTACTGGCTTACTGTCCCCAGTCCCTGGAACCCACTGAGGCAGCGTCATCCTCTTCCAAACATTATCAGATACCTGAAAATTCCCACCATATAAAACCTATCTCTTTCCCATTGGGCCTGGACTAGCATCCGTCACTAAGATGCAAACCGGGAAACGTGCCTTCAGTGTAGGCTCCTGTAGTGGTTTGAAGGAAATCAGCCCCCATGGGTCCATAGGGAGTGGCACTATGAGGAGGTGTGGCCTCGTGGGAGCAGATGTAGCCTTGTTGGAGGAAATGTGTTACTAGGAGTGGGCTCTGAAGGTTTGGATGCTCAAGGTAGGCCCAGTGTGTTTCAGTCTCTTCCTGCTGCCTGCTCCTCCAGCACCATGTCCACCTGCACGCTGTCATGCTTCCCACCATGATAGACTAAACCTCTGAAACTGTGAGCTAGAGTTGCTATGGTCATAGTGTCTCTCCACAGCAATAGAACCCTAAGACAGTTCCAAGGTCCAGGATGCCAACTGAACAGATGGCTTAGACCCAGGGATTTAAGTTTCAGTGTAAACCATGGAATGGCAAACACCGTGTGTGGAGCCCCAAGTCTTGCACTGTGCCTTGCCTCTCTTTGCCTTACTCCTCTGCCTCAGTTTCCTCTTCTACTGTTTTGTGAAACAGGCGGCCTCCAAGGGTCGCTGTGGGGTCCACAGGGAGAACTAGCGCGGGGGGGGGCGGGGGGGAAATCACTCCTCAAATGGACCATGCCCATGCTGGGAGAACAGGAGGGATTACCATAATGCTTTGCATTTTTATTTTTAACCTGCGTGAAATCCTGCAAGTCAATGGTTGCCAGAAAATGCTAAACTCCATGGGGAAATCAGGTTGGCTTTAACGGCAGAAAGCCGCTGGACTGGGTCTTTGATATCGATTCTGTTTGCTTAATGTTAAGGCCATTTAAAAAAAAAAAAAAAAAAAACCCTGAGGATGAAATGTCACCATGGTGGCTGTCTTCTTCACCTCCTCCCTTATTGAGGTCTATCTGTTGGTGTTTGCATGACCTACTGGGAATTAAAACTCGTCTGAACACAGCAAGACTTTGCAGCAAAGGACTGTGACAGCCAGGCTCATGGGCACAGAAGCCAGCTGCAACAAGTTGTCAAGCCTGTCGCCAGCAAGGAGCTGAGGGAAGACCTCGGCTGCAAGCTCATAGTGGCAAAGCAGTGGTGGTGACCAGTGGATGGCTATGGCTCCCTGTGTGGAGCAGCCTGGAGGGGAAGGTTCAGGCATGGAGCTGCAGTCTACAGCCGCAGCCTCCTGAACTGCTCTGCTCCCATTCCTTTATGCCCACGGTCACAGTGTCAGGCAGAGAAACAGGCACCACACCCTATGATGTCCATCGAGGGAGGAACTCAGGCCAGGGTCCACTGTGATTTCCATGGAGTCCTCTGGTTCCAGGGGAACTGGGCTCATCACCCCAGTTTCCAGGAACAAGGAGCTTAGATGCTTGCTGTCTCCTGTCTCTTCTGATTTTCAGTACCTGCCTATACACAGAAAAGCATGGAGCCAAGAAGCCAGTCAGGTAGCAAGCCCAGCCTGTGACTGCACAGATGTGCCCTGCTATTTCTTCTCTGCTTCCCTACTGTGCACAAGCTCTGGGTTACAGGCACTAGTACCCTGCCTGGACCACATGACACCTACCTTTCTCCTCAGCAGTGGAGAGTCCTTGGAGACTCTAACATAGCCTTTTGGAGCAACAGCTTATGGTCTAAGGGGAAGACTAATGTTCTGGGCACAGAGACACCAAGGAAAGATACTGTCCCCAATCATATCCACTGCCTTAGAGAGAGAAAGGCATCCCTACATGTGTGACAAGTGCACACAGTAAAAGGTCACACATGTTAGGGTCAGGGGTCAGGTAGCTGGAAAACAGTTGACAGAGAGAAGATGCCTGTCCTAGAAGTGTGGGCATGAAGGGCAGCCAGGGTGTACATGTGCAGTTCTTCCTCAACCTCCCTTCTTTACACCCCAATGTATTCCGGAGTGTTCCATATGCTTCCTTCAGGTCACACAGCTATGGCCCAGTCTCTTAGGTATGGCATCTTCTCCTCGCCAAGCGACCTCCCTCCCAGCCAGTATCCAAGGCTTCCTGTTTTCTCAGCAAACAATTTAATACACAGGAGTGGGTCTCTGGGAAGGCTGGAGGGGCTGGCAGCAGAGTATCCTAAAGAGACCATCAGAGTAGCTCCCATGGCTTTCATCCTGTCATTTGAAGGAATAACAGGGAGCTTTGGAAGGGATTCCCCAAGTCTGCTGAGTAGGAGTAAATAGCATGAGAGGTTGGGGGTGTTTCATGGGGTACCTAGGGGACCACACAGACACAGACCTGAACATTTAAAGCCACACAGGAGCCACTTTTGAGCACTATATAGTAGGTTCCATCTCAAATAAAAGATCTAGCAAGGGCTGCAGTTAGGAAATGGGTGTAGAAATCAGGAGGTCGCTGCTGCCACTGACACCACCTCTTTTTTTTTTTTTCGAGACAGGATTTCTGTGGCTTTAGAGCCTGTCCTGGAACTAGCTCTTGTAGACTGACACCACTTCTTAACAACAATGGGGACAGAAAGTAGACCAGAGCACAGAATGTAACTATTGCCCAGACATTCTGGTCTGTCCCCAGAGTCGCCAGCAGCCTGCAAGACCCCATAGAAAGCTTGCTCAGCCCACACTGGGGCTGCAAGTGGTCACTTGCCCAGAGTTTGGAACTGGTGCAGGCTCGAGGCTTCTTCTTGTTCCAGCTGCATCTCCTTGGTGCCCTGGTAATCTGGCTGGCGCCCAGAGGGGTGAGGAAGTCTGAAGTGAAGTTGTTTAGCTTCCCAGTCCTACAGAAGGAAGTGAGCAGGGTTGCAAGGCTAGCAGTTACATCTCTCTATCCACAGCAGCTTGCGGGGAGGTTCCTGTGGGCCCAGCCAGCATGAGGATCTCTTACCCTACTCTGCTGATCATTTCCCTGTGGGATGTAAGTGCCCATCTCTCCTCTCCTGGACCCTACCTGGGCCTGCTAATCTTGTGCTGCTGGCTAGAATGATGTCTCACTCCAGCCAGTGTTGCTGACTGCTGCTGACCCCTCGGCTCCCACAACCCCACTACTTGATATTGGCATTAGGAATTAGTTAAACTGTCTGTGTCTTCCTACTGCTTCCAGTAACCAAAGGATCATACCCAGACTTCCCCACTATCCTGCAAAGCCAGACTCCTCCACTATCCTGCATACCCAGAGTCCTCCACTATCCTGAAGACCCAGACTCCCCCACTATCCTGCAGACCCAGAGTCCTCCACTATCCTGCAACCCAGAGTCCCCCACTATCCTGCAACCCAGACTCCCCCACTATCCTACAGACCCAGACTCCCCCACTATCCTGCAAAGCCCTTGCCAGCCCCAGCTCTAGCTAGAAGGAAGTTCCCACCAACACTCGGCACCATACCCTCTCTTTCTCCACATCTGATTTCCTCTGCCTAGTGCCCTCCTATCCTGCTCCAAGTGGGCAGAGCCCAGGCCCAGGCTCCCTTCCCCAGCAGGTGTGTTCTCAACGCACTTCTTTTTGACTCCTTGTCAGTTTCTTCTGAAGGGCAGCTTTTAGATGCCCTTGACCCTTGACCTGGCCTTCATGACCTCTGTAAACCCAGGACACGCCTGGCATAAAGAAAGACCCGAGCCCAAGCACAGCTGGCAGGCTGGATGTAGGATGAGTTTTCCAGTTAGTGAGAACTTAGGACGGGGGTCTCCCCAGGTTTACCCACTCTCCCTATTCCCTTTATCCCCATAGGGTGGTCAGGGTTGAAACAGGTGAGGAAGCTGAGGCTTGGAAAGGAGAAGGGCAGAGCTGAGAACAGACACAACCCCAGAGGTAGCAGATCGCCCCAGGTCAGCACAAAGTGCTACAATTAAGTCCCTACCAAGAGGGGCCTTTTGATCCAAATTATACAGCCCCAGTGTTCCCAAACAATTAACACTGGGGCCATAGGTGGTACTCACAGCTGGTGAGGCTGTGTGGGCGACAGGAGGCATTATCATCTGGTGCCATGTCGCCTGCCCTGTCCAGCACAGCTCGAGGGCCACAGGTTTCTCATGTTGTTCTGGAGAGCCCCCAGGCACCTGTCGGTAATGGGCAGCAGCCTGGGCCCCAGAAAGAGAAGGGAAACCTCTACTGGCCTGGTTCCCCTTCACTGTCCCCCGTGCCCATCCTAATTAAGCCTGGGCATGCATGCGCAGGAACCCAGCTCACAGTAGACATGTAAGGGCAGTTTGTTGAATCAATACTTGCTGTGAATACTTGAGTGCCCCCTGCCCCTCCCCCAGCCTCTGTATGCCCATGTGCAGAACCTGGAAGGAAAGATCGTAAGGCTACTGAAAGCAACAGGAAAAGTGTTTGGCAGGGCTTGGGCTTTTAGTGGAGTCTCAACGACTTTTCTTCTTGCCCGTCCGATGAGGAGGTGCTCCCTCGCCCAATTCCTGCAATGGCACTTGCTAGCCATTTAACATGATGTCATATCTTCGAGTGAATGCTGGAATCAGGTGGGTGTGCTCCCTCTGATGGAGTCAGGACGCTCAGCACCTTTGGTGAGTTTGCTATAATACAGCCCAGCGGGAGGGGTTGGCTGGTCTCAGTGGGAGGTCACTGTAGGCCAACAATCTCAGGTTAAAGGTGGGAGGGAGAAAGCCGCAGAGGCTGGTTCATTATGGAACACTTGTACCCGCACGCAGTGTCAACATTCACACCTGGAACAGAGGAAGGCTTTGCCATCCTCTTTGCCAGTCTCACTGTGGGGGAAGGCTTTGCCATTCGCGTGGGTCTGAAGTACTGGATTCTTGACATGGCTGGGCTCTCGTATCAACGACACACCTTCACTCAGGGCTCCCTCCCCTTCCCACCCTGTGACTCTTCACATGTAGGGGTCATTGTTCCAGAACCAACAGTCTGTGTGGCTTGGGGCGATCAAATGTATTTGCAGTAAGAAAGACTCTCCAATAACGAGGTCACTCCTGAGGCCGTACCAGCAAACAGCATGGCTCAGCTCTGCAGCCCACTTTGTTAAACTAAGAGTCCGGGTCTCTGCTCTCAGCTGGTCTCCAAGGAAGGCCTCTGACTTTCTAGGCTGTTAGCAATGCCGTCTGATGCTTGTTGTCTTTGAATTTCCAAGCATTTATCACTATCAGGGAATCCACTATGGAAAGCTCAGACCAGAAATGCTGAAGGGTGTGAGGGAGCCACCCTCAAAGTGGAAAAGTGCACTGTCATGGTCAAGGCTGAACCCCAAACCCCTGCAGCAGGGCCTCAGTATGTCTAGAATCAACCCAGCTGTGTCCTCGGCTTTGGTTGATCACACCCATTGGCTCTCCCAGAGAAAGGGAACCTTGGTGACCTTGGGCAAGCTACTCCCTTCCAAAAAGCCAGTCCCTGGGGGAGGGGAATGAAGAGTTAGGTTCATGCACAGAACACCCAGGCACCCAGCTTCTACCAAGACTGTGGTTTCTAGAGGAACGAGGCATCCCAGGGGCAGACACAGCCCTAGGTCTGGGTGAGCCACCTGTGGCCATGGCTCCCACAGTGTGTTCAGGGACCAGTTTTCAGTGCACCTCTGTTTTGGGGCTCCGTGCTTGGAATGGGCCTTGTGCTTCCTCTAGGGGACAGTTAAGGCCCATGCTTTTGCCCTGTTTCTTGGCCCTTCTGCCTCCACAAAGTGCACGCTTACCACCTCTGGGTTCTTCACCACAGTTACTTGTGTGACATTGACTGTCCTGTTCCTCTCCCAGGGCTTGTGATGACATAAGCCCAAAGACGGTCCAGAGTGCCCTCCCCACCTCAGGATCCTGAACTTTGTGACACTTGGGAAGTCTCCTTTACCACGGACAGGGACCTGCTCAGTGCTAAGGATTAGCATGTGGGTGACTTTTGGTACCTACCTTCATGACTTTCAAAAATTTCTTCTGTCAAAGGCAAAAGTAGGGACAAATGTGGGACCTGAGGAATGGAACTGATGCAGGTATACTGAGGTGCGTGTGACCCCAGGATGAGAGTGCTGGACGCTTCAGAAACATGAACATCGGAGTGAGTGTCCTTGACTTGGTGCTTCGTGTCATCTTGACATCTGTCAGGACCAGCTCTTAGGAATCCCACTGTCGTGTTCAGAGACTCGGTGCTGTGAAATGTAAGATAAACTGTGTTTCATGATTGAAAATTTCATTTAGACAAGAAACCCCAACGAGCCTTGCCCTGTTCTACATTATTTACTATGACATCTTGGTGCCTTTCCCAGAGTCCTGCATCTTTCACAGCCAGGCTGTCCCACCCTGGGATCTCCATGAGGCACAACACAGGAGAAGTGTGGGGTCAGCTGCGTCAGGGACTGGGGACTGGCATCAGCAAGCCTAGACTGTCCTGAGAGGAAGGACTGCTTCAGCTGGTCAAGCAAAGAGTGTGGATATACTAAGGTCATAAGAGAGTAGTCACAGCATCGTGGAACTGCCTGGAAGATTCTAAAAGGTTCTAGAACTGAGATATTTCAAACAGGTGCCACAGAAATGGGGGAGGCCAGAAGAGAGAAGGAAGGATACTACAACTCAGGGTGGAAACGCAAGAATTGTGGAACTCCTCGCGGATGACCTGCTCATCAGGTTAAGACTTCTGCCACCAGGGCCTGAAGAGATGGCTCAGTGGTTAATACCACTGGGTGCGCTTCCCGAAAACCCAGGTTTGATTCTTACATGATGGCTAACAGCCATCTGTAACCTTAGTTCCAAGGGGATTGATGCTGCTTTCTGACCTCTTTGTGCATGGTACACAGACATAGATGCAGGCAAAACATCCTACAAGTAACAAAATCCTTAAAGATTGCTGCCTCCAGCTCTCTGAGAAGGCGCAGCAGGAGGGGCCAGAGTCCAAGGTTCTGATTTTGGCCCGAACTCCTCTTGCTCTATTGCATCTGGCTTGTTTCTTTAGTCATAAAAGGCAACACAGCCAAGATCCTCCAATGTGTTAACTCTTGTTACCTTCCCTGGCCAGCAGCTGACTGGGGGGAAGGCATCCGGATGCGTGGTTCTCTTGGGAGATTTTAGACATCGTCTTCCTACTTGAAAGAATATTGAAAGAACTTGAAACTCACAAGATGTATTAGTCTTCTTTTATGTCTATATATGACTGAGAAGTAGTAGGGACTTTGGGGGGCGGTGTGCAACGAGTTGTCAGCAGAGGACATGGTATGCATTTGTGAAGGTGTCACAATGAAATCCATTATTTTGTCTACTGATTTAAAAACTTTTAGTAAGTTGTGTTTCCATTTATCACTTATTTCAAAAACTTTGCATTTTCCCTTTTGATATCTTTGAGCTTTTGGATACTTGAAAGAACGATAACTTGATCAGTCTGTAAACATTGGGGCCGGAGAGATGGTTCAATCAGCATTTTACCAGTTGCTTAAGTATGAGGACATGACTTCAGTACCCAGAGCCACTCAGCAACATTGCTGACTCTTGGTCCTGGTGAGAGAACCTCTCTAAAAAACAAAACAAAACAACAATTCCACAAAATAAGGGCTGGAGAGAGGTTCAGCAGGTTCTGATCTTGCAGAGGTTCTGATCTTGCAGAGGACCTAGGTTCCCCAGTACCCACAGGGTAGCTCACAGCCAACTCCAATTCCAGGTATCTGACACCGTCTTCAAGCCTCTGAGGGCATCAGGAATGCATGTGGTGCACATACATACATGCAGACAAAACATTCATACACATAATAAACCTAATTTTAAAAAATAACAAAGAGGCCATTTCAAAGGACATAATATTTTTACATGTTCAATAGAGCTTGTATCAATATCAATGGCTTAAAACATATGAAGTAGTCAGACCTGGTAATATAAGCTTGCAAGTCCAGCTATAGGAGACTAAGAGGAGGAAATCAACAAGTTAAAAGCTAGCTTGGGCTGCCAAGTGAGCTTAAGGTCAACTAGGGTAATTTAGTGCGACACTGTCTCAAAATTTGAAAGGGTGCTGGGTGTCTGGCTCAGCAGTCGAGAGTTTGCCTAGGATGTGTGAGACCCTACGATTAGTTCCCAGGGCCACATCCAAACCAACCATGAACTCAGGACTGACAGAAGTACAAAGTTCAACTAGCCATTCCTTTGCACGCCACTAATAACTGATCAGACACGCAGGGCAAAGGCTACCAAGGACATGAAAAACCCAGCTGATGTTTTCGGAATAGTCTATTCAGACAGAGCAGTATACACATTTTTAAGTACTCAGATAATATTTAGCAAAATAAATCATAGTCTGGGTCTTAAAAAAAATCTCAGTATATTTCAAAGGATTTGGGGCATATAAATAATGTTTTTTGGTCACAGGGAATTAACGTTGGAAATGACTATGAAAGATTTAGAAACTCAGTGGGGGGGGAGAGAGAAAGAGAGAGAGAGAGAGAGAGAGAGAGAGAGAGAGAGAGAGCCTACACACATCTGTGCCTGGTGTCTCAGAGGTCAGAAAAGAATATCAGAGCCCTTGGAACTGAAGTCCCAGATGGTTGTTTGCCATCCTGTGGAGCTGGGAACTGAACTTGGGTTCTTACCTGTGGAGGAGCCGTCTCTCCAGCCCCCACCCTACTTATTTTTAAATGACTGCTGTCTTTAGTGAGGATCTTTACTATGAAATCGACCTTAATGTCAAAATAACCCCGCTAGCTTTCTTCTCTTGAGGGCCAGGATGGCCAGTTTTCACCTCGTGTGTTTTCCCGGTGGTTTTCTTTTTAATTCATCAGGACAGTATCCGCCTTTCAGCAGGAGCTTCCAGGCAAGTCACAGTCACTGTAAACCTGCCATCTTGCTGTTTGTTCTTCATTCGTCTGCCTTCTTTGACGTCATCCTTCCCGTCCTCTTTCATTTTAAATTTTAATTATTTCATTATAGTTCATGTATTGACCTATAACCATTCTGTTTATTTACTGGCACTTTGAGCTTATGCACATTTTTTAAGTTATGAAAAAAATTATTTTAAAGATTTTTTTTCTTAGTATGTGTGTTCGTGGGGGGAAATGGGCACTGCGTGCAGGTGCCTTTAGGGACCAGAAGAGGGAGTCAGAGCCCTTGAAGCTGGAGTTACAGGTGACTGTGAGTGCCCAGCATGGGTGCTGGGAATCAAGAGGAACAAGTGATCTTAAGTACTGCAGCATCTAGAGGCCATGAAAAAATAATTTAAAAAGTTTTATTATTCCATACAGAAATCTTTTTCTTTTAAGAATTTATCTTCACTATGATGTCCCTTGAGGAATAGTCCTTCGTATTTTTTGTACTTTGTGAGTTACAGTCATCCTCAACTTTGGAAAATTTAAGATATTTCTTTCCCATCGATGAAGTCCTTCTGTGGACACACATTAGCATACATTAGCATATTGATGCATATATTAGCATAACATCTTCCACATATGTTTGCCTACTGAATTTGGTCACAGGTAGGGTTTTAGAGATTTTACTTATTTTAATACCATTTGTTACTGTGTCTTCACACTCATTGTCTTTGTTTCTCCTGCTGTAACTTTTAAGCTTCTGTTAACGTTGCTTTTGTTTGGTTTTCTGTCAGACATCTTGTCAGTCATTGAAGTTCAGTTTCCTTTCTCATTCGGTCTCCATCTTTCGCCTCACGGGCTTAGTCCTCTCCTTCTCCGGGGTTATTTTTGCAGGTGCTCTTGTCCCTTCCCTCTGTCACCTGTGTCATTTTGTTGTTGCCGTTGTTGTTTTGTTGTTTTGGGGCACTGTTTGTCTCATCGTGTATTCTATTCTATTTCTCTGCTCCCGGTCATTTTCTCCCACTCAAGTACTAAGCAAACCCAGCCATGTTTAGCTTCCAAGATCAAGCATGTTCAGGGTGCTGTGGCATAGCCTGATGATTCCCTATGCCATAAATTATGACTTGTTTTTACACTCTACATGTAGGCCTGAGCTGTGTTATTTTTTTTTCCTGCAGAGCAATTAGGTAAAATTTAGAAACCATTTGTTCTTTCTGAGGTTTGTTTTAAATCTTTGTGAGATGGTATCAGGACAGCCTTTACTCTAGGGCTAATTTTACCCCTTCCTGCGGCAATAAATACCTCTCTGCACTCCCTGCCAGACAGCTATGAGGCCTTTCCAGCCTAGCTGCTGCAAGCACCAACTATTCTAGACCTGCTCAAGCCCTGGGATTGCTCCTTCTAACTCGAGATACACTTGATCAGAGGCTAAACTCCTGCTGCCATCTTTTTAGGTAGGACTTTGCTTCCTCTTTAGCGGACAGACAACAGCCGTGAAAACAGCTAAGGTTTACAGAGATCATGAGAGTTCCCATCACACAGCTGTGACTTGGAAATTCTGGGACTGTAAACCCAGGAGTCTGATGGGGTTTTCCTAAGGTCCCCCCAACCACACTAATGACCTTGAGGAGATGGCCTGGGTGTGGCCGAGAAGAGTCAGGGCTCCATGTGCCTTGATTTGAAGCATCCTGGTGGAAAATTAGGGTCTAGTGTGAGTGAGTGTTCTTCCCTCCAACTCCTTCACATCCTACTTTAAGAGCGATTTTATCCCAGCTGTGGCAGAGACACTCCCTTTTCTGGTCTAAGAGCACTCCAGTTTTGAGCTCTCAGTGACTCCATTCTTAGCTTCTTGAGGTAGGTGCCAGTGGCCCAAGGGGTGTGTGACCGTGGTCTCCCGTGAGAATGAGCTGATTGCCTGTCCTCCTTCCTTCATCCTTGTTATCTTTTCTTCCTGCTCTAAAAAAAGATAATCAGGAGGTGGGGGATGCTGATGGTGGCGGGGGTGGTGGTGGGGGAGCCTTGAGCTCTCAGGGGCTCTGGGTTCTAGTCTAGTAATTTCCAAGATTTTTGAGTCATAGAAAACTGAGTCCTGCTTGCCCTCACCTAGATACAGAAGCCAAATTCTCTAACTCACTAAAGGAGAGCATCAACTTTGTCTCCTTCGTGGATTGACTCCTCCACTGGTCCGTAGCCTCCTGGAGGCAAGCAGGGAGCCAGAAGCGTGGAGACTCAATGACAAGGACATGAGGATTGAAGTGTAAGACAGCACAGCATCAGTGTTCACTGACATTACAAAAGGAAAAGCCATTTGTCAGTTCCCTCAGAGCCAGCCTTCAGGGAATGGGACATGGAAGAAGCTCATGGTGACATGGTCCAAGGACCTAAGAGTGGGGCCCAAACTCTCTGCTGCTTGCTCCGTGCCACTCGCCAACGACTCCTGTCTTTATCCTTCCATAAGAATGAAAAGGCCAAGTCCCTTTCTGGACTCACAGTGGCCATGATCCCAGTGATCCTGATAGCACTTCCTCCCTCTCTACAGGGAGAAGGTGCGGCAAGGCATCTTGTGCACAGCAAGGGGACTTCAAGTTGACCTGCCTGTGGGTGTCTACCACCTGTGTGTGCACGCAAGAAGAGGACACCAGACCCCCTGGGGCTGGCAGTGGTGAGCCACCTGATGTGGGTGCTAGGAATGAACTTGGGTCCTCTGGGATGAGAGCAATGCCCTCATCTGCAGAGCTGTCTCTTCAGCCAAGTTCTCCCTTTCCACAAGCGAGGAACTTGTCTGGGTAAAGTTGTGTGTCTGGTCAGAGGCAAAAACCAGGTCTGAGCAGCTCTGTCGTGGGGTCATTGCCTCAAGTGCTTCACCCACTCTGTTTGTGGCTCCTTAGTTATTCCCTCTCATTTTTCTTCTTTTTAAAGATAATATCTCGCTATGAACCCCCAAACCCTGTCCCCAGCAGGGGCCCTCCCACTCCCCAGAACCGTATATGTGTGTGTGTGTGTATTCCTCCCCATATACATGGCCCCACACCCCTTGGGCCACGGCCACCTGCAGCAATCTGAGTGCTGTGGCTCCAGTCATTCCTCACACAGACACTTAGTGGAGGGAAGCAGCACAACAATGCAGGCTGTGCATTGTTACCTCATACTTCACTGCTTTGTGACATCAGTGCCTGACTGTTCTGGAATGTTCTAGAGTAGTGTGGGAGGTCTTAACATTGGAGAAGGAAGGAAGGAGGAGGAGTAGGAGAGGAGAGGGAGGGGAGGAGAGGAGGAGGAAGGAAGGAGGAGGGGGGAGAAGGAGGAGAGAGGAGACAAAGGAGGGAAGAGGAGGAAGAGAAAGGATGGAGGAGGAGGAAGGAGGGAGAGAGGAGGAGGGAGAGGAGATGAGAGGAGAGGATAGGGGAGGAGAGAAGGAGGCAGTCTCAGCACAGGACTCCTATGAGGAAAGCACACAGAGCAGATTTAGCTCTCCAAGTTAAGGAAGCTCTGTGAGAGAGGACCTCTAAGCTATGGGGCTCTCAAAAAATACAGCTTCCACCTCTGAGATAAGCAGTGAGTTCAGAGGGTTTTCAGGAAGTTCACCCACCGGGGTATACCAGGTACACCTTGTGGGTGAGGGAGGGTGCCCTGGAGTAGGGAGAGCAAACAGAGGTTAGAGACCACAGTGAAGAGGGGGTTCGAAGAGTGGAAAGGAGAGAGCAGAGAGGAACAGAAGTGGGAACTCATGAAGGGAAAGACCCAAAGAAGCTTCCTTTGCCCAGCAAATTGCAGAAACTTTCTTGGAGTCTGAAGGTTAGGATGGCAAGTAACAGGTGAGTCTGGAGCCTGAGAGAAGGCTGGGAGGGAAGACATGAGTGGGAGGCCGAGTTTGCTACTCTCAGCCAAGAGACCTGAATCAAATCCCACAGCCTTCAAGCTCCACACCTGTAACAGCATAGATGTCTGTAGTTCTTACACAGACGAGATTGAATGCATGTGTCCAGGGATGACAGTGACCATTTCCCAACCCCCAACACCACTGTCAACACCACTACCATCACCACAGCCATTGCCATCATCACCACCATCAACATCGTCACTCCTGTCACCAACGCCATCATCAACACACTACCACCACCATCACCACAGCCATTACCACCATTACCACCATCAACATCGTCACTCCTGTCACCACTACCATCACCATGACCACCTTCACTCATCTCATGGCAGAAATATCGATTCTCCATGAAGCCCCTAACCCTAATTTGACAAAAGGGGAAGCTGAGATGGAGAGATTGGCGGGACAGGAGTTTGAAAGAGAGATTCTTAACCCCAACCACAGTATGCTCACTAGGACACCAACCATGAGAGAAATTATCAGATAACACACTTTCTTCCCTGGACTGCCAGGGACTAGAAGGAGATTTGATGGTCCCGTCTCCTTCCACGTGGTCCAGACTCCTTCCCCTTGACATGTCCTACGTTTCCATGGTCGACTGGGTTGTTCCCAGACCTTGGCAGGAGCCCAGAATGAGGATATCTCTGGTCTTGCCCTTTCCTTTTCTCTTTATTTCATTTCCTTTTTCCTTCGCTTCTTTTTCCTCTCCCTCCCACCCCTTTCTTCCTTCCTTTAATTTGAGGAAAAAGTTTTAAAATAAAGAAGACAAGAAAAAGGCACATTAGACATCATTTTTCTTGGGAGCCTTGAAAACCATGGCTAATTTCTGTAGTGACAGAGGAAAGACAAGAGTGACTCTCACAGAAAACCCTGCCCTGGGTGCTGGTAAGATTCTTCTGCACCTCCACAGACCTCCCACAGCATTCCTGAACAATTTGCATGGAGCTGCGCAGAGGAATCTGGAATCTCCCAAGCCCTCCCAGAAGTCCTGCTCTGCTTTCTGTCCATGTCAACTGTCTTTCTCATGGACCCTTTCCACCAGTCTTCTGGAATGTTCATAGAAAAACCTGTGGAATTCCCAATGGATTCTCTTGAAAACCTCCTTGAGTTGCCATGTGAGCCTCATTGAGTTCTCCCAGAAATATAGAATTCACACATGGAACATCTCTTTGACTTCCAGAGAATTCCACACTAATGCTGACAGCATGCTAAGAAAATTCCCATGAAATGCTAAGAGAATTTTCATTAAATTATCCGAGAAACCGCAAGAGAGATTTGAAGAAAACCCTTAGCTTTCCCTGGGAAAAAGAGGGTTCCCCCACTGACCAGAAGAGAGCCTGTCCTTGGGGGTCACATTACCTGGATGTCTTCAAGTGACCTAGCAAGCTACTACCACCGACTGCTTTCTTGGCTCCTATGGAGGAGAGATGAGGGCTTTCTCGTGTGTTTTCTAGTTTCCTGCCATGGTGTTACCCTGGCTAAGGCAGAGTCACTCAGGGCCCAGCAGCCTTTATGTCATCAATCCAGCCTCACCCTGTTGAGACCTGAGGCTCACCACGGGTTCTTCCCAGACATTCCTTAAACCTGAGGTGAGGATCCGCAGTGTTGGCACACCACAGGTTTCAAATGGAGCAATGTTCTCTCAGTTTGTGATATAGAGACAGAAGAGCCTGGATTTCCATGGAACCCACCCTGGCCCCCACTGCAGAGGACAATCCACTGGCTTTTACAAGCCAGACTCCACAGAAACTGAATGACAAGAGCTCAGCATGGGGGATAGGACTGCCACACAAAGGAGCTGCCCTACCCAAGCTCTCAGCACACAGACACCTGCGAATGCCTAGCCTGCTCCAGCCAGTTTGGCCCTTGGCCCAGCTCTGGAGTCCAAAATAGAGACCTGTTGAGCTGATGAGTGTAGGCCTCATCCAGCACTCTGGAGCATGCTCATTCTGCCTTTACCCAGCCATCCTACACATGCCTTTGGGGCCCCGAGACTTGTCCCCGCCCTGATCTGGCTCCACTCCAGCCTGTCTCTGAGGATTCCCCTCTTGACAGCTGCTCCTGGGTTCACCAAGGCTAAGCTCGGTGTCCTGGCCTTGTTCCCAATCCTAACTCATTAGGCATGGGATGAATTATTTCAGGTCTGGCTTCCATACAGAGCATAAACTCTGTCTTTCTGCTGGGGACTCTAGGGTGCCAAGACAGTGTCTGGCACCTGTGAGGGCTGGATGGATACTTTGACTGATGGAACGGTGGCCAGCCCCACAGCGCCATCGTGTTACAACAATAGTGCAGCCCCCCCCTCCCCGGCTGTTTCAGATATACTCCCGGGTGGAATGCACCTGAAGCACGGACCCCGTGGATCAGCATCATCACACTTGGAAGCAGCGTCACACGCTCATTCTCCACCAGGCCCTGCAGGAGCTTTCCCCTTTTCTGCCACTCAAGGTCAAAGCCGTCAGATACGGCTACCCACTCTGGTGGGCCATACAGCATGAATGCCAACAATGGTCACAAATATTCAGCTATTTCTTTCATTTGGTGTTTTCATTGTTTATATCTCACGGTGAACAGAGAAACCCAGCCATCAGTTGGTGTCGCAATACCAGCATGCCTGAGACTGGGAGACTTAGGAGCATCCGAAGGTTATTTGGAGACTCACAAAAAAGCAAGAGCCTGGTGCCAGCACCTTTGCAGCATGTGGTGGAGAAAGGAAGGGACAAGGGTACAGTGGGAACCTGGCCTGACCTTTCTAATCCCCTCCTCTTAACCTGTGACAGCAGAACTGAAAGCTCCTGGCCTTTAGGAGAGGCAGTTCAAATCCCTGCACCATTCTGTCCGCTCCTCCTGAAGGGTAAGGAGAAGCAGGTGTGGCTGGGGAGCAGGTGTTAGCCAGGGTCACCAGGCCTCAGCAAGACCCAAGGACAAACCCAAGGAGAGAGGTCTGGGCTCAACCTTGACCTGAACTTACTGCCTTCCAAAGCAGACCCCCAAGCGGTGGCATGTCACACCGCTCCCCACGCCGCTTCTTCACCCTCGCCACACCCAAGAGCCACCTGGACTTCATTTCCTTAGCAATTCCCTTCAATTGCCTCATCTCTTAAACCCTTTAAAGTCCTAGGCAGTCACACTAGTGAGAGCACACTCTGGGTGTGTGTAGCAAATCCTCTCAACAATACCCTGCTCCCCTCCTTCCTGAGGACCAGCCCTCAGTTTCCTTGCTGACCACAGCACTGGTTGGAAAAAAAAAAAAAAGACTTCCTGTCTGATTTCTCTTAAAACTGGGAGTTTACAACTTAATCCCAACCAACGGGATGTGTGACTTAAAAGAGAGGAATGTGTCTTTTGCCTTTGTTATTCCTTTTCCTGCTTTCTGGAATGTGGGCATGCTGACACTGTGAGGCAGCCTGCAGAATGGGACCGCCTGTGCAAAGGGAGAGGAGAGGAGAGGCGACCTCAGTCTTGTGGTTATTCTCCCAGCCTTTGAGTTTTACTAACACCAGTTGTGATGGATGATGGTCAACTTTACAGGCTCTAGACGCTCTGCAAATGTCTGTGAGGAATTATCTAGGCTGAGTTAATTAAAATGAGAAGACTCAACCTAACCATTCTCCAGGTCCCAGACGGCATAAAAAGGAGAAATGCGGTGGAGCAGCAGAGCGCGTTCATCTCTCTTGGCTTCCTGACTGGAGACACAGCATGGCCAGCTGCCTCAGGCTCTAATTTACATTTATCGTGTGGGGGTTGGGGTGGGGGTGTTGGTGGCAGGGGTGTGTGTATGCATACTGCTGCACACACATGGAGGTCAGAGGACAACTTGCGAGTGTCTGTTCTTTCCTTTCACTATGTGGGCCTCTGGATTAAGTTGAAGTCTTAATTTAGCAGTAGGCACTTTTACTGGCTGAGTCATCCCATCAGCCCGTGCCTATTGTTTTTAAGGTAAGACTCTAGTTGAGGCTACACTCCATGAGTTCACGCGACCGCTGCCACCTCCTTCTGGTGCCCAGTCCAAAGGCCAGCCCATGGGGAGCTTGACTTTGAGGACACAGCTGAGGGGGCGTCAGGTGGGTGACAGATCCATAAACCTATCAGCCATCACACATCAAGGTCCCTCCTAAAATTCTCTGCTTCTCAGGACCCCAGGGCCCTGCATCCTCCTGGAAGCTGCCGGAAGCCAGGCATAAAGCGAGATGTGAGATGAATCTCAGGCCCCTCACTGATGTCAACAGCCGCACTCCAAACCCTCGAGCATCCTTTTTACTGGTCTCTGTGTGGCCTCAGAGGAGGCAAGTACTCCATGCTGGGACTATTTCTAGGTCCCTTAGTCTGTTTCTGGAGTTAGTTCTTCCTGCTAGACCAAAGGTTCTCAACCCTCCTAACGCTGAGACTCTGTAATACAGTTTCTCATGTTGTGATGACCCCCTCCTCCAGCCATAGACTATAATTTTGCTACTGTGATGAGTTGTGACGCAGGATATCTGATGTGAAACCCCAAAGGGGTCGTGGCTCACAGGTTGAGAAGCACTGTGCTAGCCTCTCTGCCTGTGAGGCTAATGGTTTAAACCTAAGCAAACTCACAAACAATCTTGAACTCAGCAAGAGGGGTAACCTCTTCCAGCTTGGCAGCAGCAGGGTTTAATTGGCCAGTAACCCCAGGAAGCCTTTGTCTTCACCTGCCATGCCTTCACCTGTTCTAGGTTCATTTCTGTTGCTGTGAGCCAATGCCCAGCTTGGGTTGCTATCCATCACCACAGAGAAGGCAAAGTGGCAGGAGCTTCAGCCACTTCTATCAGGTCAGGTCACATTCTGTCTACCCTAGAGAGCAGAGCAGATTCGTGAGCGCTGAATTCTTGCTCCTTGTGTTCACCTTGAATTCTCCATGCTTAAACAATTTGTCACCCTCTGCCCAGGGAATGGCGCCTCCCATAGGAGACCGATTCAACATAAGTGTCCCCGAATTGAGACTCTTCCCAGGTGATTCTAGGATGTATCAAGTTGGCAATTAAAACCAACCATCACACTTCCCTAATCTGCAAATTTGGCTTCATTACAGGGTCTTTACCCTGTCAAGCTACAAGTTCCTGATCTCCGGTGAGCAAAGCCTGTGCACGAGAACCACCACAGACATCCCTTCATGATCCTGTGGCCATGGTTCACCTTCCATTCCGGGACCAGCTTTGGAAAGTAATGGACTCTCACACTGTGGTACTATGAAAGGCTCTGGGTGGGGCATCTCCTCCTAAGACCCGGCCCCTGGATCCTTGATAGCATGTCTATGTCACACAGCCCCTGGCTTAGATACTTCCTGCGTAGTCAGCGGTGGCAATCCTGGTTATTATAGCACAGTGGAGTGGCGCAAGGAGTCAGGTCTGCAGCACTAAAGAGATGGCTTACCCAAGGGTGTGTATCTTACGCTCCAGACCACAGATAAATCAAGCTCCTTTATCATCTTTGAAACTTGGCTGGTCAGAGGACACAGGCAAAGACAAGAAGCCTCTGCTTCTATGCAAACTAGATTGAATCTTTTCCATGGGCCAAATGCCACTGGTTCCATTTAAAGTGTATCCTTTCAAGCAGGGGGCAGCTTCATGCTCTCTCATTAGCTGGCCTCCGAGACCACCTTGGACATGTTACTTGTTTTGTGGAGTTTTTTTTTTTTTTTTTGCCTTTTTTCTTGTTTATAAATAGGAGCAATGAAAGCATTAAACAAGTGGCTATAAAAAAGAAAAAGGAAAGAAAGTGGCTCTGAAGGCAGTGCTGGCGCACGCCTTTAATCCCAGCACTCGGGAGGCAGAGACAGGCGGATCTCTGTGAGTTCGAGGCCAGCCTGATCTACAGAGCAAGTTCCGGGATAGCCAGAGGTGCACAGAGAAACTGTCTCAAAAATAAATAAATAAAAGTGGATATGATGTAGTAAATGCCCACAAGTGCTTTCTACTGCCTTCACAGCCTGTTGCTGACATGTACCGAGTCCCATGTGTGTACCTTTGTTCTCATGTATGTTTTGCTCCATAAATGACCATACCCCAAACATATTTGAGGATGGTTTGTGCCTGATTGAAAAGTCCTAAGGGCTTTAAGTAAGGACTTGGATTTGTAAATTGGTGTGGGATTGGGCAGCTGGCGCCTTGCACAGTTCTGGCTTCCCACACTCAGGCTGTCCAACCCTGCCTGCCAGGTCATGCCAGACCAGCTGGGAGGCTGCAGAAATCTTCCCCAGCCCTGATCTGATCCCAGAGGGAGCTTCAAAAGTCAGTGACTGACTGGACAATGGCACTTTTCTTTTCTCTTCCAAGAGGGATCAGCTATGGGGGCCTCTGCAAGAACTGTGATGACATCTTCATTTGTGGTAATGGGATTAACAAGGCACCACAGAGCCTCCTGAGCAGAGAATGGGCAAGACTGCTGGGGAGGAGGGCAGGGGACCCTAAATGCTTCAAGCTGCCAGGAAATAGACATCACCCAGAGTGGGGGCCATCCCTGACCTCTGATGGAAGC